>OW679195.1:60094856-60413739 GCA_940337035.1 Agriotes lineatus | reverse complement strand
ATCCCCGAAACAACGCAACAGCGGTTCTATGGGGGACCAGTAGAGCATAGGTAAAAAAATTATATGGATGCTCGACCGATAGTACAGTAATAAATTTTCTCCAGAATTCGTTTTACTTCTCCAAAATGTTTTTTTTATAAAAGCTTGCTTGATAAAACAATGTTATATGATACCCTCCTGTTAAATATTTTCCTGTACCACTATGCACTACCTAAATATATCTCCAATTTTAAATAAAATGTTCATTTCTATTTATATATCATGTTTATATTGTTCATCTAATTTTTTATATCTCCCTATTTATAATCTAACCCAACACTACTTGCTATTATTTTTACTAACTATAATGTTACCATTTATATACGGCAATTAAAAGGAAATTACTAATTTTTTTGGAAAATTTATGAAAATATGTCTGAATTTTACGTAGTTTTAAATTATTTTCTTTATTTTCCTTCAGATATTTTGATATTGTTTACATCGAGACAATATTGGAAAAAAATATTTTAAAAATGTTATATGATTTTCAAGCAATACTTACTACTATTAATGGATATAAAACAATTTGTCTCTTACTACATGAGAGACTGCACTTGTGAACTTGACGCTAGCATGCTATTAGATTGTCAGTAACAAAAGTCACTTGCAATATATTATACATTTTGCTTCTATAAAGAAAGTGACATTCAAAACCTGTAGGCAAATTTTAACGTAAGTACTTAAGGTTTAAGGTATTTCTACAGCTTTTCGCTTTAGCGGTCGAGGAACAATTTATTTATTGCAGTCACACTAACCGACTCCTAAATTACAAATTCATATAATAATTTGATATCACTTCTGTCTTATGTAATAGCATATTACGTTATAAAATAGGTCCGAACCTTAAAATAGGCTGAGGAATAGTTGGAATTATGAAGGTCCGACTTTTTCTACTGTTTGAGGCCTGTTCCAGCAAGGCACTTAACGAGCCAGTGTCATATATCGTTTTTGAGCCGTCAAATATCTATAAATAGTAAAGGTTTTACACGGGACTTTCGTCGCAAGTGAAGCTTTGAAAGTTGAAACTAAAAACTTTGAAAATGTCAAAGGAAAAAAAGAATTAAATTTTAAGGTGTTGTATCCAAAATGTTACTTCTATAGTACTAATAGTTCTTGAATTAAAGCAAAAATGGCAGAATGCTATTTTTTACGGGGCTCACCCTGTATATATTTGACCGAAATTTTCTAGATCTTATGCCAGGTAGACATATAATCCGCATGCAAATTGTCGTCTTCCCCCAATGAATATGTTTGAGTTGTACCGGAAACAGACAGACAGACAGATGGAATTGAGAAAACATGTTTTTCATCATCTAAGGACCCTCAAACACGAAAATCTGAAGAAATCTCGAAAAGTGATTTTTCGCGATTACAATACTTTATTTGTCTTCTAGGCAAGGAAAGTAAAAAGAAATTGATTTGAAGCTGTACAGTATTATTTGCATAAAATACAACCAAATACAAAATAATTTTCTAACAGTCCTAGGACTGTTATATTTTATAGCAGGGTTATTATTTTGAAGTTTTTATACGAACCAACAAGGATACGATAAGTTAAACCTTTTCGGCCACAAATCTCAAACCCCAAAAAAGTACAAACAAGTTGGTAGAGCTAAAAAGGACAAACGAAATGTTTGGAATTGTTGATTTTAAATGTTTTGGTCATAACGACTTTACTGATCAATTTCGTTGAATGCTACTTATAACCTATATACATTTCTAATGCTCACTTATAAGATTGCGCAAACAGAATAAAATATGATATTATCTTTTCCGCAACACTTTTTTTAAATCTCGGCACACGACTTAGGAATTTCTGACATTGACGGTGCCAAAATAGTTGTGCCAGTTTGAGCTAGCCAGGAAGAATTAGTTCTAGAATGTGTTCCTTGTAGCTGCCAGTTTTTGAAAAATTATTTTATTGTATCGAGTGTTTATTTCTAGAAAACTGCTGGTCCTTCGTTTTATAAACTATTAATTTCTTTTTGATTCGACGCTCTCTTTGATCGTTTCTAATGCTTCTTATGACTTTTTATATTGCTCCCGTTTACGTTAAATTCTTAATAGTTGCTGCACTTGTATAAATATACATATATTCCATTCAACTTTAATGTGGTTTAATTGCTTGCTATTTTACAATGCGACAATAATTAGTTAAACTCTAAATACTATATATTGAGATGGTCGGTCCCTATAATTTGGTGTTTATAATATGTTAATAATTTAATAAGAGATACCACCCAAAATATATTTTTGTATTCGTATTATCAAATCTCAGCTTGATTAAAAGCTACTTGTAAATTGATAGCTAAAATAAATAGTTGTATGCCCCTTATAATATATTATTTAGCTGCAACTAATCAAATGAAAACGCTAGCTCAAAATTTCGGTAAAGCACAGACTCATCACTCGGTTAGGTTCCCCTTTGAATGCATTATTTAATTTCTCAAATTCGTTAAGTACGGATCTGTTCTCCGCATTAGCTCAAATGCGCAATTGAAAATCTGAAATTAGCTCAAATGTTAACCAAGATAGTTGCCGTTTACAAGTTGCGTTTAATTGAATGATAAATACTGTGAAATCGGTCAACGTGTTATCGGTAATTGTTTGAATTTTTAACTGTTTTCCCGGCATTAATTTGTCTTCTGTTTTAGCACTTGCGGGAACGCTATTTCAACTGTTTTAGGAAGGCGTCCTTTGACTCGCATAACCTCATAATCGGATTCTATTTGCTATTTGAACAACAATTATTCCTCTGGAGCCGCAGGAATTACTTGAATATTGCTCGGTACTATCGCCTTTATGCTGCACGTAGCTTTCCAAGGTCTAACAGCGCTTATTTTAGTGAATTTGCGTACCTGGCTTTGGTCCGATTGCCTCGCTCGCAGGAAACGACGCCGCTGCTGTGGGGAAGCTGCTGTATGCGCCCTGGTGATGAGATCTCTGGAATGCGGCCTAACGGAGCTACTCGTTGCCCTGGGATGCTGACCTGGTCGCCCCAATGGTTGTACTCGTAGCACGCAGACTTTGAAACTTCAGTTGGATCGTAGCCGATTTGGTATCGGAAGGCACCTCTTGTGGACTTCGAATTTTTGGTGATGGATTTTTATGCAAATATTACCACCCGTACTCTGAATTGCACTGATTAAAGCGACGTACTTTTTATAATAAAATATTAACATTTATTGCACAAAATTCAATTTTAAAGGAGAGCACATTTACCACATCAATCAGTATTAATTAATTATTTTGTCAACCTCTATTAATTTGTTATAAACAAAAGCTAGTTAAATTCAAATAAATTGCAGATATTAACATGGTTCAAAGCATTAACTTTTAACAATAATTCTACTTAAAACTAGGTTTTGGTACACTAATACTATATCTAAAATAATTATTTACATTTATATTAATTTAGCGGGTCTATTTTTCACTGCACGTCTTTTAATAGCGTTTTAAAAGTTCACATGTCACTGCACTGAGTAAAGTATTTAATTCGCGCATTTCCTGCATTGGGTTCCATTTGAATTTTCTGTTTGATTTTCGTTCACAACTTTAAATTCATATGTGTTCGCTTTTCTGCAATTCCTATAATACATGCCTTTTGATTCTTACGGTTTCTTTCCAATGCTTTAATGCCTTCCTTCTTATCTGCTCGTTGCATGTTCTTTTAAGCTTATCCATCTTTCAATCACCTTTCTTATAAAACCCTGACTGAATTTCACTATTCAAATATGCCTGAATTCTACGCTTCATTCCCTTGCGTTTTGCAATCCATCTTGTAATTATTAAATTTCGTTCGGCTTGGCCTTTACATCTAGCGCAAACCTAATTAACTAACTGAACTTACATCCAATTTTCCCTATTTGAATTGAGCTTTTCTTACTGCGTTCATTAATTTACTATTCTGCAATTACTGGCATCTCTTTACAACTGTGTTCAATCTGGCAAATTAAAATTTTAGCTTTGCAGTTATATAAGATATCTCACTCTGAGCTTTCATGAAATGTCCATTAATTTGGCAACGCTAACAGAGTTGATTTATAGGGCTTAAAACCATAGCAATATACATATGTTTCGTTGATTACGCGAAAGCTTTCCATAAAGTAATCTGGTAGAAGCTATGAACAGTTTTACTTAAAATTTGAGTACATCTGCATCTGGTAGAGCTCATTCGTAGTTGTCTTGTAAGGCATATATAAAAATTAATGATTTTATCTTTGACCCTTGCCCAATCCAAAAACGAGTTCGCCAGAGAATTGTACTGTCGCCAATTTTGTTCAATATTTATATTGAATATGTAATACGACTTGTGTTGGAGAACTGGGATCGTTGGGTTATAGTTGGTGGTCAAAAAATATCTAACCTAAGGTTTGCTGATGATACTACCTTGATAGCAAACAACCCAGAAGAACTTCAAACTCTATTGCAACGTCTAGAACAAATTAGCGATGAATATGGTTTAGCCATGAAATACAACAAAACCAAAGTACTTATTGTTGACTTTTTAGTCCAGTCAAGATGTATAAAAAAATCGCTGAAATTGCAAATACGGTCTTGCAATTTTCTTTTTCTCCAATCGTTTTGGGGGGTTACAAGCTTAAAATCTACTCGTTATACTAAAACTTTATCAAAATCTGTTATAGTGTTATCGCATTTCATATAGTAATGTATAACTTTTCTACATTCAAAATTGTTGAGTAAAGTGGTATTATACATCATAGCATCTATTACAGCATAACAAATTTTAAATATTTTATTTTAAATTTTAAGTAAGCAATACATGTTTCCAGTTTTTTATTGTATACTAAGTGGCTTAGGCCTGTAAAAATTATTAAATAACTTTCTCTTTCGCTCTTTAGCATTACCAGAAGCATGACATCGCTATAAACTACCAATTACATTAGAAACGTTTAAATATTGTTAATATTCTACTTCTATTCTTGTACATTATCATCTAGCAAATAATTATTCATGACCATCTCTATGAGGTTGCACGATGTTTTTAACCTTTAAAGAGAAGTTGGTCTTTTGCGGATATGGCAACGTTTTTAAGATCACCTTGAAAAGTACAGTTTTCCCTATTCTGAGTTGGTGTTCTTTTAAAGTCCTTTTAAAGTTCTCAATTTTTCTGTCCCAGGGATGCCATCTAAGTAGTTTACTCCTCCACTCTTCTTCTACGCGTCATGTCCAATTCCATTTCAGCGCAGAGGTTCTTCTCACTACATCTTGCCCTTCTGTTACTGCCCTTACCCATTCGAGCGTTTTTCGTTATTTTATTCTCAGTATTTTTCTCTCTATCGAGCTTTGGTTTATTCTACGTCTATTTCATATTCACCAAAATGCGTTCATTAGTATATAATTTGACCTTTAAAGAAAGAGGTATGTTCATGTCCATAGGAAGCCCCAGTTAGCCTTATTGGCGCATCAATTTTCTCCCACTGCAGTTATCCGTTGTTGTTTAATTGTTCTTAGTTTTTAAGCATTTTGATTGACCCCTCTTTCTTGATTTCTAATAGCACTGGATCTGCAACTGTGTACAGTTTCAGTCTTGAAATGTTGATTCGTTGATTGAGCACATACCTATATCGTTTATGGAGCAACATAATGCATCTTCCTTGCGCTTATTGATTTTTGTGAACACTGATAAGATAAAGGGATTACGCATCGTTTTCCAGAAATGATTATATCTTGAAATAAGTTTTGTGATGCACCACCACATGCATATCGTTAAACTCTGTCTATTATTATTTCAGAAAATGGCAACTATTGTATAATTATACAACTTTACAACCTATATACAAAATAATAAGACAATTATTTGTTAACGTAATCCTTTCATTGATTCCAAATATTAAAAAATTCCGGTGGAGTGACATAAGAACATAATTGCAGTTACAATTAAAACCTGATATCTAATTTGATGATATTTGAGATCTGTGTGCTTCTATCATGGCGCACTTGGTTGATATGTAGGTTAAATACTGTCAAGGTTCGTGAATATTGCTACAATATAAGTATTTTTCACACATTTACTTATTGCAATACATTCATAAATTGCTTTCCAATCCCATACATTTTCGAAAAATATGATATAGTTTCCTTTAGCTCCAATGAAATGTTCGTCTGCATTAGAAGGGCTGTCCTGCCTTAAATATCTCACAGCGTAGACACATTAAGCATCAATCAATTTCTAATATGAAACATTCTGTTCAACGCCATTCGGATTCAATTCCACCATTTCTCGGTCCCATGGCTTGAGACAGGAGATGGGGTCCTTTAAAAGGCTAGCGACCTTTCTAGGCCACAAGGATATACAGGCGGTCCCAAAAAGAATGGGGCACCGATTAGACATAGATGCCTTATGTCATAATAAATCGATTAAACCTAATATACCTTAATACAAAGTCCCTTCAGTAAGAAGTTATAGGGCCTTGAAGTTCAATTTTTTATTTTTTATTTTTTTGTTAATTTCCACAACTGTAGAGATGTCGATTTGAATTTTGGTATACCTGCTTACTATTATGTAGTGCACTAATAAATTGTTTTCATAAATTAGACTTAACTGTAAGAGGCACTTTACTTATCTATAAAAACTTTTTTTAACTCTAACTTCGTTATTTGTAACATTTTGTGAAATTTTAGTTTATTATCTGAAAGAGAATTAAAAAGCACAAAAATAATGTACTCTTAGGTCTTACGCCTAAAAGCAACCGTTTTTGGTTGTCGTTAAGACGTGCAATTATCAAGTAGTCATGATCACAAAAACAGTGGGTAATGATTGTAAACAAAACAAGAAATCAATTAATGACGTTGGTGACATACATTTTTTGTCTTTTGTGCTTACGAAAATGCTGCGACATAACGAAGCTTTCAACATTGGTGAATTCGGTATGTAGCGACATTTTCTTAAACATAAAAGAGCAAATTCTTGTGTCACTAATGTCATTAATTGATTTATCATTGTTTTTTACTGCATGACCATTGTTTTGGTGATCATGGCTACTTGATAATTGCACGTCTTAATGACAACTAAAATCCTTTGATGGGCATTTTAAGGTAAACGATTGCTTTTAGGCTTAAGAACTAAGAGTACATTATTTTTGTGCTTTTTAATTCTTTTTCAGATAATAACCTAAAATTTCAAAAAAGTTACAGATAACGAAGTTAGAGCTAAAATAGTTTTGAAAGATAGGTAAAGTGCCTCTTACAGTAAAGTCTAATTTATGAAAAAGTTTATATTAATTCAGTACATAATAGTAAGTACGTATACCAAAATTCAAATCGATATCTCTATATTTGTGGAAATTAACAAAAAAAAATAAAAAATTAAAAATTGAACTTCAAGACCTTATAACTTCTTACTAAAGGGACTTTGTACTAAGGTATATTAGGGGTTTAATCGATTTATTATGACGTAAGGAATCTATGACTAATCGGTGTCCCATTCTTTTTGGGACACCCTGCATTGCTTAGAGAACCAAATACAATGCCTCGGATACCGAACAGAAAAACTACCCAGTGAGAATAAGAAAAAAAAAAACGAAAAAGTTCATAGGTTCCAGTCCTAATGCTGGAAGAAGAAGAAGATCGTTCGTATTTGTTAATTTATGACCAACAACAGGAGGTATGATCACTGCTAATCCAGTGTATTTCTACGTATCAAACTTTTATCTCAGTATACTCATCAGTTTCTGTGTCACCTGCTTAACAGATAATACATAGGTAGAAGGAGGTGGCAGTAGAACATACACTACATCACAATCAGTCTTAGTGTTCTTACTGCCATGAACACCGAGATCTAACACAATAAACTGCTCAAGTACAGGTCTAAAGAGTAGCTTCAGCACTGCGAAAACAACGGTTGACCTTTCGCCAAAACCAAATAGCGCATGAAGGTGCTCGGGACCTTAGCAACAACTTTGCCCCCTTTCAAAATTTCGATATCTGTAGCCGTTCGAAAGTTACAGGCGATCCAGACAGACAGACAGACAGACGGACGGACGGACGGACAAAACGTTCGCATAAGTACGCTGAAGCTACTAACTAGGGTGACCACTTTTCAATTTACACAAACCCTGAGATCCTTCGTAAATAAAAAAGGGTTTTCTTCAATGAGAAATACAGAATGTTGTACTGAAGTGTATTGTCAGTCTACGTCAAATTCGAGATTTTCAGCTTAAGTTTTGCGTTAGTGTGTGTTAAATGACAAACAAAACCTAACCTACTAACCTCATGTGTACATAAATTTACCATAGTTACGGTATCATTTTTACTTTAGTCCCTAGGGATTAAATGAGTTACTTTAGTCCCTAGGGATTAAATGATCTACTTTAGTCCCTGAAATAAGTGACTCAAGTGCCAACTTTAGTCCCCAAAATGCAAAAAACCCATACACTTCACTTACGCAATCACTGATATTTTCGTCATAAATAGGAAGTTTGGAAGATTTGTTTCAATGTTTGCCATTCTCCGAAAGTGGCAGTTTGGTGTGCTGTTTCACCGTCAAAGTTTTTAGAGCAAAATGGTGAAACGGCATGTATGTATCTCAAAAAGACAGTGCTACCAATTACATCGCCATAATTTGTAGGCATGTCTTATGACAATCGTTTGTCCAAATAAACTGATTTTCTGTTATGGTGACCTTCCTTGGCCCTCGAGATTGCGGAACATCATTCTCCCGACTTTTTTCTTTGGGATTACTTGAAGAGCGGAGTATTTACAACAAAGCTAAGAAATCTGGAAAAGCTTAAAAGGTGTATTCGAGAAGATATGGAAGCTATACTGCAGGATATGCGGAAATTTCATCCGCCGTTTAGAAGAGTGCATTCAACAAAAGGGGAGACATTTGACGGACATCATTTTTCATAAGTAAATCTTCCATTCTTAGTCTTTAAGAAATAATTTTCATCAACTGTGTAATTTAAGCAAATAAACTGTTATTGCAAATCAAAACTGACCAATGCTTTTTGACGCTCACTGTAGAAAACAAAGAGCAAGCAAATAAAAACCATGTTTTTATTTATTTCTTTTAATGGTTAGCAAATATAATGCAGGTGTAACTGAAATGATTGTCCATATCGTACGGAGTACAAAACACGGATTGTTTATGCTTGATCTGTATGTATTCAGAATAAAACATCAACACATACCGTCACTCTTCACTATAGTTGCACTGACTCAGACTACCGGCTACTGTAGGCTAACATGCAGCTTGTGAAATCGCAGACAGACTATTACGATAAATAGAAAGAGATATATTATATACGGAAAAATGATAGCAAAACCCGGAGCCCCGAGATTTGGAGTTGAAACCCTGAGACTCCGAGTGAAACCCTGAGAGATGGTCAGCCTAAACACAACACAGTAAGTATTACCAGCACCTTCTGAGTCAATCTCGAAATCAATGTTATCATGCTCTTGTATTTAGTCAAATTCGTCCTATGCTTTCATTGGCTCATGGACTGCGCTGACAGCTCACCTTCATCTAGTTTCGGGCAGTGATTTAAACTACTGCAGTTGTAGCATTGGATCTGCACCTTGTTGTTCTTGCTCATTTTCGGTTTCTTCTTCTTACTAACATTGGCAAGCAATGTTGTGTTGCTAGTCGATGATGATGTGACCTTTACCCTTCGTCTTTCACTTTCACCAAGCCGGACAATCATCACTTCTGGTATCATGCATCATGATATAGGTAACCCATTTGTGCTTCTCGGCTCTGCTGTACTTGCAAAGGTTCTTGTTTTTGTTATCCTTCTTCTTCCCAAAGCAATTCTTGGATTGGCATCTGTTACAATACTACAACTATTGCTATTTTTGTAATATAGTTATTATCATTTTTGGTTTTGTCCATTTTGCTACTGGACGGTATATTTTAAAATCATCGCGGAAATACCTTTAAAATGGAAGTTTTGTGAAGCGAGTCGTATTTATTCATAATTCAGAACTTTGAGAAATATAATCGCTTCCCGATTTTTGTTTGTGAAATTCATGGAAGCCTGTTAGGTGAAATCTATTATTAAATTCGTGTTTATCGAGCAATCACGGACATGCAATATTGTTTTTCATGGCCCACTCTAATTCGGTTTGCACTGATCGGTATTGGAATTTGAACGATTATGGCGATCGAAGCGAGTAGTTAACCGTTTTTGTGCAGGCCGAATTTGAGCGGGTAATTAACATAAAATTCCTCTGGAGCGGCGCGGGGAAAATACGCATGACGAGATGAAATAATAAAATGATAATAGGGCTGACAGTAATAACAATTTCGCCTGAATATGTATTACATTAATTTGCTGCATTGTGATTGCCCAGAATTCCGCGAAATGGCAGCGCTTTTATGTACAATATCAGCAAATGCTCGTTGTTTATTGTGTTCGTTGCGATTACGGACGTGTAGCTGCATTAGCCGCTTTATATTCGATGAATCATACTTAGGTCGACCTGGAATTCGTCAGAAGTAATTAAATGCACCTGACGAGCGGTCCGATAAGTTAAGGATACGCTATGCTGAAACTATTACGTCGGGGTAAAACCCTTGAGCAATTGACAGAGACGGCAGAACTGAAATAGCAGGTTGCATTCCAGTGGCGGAACTGCAAATTCGTCATCTCATTGCAAAACATCGAATATCAGTCTCCTGAGGTAGTTGTTTCTTTTGGAGTGCTTTCTGTTTCAAATTATGACATCATACACATTTTAAAAAATGGGGATTTATATTTTTGCTAACAAATTTCAAAAAAAAGATGAAATTCTACAGTTTAAAAATGTAACTGACCAAGTAGCTCTGAGATTTTGATGATTTTTATCATTAGGTGGGTGACATGACCCTAATATACCAGAAAGTACCAATAACATTCAGTATCGACTGGTCACGGTCTAGTATAAAATAATGAAAACGCTGATACTAGCTGATCTTTTGCTATCTTTATAAGCTACAGAACAAAATGGATTTCAAAAGTAACAATTAAAGTAAAATTAATTGAAGAGTCTCACGATTTATTAATAAATAGATGATTAAGAATTGATCACATACAAATATTCTTTATACACTCATTGTACTTACCCCTTCTCTTCTTTTTCTTCTACATCTCTCTAGTCTTCTTCCTTTTTCATCCTCTCTATCCTCCACTTCCTTACATTTTGGATCATAAGTATGTGTTTCTGCACTGCATTATATTTTGAAGTTTAGGGGTCGCCGTCAGCCCAGTTGTAATAATCTCGCTGGCATCGGTCTCTCCTATTTGAGGAGGTTTTAAGCATTAAAACCCCATGGTTACCAAAGCAGAATTGAGGAATCGTAGTGTCTGTACAAGATTATTATGGCCGTTAGAGTTATTGGGGTTTCAACTCAAATTTTCTATCTTAAAATCCGTGGTGAATCTAGTACTATTATTATTTTGACATCGGCTTGTGTCGACTCCAGTACAATTCTCCAATATGACTTTGGCAACAGTGACGTTTTGATGCGTAAAAACATCTTCAAAGGGGAGAGACCGATGCCTCTATAATAGGGATGTAACAAAAAGGTTGATAACGAAGCACTGTTCCCTCTAATAAGCCAAATTGGTTATACATATACATGTAGCTGTCAAAATTATATCATTTTATTAATTTTTATCAGAAAGTTTCAGACGTTGTTATGAACGATGGAACATTTTAATTATTTACGTTGTTAGACTCATGAACTGGTGTCTCCCGCGTTATTTCCTTAGTTGTTTAATTCTCGAAGCTTTTCCATAGCTGACGATATCTACTAGTAAAAGAGTTTAACTTTGTACAGTATTTATGCTGAACAGGCGAATAATAATTATATTGCAATTACAATTACAATACTACGAACAGTTATAGCTAGATGTGTTTCAGTGAACGTAGTTTTTGGTATTAGCGGAGACCAGTACAATAAGAAGAAGAAGTACCTTACCCTCAGTCATTCATTCTGGGTCGCCTTGGGAATTCTAACCCAGTCTTTCCATTTCAATTTACGCGGTATTCAGCCGTATATGCCTATGTTTACATCTCGAGCAACTTCTATTTTTTTTATAAATGGATCTGGTATTTATTACATCCACTGGTCCTTGGATTACCAAATTTTCTTACGACGTATTAGAAATCCTGCATTATTTTTCCCCTTAATGTATTATTAAGTTATTTAAAGTTCATGGAACTTAGATGCATTGGTTGCAGTATATGCATTTTTCAACATTTCAACTGTGCATATCTGTATTTCAAGGTTGCAACATTCAGATGCATTCATAAACATTGACAATAAGGATTTTTGTGCGGTTGTGAATTTATTTACTTTATAATTGCACAAAATTACCAGACCGTTAATTCTAACATGACTTCTTTGCTATTGCAATGGTTCTCTCCATCTATGGTGATTGAAGATTAGTTTACTTGGGTTGGTGGTAATATATCTTACATTAGTTTTCTTGTTATTACGGTGGTCAGTGATGATCTACGTGGATTTGTTCTCCTTGATCATTAAACTCACCTCATTGGTTGTATGTCCACTATATGTATTAAGTTCAGCAGACTTTTTCTAATTCCAGTAGCAAAACGGTGGTATCTTCATATCTCATATTTGATCTTTGCTTCTTCTTTTGGGACTACCTCAATATTATTCGTTTATAGCTTTTCACATAATTACTCCTAATTATAGATACCTGGTAAACATTACACATGGGATATAGGCATTTATGTTACCAAATATTGCTCTAATGTTGTAGTGTATAACTTTACCTACATAGGGTGTTTCAGAACTACGGGATCAAACTACTAGGGGGTATTCAGTGTGATGCTAGAAGACATTTGAGTATAGGAACCCATGTCCGGAAATGTCTCCCTGGGTCACTGGGACTCTATGACACGTTAAGACAGTTTAAAACATTTGAATGCATTGCAGTTTGTTGCTCCATATGCCAGAAGCATATCCGCCAATTCTTGATTGGTGAAGTCCATAAGAACGGATGAATTGTTACAAACTTGCTGTACGTTATCGTTGACAATTGACTAATTGAAACACATTTTGTTTTTAAACTGTCTTAACGTGTCATCGAGTCCTAGTGACCGAGGGAGACATTTCCGGGATATGGCTTCCTATACTCAAATGTCTTCTACCGACGCACTGAATATCCCCTAGTAGTTTGATCCCATAGTTCTGAAACACCCTGTATATACAGGGTGTCTCAAAAAGAATGGGACAC
The DNA here is from genome assembly GCA_940337035.1 of Agriotes lineatus. Lineage (NCBI taxonomy): Eukaryota > Metazoa > Arthropoda > Insecta > Coleoptera > Elateridae > Agriotes > Agriotes lineatus. Next base: position 60,400,492 of record OW679195.1, on the reverse strand, counting down.
CGATTAGTCATAGATTCCTTAGGTTATAATAAATCGATTAACCTAATATACCTTAGTCCAAAGTCCCTTCAGTAAGAAGTTCAATTTTTTATTTTTTATTTTTTTGTCAATTTCCACAAATGTAGAGATATCGATTTGAATTTTGGTATACATACTTACTATTATATACTGCACTAATAATTTTTTTTTTCATAAATTAGACTCGACTGTAAGAGGGACTTTACCCATCTTAGAAAACTTTTTTTAACTATAACTTCGCCATCTGTAATATTTTTTGAAATTTTAGGTTATTATCTTAAAGAGAATTAAAAAGCACAAAAATAATGTACTCTTAGTTCTTAAGCCTAAAAGCAACCGTTTACCTTAAAATGCTCATCAAATGGTTTTGGTTGTCATTAAGACGTGTTATTATCAAGTAGCCATGATCACAAAAACAATGGTCATATAGTAAAAAACAATGATAAATCAATTAATGACATTAGTGACATAAGAATTTGTTCTTTCATGTGTAAGAAAATGCCGCTGCATAACGAATTCTCCAATCCTGAAAGGTTCGTTATGTCGCAGCATTTTCGTAAGCACAAAAGACAAAAAACTGATGTCACCAATGTCATTAATCGATTTCTTGTTGTTGATTACTAGATTACAATCATAATCCATTGTTTTTGTGATCATGGCTACTTGATAATAACATGTCTTAATGACAACCAAAACCATTTGATGAGCATTTTAAGGTAAACGGTTGCTTTTAGGCTTAAGAACTAAGAGTACATTATTTTTGTGTATTTTAATTCTCTTTGAAATAGTAACATAAAATTTTACAAAATGTTCCAGATAACGAAGTTAGAACTGAAAAAGTTTTGAAAGATAGGTAAAGTGACCCTTACAGTCAATTCTAATTTATGAAATTTTTCATATTAGTGCAGGACATGATAGTAAGTACGTATACAAAAATTCAAATCGATATCTCTACATTTGTGGAAATTAACAAAAAAAATAAATAAAAACTTGAACTTCAAGGTCCTATAACTTCTTACTCAAGGGACTTTGTACTAAGGTATATTAGGTTTAATCGATTTATTATAACGTAAGGAATCTATGTCTAATCGGTGTCCCATTCTTTTTGGGACACCCTGTATATTTTATTAGGCCGAAAATTCAATCAGTTGATAGTAAAAATAATATGATGGTGACTTGTTTGGGTTTTTAAAAGTAAACCTCCTAGTAAATTTCAGGCAATTACCAACAGCTGTATAGAAATTCTAATTATACAAAAAATCCCCATGTGAAATATAATTCTGTGTCTATGCTGATTTAGTTTTCTATGATTAACGTGGATGGGCTGTTTACTCTGTTATTTTATTGGTTGTTAAGCGGCATATTAAAATAACGAAACAATCATATGGTTATATGCGAATGAAAAAAAAAGATTTTCATTTTATTTTCTTTACGGACATAATTTTTCCAAATCATGCTGATGTACTTAACTGCATATTTTTCGGTTAATTTTCGGCATAATTATCTTTGCAGTAATGCCATTGTAATCAAATATTACAAATTCGTAGATGTCAAAAACAAAGCTTTTAATGCTTTTAATAATGTAGTTTTTCAAAGCTTTAAAATAAGAACTTACTGGATGAAATGAATAGTATACGTCAAATATAACAAATAACTATTACTGTAGATCGCTGGTATTTCGCGCTATAAGTATTTTTTTAATCAGAGGCAGGAGAATGGCAATTTGAAGGTGAAGACGAACTAGAGCAAAAGTCTACTACAGTAACATATCTGAGTTGTATACTTCTTCTATTTAGAGTTTGATTGTTAAACAGTTTGGAAAAGGTCTTCCCGATGGGCTCTAGTTAATAATACTGCGGAACAATAACATTTCTTAGAAGAACACAAAAGGGTTACTAAAAATGTAGTTTTGCGACTGATATTTGTCACAGAATTAATTTGCGAGCTTATTTATTATTTGTTTAAATAGAGAGAATTTCAACCTGCAATATTTTAGCCATGTCTGAATTTGAAATACTAAAAAAATATTTAACATTTAACAATTTCAGGGCTGTCAGACCCCAAATTTAAAAACTTCCAAATTTCTTAAATTCTCATTTATTTCTCTACAGTAACACATGTTAAAAATGTATAAATCCCTAGAGCTGGAGAATTAATTTTTGAAATAAAAAGGTTGCCAGTCCCTATACATTAACTTCTGGTTTTCTAACCAATGCAATTATTATAGAAAAGCAAAAATTCTAGCGTCACATGGCTATGCCGTCCTTCAGCAAAAGACGATCACAACTCGGACTAACTCAAACCTTCTTGGCGATGGTTCTTAAGATCAATAAATGAAATAAAATGAGGCAAAATACAAAAGGACGCCAGCTGTCAACCATAACTACAGGAAACCGGTCGAATTCGCAGTCTACATAATAGTCACTTAACCTGTACGGCTTGCAGTTTACACTAACCTATACTCTAAAAAACGAGCAGGTATCATTTGGCTTAAATAAAACATAATGGTAGCGGATCAAAACAAAGCTTTAATGGTAGATCCGTTTGAATGCAGTTAAAACGATAACAGTATCAAAATAAATAGCATCTTGTACGCATAAAAGTTAAATCAGGTTCTTTGATCCAAAAGAATATTAAATGCTACAATGCAAAATAAACCTGACACTTAGGTTAAACTATAAAACATAGAATGTACCATCAAACTAATATTTAAATACGTTTCGCCGGTTGCCTTAGGCGCTAGAAAGGAAACTTTCCTTTGTACTCTTATCTTAGCCACAACTCTTAATTAAATATAAATATTGTAAAATAGAGCTAATGTTCTAATGCAGGCATGACCATGGTTTTTCGGACAGTTGGGCGTTGCCAAACTGGGATGCAAAGAGGGACGAAGAAATTTTCCAGCTACCATGAACGGGAGCGGTACGGCTGGAAAAATCTGCATGTCGACGCCAAGGGAATGCAGGGAAGCGGCTTAGCGGTTGCTAGCGGTTTCTAGAGCTTCCTAACGCGCCGATAACGCAGATTGAATAACTATTAACATTAAACCAAAAGGGATAAAAGCTTACTTGAGGTGGAGAGTGGCCCAGCATCTCGTGCAGTGGAAAATAAAACTTTCACGGTAGGTATCTCCGTGTAAATAACTGCGCCACCGCTTGAGAAAGCTACAAAAATTTCCTCGCGCTCGTTGACTTTGGAGAATGTCTTTTTCTTCTTCTTCTTTTGCAGCCTCTATTCGTCCACTCCTGGACATAGGCCTTTCCCAATATCCTCCATTCGTACCTATCTTGAGCCTTCTGATGCCAACTGTTACCAGCAATTTGTTTTATATCATCTACCCATCGTAGATGTGGTCTGCCTCTGCTTCTCTTGGTTCTCTTGGACGCTAATATGCGACTTTTGTCGTCCAGCGGTCATCTTTGTGCCTTGCAATATGTCCCGCCCATTGCCATTTCAGCTACTCGGCTAATCTCTCGATTATGTCGGTTATTTGTGTTCGCCTTCTAATGTCCTCGTTCTTGATTCTGTCCCTTAACGAGACACCGAGCATTGCTCTTTCCATAGCCCTCTGCATCACTCTTAATTTAGTGGCATTTTTCATCGTTAGGGCAACTGTTTCGAGTCCATACGTAGCTATCGGTAAAATGCATGCATCGAAAACCTTACGTTTCAAATTGATAGGAATGGTGTTGTTCCTGAGTATGTGTGACAATTTACCGAATGCTGCCCATGAAAGTCTTACTCGTCTTGTAATTTCTTCATATTTATTTTCCTTTCGGAGTGTTACAGTGTGCCCTAGGTAGTTGTAATCAGCGACATTTTCTATATTTTGGTTGTCTACAGATATCTGTGTATTGTCCAGGCTCATTATTTTTGTTTTTGTGTAATTCATTTGTAATCCAACCTGTTTTGCCTCATTGTTAAGTTCTTGTAACATCGAGCTGATCTCGTCTATGTCTTCTGATATTAGCACGATATCGTCTGCAAACCGAAGATGGTTTAGGTATGTTCCGTCGATTTTACTACCTTTATCTTCCCAAGAAAGCTTTTTAAAAACATCCTCAAGGGCTAGAGTAAACAGTTTAGGTGATATAGTATCTCCTTGACGTACGCCTCTTTCCACTTTGATCTTATTTATTTTATTTGTTTCGTCTATTTTTACGTGTAAAGTAGCATTCTTGTAGATGTTTTCAATGACTGAAGTATATCTGGAGTCAATTCGGGCACCGTTCATAGATTTTAAGATATGCCAAATCTCGACTGTATCAAATGCTTTTTGAAAGTCAATAAAAGCGAAATGAATATTAATATTGTACTCCGTTGTTTTTTCTATAAGACTTCTAATTGTTTGCAGGTGGTCAATCGTGCTAAAACCATTTCGAAAGCCGGCCTGTTCTACGGGTTGATAGAAATAGAATTTAGGAGTTAGACGGTTGGTTATGATTTTCGTGAATAACTTATACAGATGGGACAATAAACTGATGGGCCTGTAGTTTTCAATATTGCTGATATCTCCTTTTTTAAAGATTAAAACTACTTCTGTATTTTGCCAGATCTCTGGTATTTTTCCCTCTTGGAGGCATTTGTTGAAGAGAATGGTAATAGACTTCTCTAGGATGTGTCCACCGAATTTCAAAATTTCTGTGGTGATACAGTCTTCCCCCGGACACTTGCCGTTTTTAATTTGTTTCATGGCTTTTCTAATTTCCTCACCTGTGACTTCGGGGATATCCTCTGATCCTGAGTTGACTATTTGAATTCTTGTCCCTAGATTTGGTACTGTAGACGAATAGAGTGCGGTATAAAAATCTTCTATCTCTTTTGTAATTTCTTCTCTGCTCGTTACTATTCTTCCTCTTTTATTTTTTAGTTTTATTATTTTTGTTTTTCCTCTTGATAGTTTCGATCTTAGTACCTTCATGTTAGCGTTTCTTTCAATTGTATTTTGTATCAGCTGAGTATTGTGGTTCCTTATATCTTTTCGTATTTCTTTTTTAATGGTTTTATTCAGTTCCTTATACTCATCTGAATCTCTCTTTGTATTTCTTCTTTGCTTTGGAGAATGTAGAGGAAACAAATTCCATAACACAAAAATAGCACTTAGCTCGTCCAACAGCCGAGCGGAAGTGCCGATCCATCCAAAGTTTTCGAAAACTGCGAAATGAAGTTCGCTCTGCCCTCTAAGACTATGGAGCCAGCAAGAAAAATGGGAGTAGGCATGACTTCACAAGCAAACCTACGCCGCTAACGCCAACATTACATGGCAATACGTATAATAAAGGAATTCGACATACCTATGGAACTGAGTTGGGATGATAAGAATGACCCTAAAAAATACGAGAATTATCGTAAAAGTAGAGGTGTCAAACTATTGTGACATCAAAAAAGGGTTATTATTCAACTTAGTACTAGAGAAAATTGTGGGAGATGACAAAGTAGATAGAAGGGAATTTAATGTTCGAAAGTCCGTAGGTAGTAGCCTGTACTGACAATGTAACTGTGATAGTACGTAGTGCGAAAGTGCTAATATGATTACACGTAAACTAAAACGAGAGCAAATGCATATATCCTCGCAGAAATTAAAGAAGATAAGCTAGACGTAATGGAATTTGAAGAAGCAAAGAAATGTATACCTGGGAGCGTTAATAATCAATATGTGTAAAGAAAGTAGAGGTGGAAATGAGGATTTTGACAGAAAATAGATGTGTTGTGACAATGAATAGGATTTTGAATTTCTAATTCATATTCAAGGACACACAGATTAGATCATGTAATGTTAAGATGAAGGGTTTTGTAGGAGTTCGGGAATTGCGAGACTGGGATAATGAATACAACTTGCCAATAAAGACTATTGAGGTGAAGAAGAAGAAGAACCAATGAAGCATTGCACAGAACGTATCGAAACGAGAAGGTACTAGAAGTAGTAAAAACAAAGTCACAGTGGATAAGGTATTCATTGAGGATAACAAATGAATAGTAAAACGAACAGCATGGGGGAAGCAAAGGGCAAAGAGAAATGTGGAATGAATATGTGTTAAAAGATCTATGGGAGAAGAGGATAATGAACTGGTCGACTGGAAGCAGAAAGCCATAGAATACTATGAAAGGACGTGGTCAATACATAACTGGACTATCTCAATTGTACGTGCACATTATTTCAGAAACTCTGTATAGTTGAAACCTTTCACCTTAATAGGTACCGTTAGATTAGTTATAAATATAGTATTTTCGGCACATGTAATTTACCATATTTTTTAACGCTATAGGAAGCCAATCCATTTGATAACTACTCCTCCTCCCCCCACCCTTCTTCAGTAGCTATGATGCAAGAACCATTGCAACTCTTAAATCGATCTAGAAAGTGATTTTATATGTCACGTATTTACCAGTATACAAGTAGTAAAAACATTGAAGTCTATTAAGATGGACATGATTTTCACTACGCTGTATAGTTAACAGCATTAGTAGCGTTGAAGGAATGATAAGTGGAATAGTCTATATACGTATATGAAAATCAATCGCCGTGTGTTAGTGACGTGACTGATTTGGATTTGGATAATTTTTTTTTGTTTTGTTCGCCTTACTCCGGAGGTGGTTTAGCAAAAAAGAAAATTCGGAAAAATCCAAAGGGAAAGCCGAAAAATTGGAAAATATCGAAAGTGTGTTTTTCTATACACTGTACGACTTTCTATTTGCAGTCATACTTTTATGATTCTGTGCTTAATGGTTTGAAGGGTTTTCCCCATCATGTCATAATCCAAAACAACGTTTGCCGGGTCAGCTAGTATAGAATATAGATGTAAAGGGATCTCAATACTTAAATTGGGAGGAGTAGCAAGGTTAAAACTCCTGGAATTACGAGGCCAATCTTGTGGAACCCTGCTGAATGCATTCATTGCAGTTTATGGTAAGAATCAATCATGTTGTACGGTAACAAATTCTGTCGCGAAGGGTCCACGCGCCTCCCACGCTACGCCACTGCAGCGTTGAACTGTTGAACGCAAATACTCTGGAAATATTCCGTTGTTCAGACAGCCTGTCGCCGCGCGAGGAATTTACAAAACAAAGTGCAGAAACCAGATTAGATAATAAAACCAACAGGAAAGACGGACGCGTGTAAGCACACGGACAAAGCGACTTACTGCGTAGTTTATCGCGGATTGCTATTATTATAGTTGCAAAATGCAAATGCGGATTTGAAAAATGCGCGCTGCGAGATGGAAATGCAGTCGCGTGTCATTATCATAAATAAATTTGCGCAGTTTACGACTATCTTACAGCAACAATAAGTGAGAAATATCTATGCAAACCGTTCACTGTTCGTCATGGTAACTACAACTTACAAATTACTTAAGCACACTTATCAATTCCTGCAAATACTGCAAATAGGTAATGTAAACTTTATGAGGAAATATTTAAGTGCAACATATGGACAAGGAGACTGCAAGATAATTACATATAAACGCCTAACCTGATCTCTTATTCGGAAAGAAATTACTTCGCCTCGTTTTTCTTAATTCTAGGTAACTCTTCTGGTGGATAGCAATTAATGAAATCGAACTCCTCTGACGAGACAATAGGTACGAATACCTATCCTATAACATATCATATCAGTTTCTATCATCATCTGTTGTAGCACATCACAAATATTCATATGCATACACCCTATCACATTTTCCTTTTGTAACTACAAATCAATTTTGTATTTAATGTAGTCTTGAGCAGTGCTTCTCAAAGTAGTGGTTCGCGGACCGGTGCGGGTCCGCGATGCAATGAAATGGGATCTGACCATAAGAAGCTCTTATTACATGCTGAAGTGTGTTGGTTATCAACGGGGAAACTCTTCTCAAGAGTATTCGAGCTTCGGACCGCACTGGTGGAGTTTCTACAAAGCAAAAAACCAAATTGGGTGCAATTTTTCCTCGAAGTAAATCGACTGGTCAAGCTTGCCCATTTAGCTGAAATTTTTTTCATTTTCAATTATATCTACGCCTAAATACAGGGAATGATGACTTCCTATTTCACTATTGCAGACAAGATTGATGCACGGAAATGAAAACTAGAAGCATGGAAGTCGAAATCAAGAAGTTGTTACGATATATTTCAGCATTCATCGGCGATGCAGGAGCAAAGCTTGGTGTTACATCTCTAAGAAATTTCACCAGCGAGCACTTGACTAACTTGGCAGAACGTTTCGAATTTTATTTCCCAACAGAAGAAGATCCGTGCAAAGAAAATGTATGGGTTCGTAATCTATTCGTTCCACTTACAGGTAACTTACCTGCCATTATGGAAAATAAATTGTTGGAGCTCGCTGCTGATGTAGCACTAAAGGTCAACTTCGAAAATGTCACTCGCACCTTTTTGGATAAAAGCGAGACCAGATTATCCCGATCGCTCTGATATTACCTTGAAAAAACGAAGGTCACCACTTACCTCTGTGAGATTAACTTTTCAATAATTAGTGTAATAAAAACAATATATAGGAATAACTAGTATGAAGATTCATCCCCCATTTCGCGTGGCGCTGTTATCAATTCAACCACAGATAGAGAAATTGACCAAGAATAAGATACCCCATTTATCACATTAAGATAGCGTTGCACGAAGCTGGTTGTACTATTTATGTTTATACAGGGTGTCTCAGAACTGTCTTCCCAGAGAGAAATGGGGGTTTTGGGGAGAATGTATCGATCGGTATTTCGAAGAAACAAAGTTCTATCTCAAGCGATAACCGAGAAAAGACATGTTAAAGTTAACCAATCAGGGCTTAGCACCATCAAGGTAGGATGACCGCAATTTTCGTTGCCAGGGTTTTGCGATTATTCGTTTTATTAAAATCTTCTATCTATAGATCTAGTTTACCACAGTTGGTGCTTTGATTTTAGCGAAGTCAGTATTTATTTTTATATTTTCTTGACTTGTTAAACGGTCATTACTGTCGTCTGAACTGACTGGGTAAATGAGTATTTACAGGCTAAGTGCCTGTAAAGTGTTACTGTCGTCTGAACTGACCTGTAAAAGAGTCTTTACAGGCCAGGTGCCTGTAAAATGTTGCCATCGCGACTTTACAAGCACCTTGTTTTCTAATAATTACATCCTTCATTAATCACTAATATTAATTTTTAGGGTGTTTCCCAAGAGGAAATAAAACGTACGCGGCTCACTTGCAATTAGCCTTTATTGGGGCTCACCAGATTACAGGGCTCGCTCCTACGTCGCTCTCCCTGCACATTATCCGGCTCGCCCATAAAGGCTAATTTACTAAGCGTGCCACGTAAATAACTATTACTGTCTAGCAACGTGTCGGATTTTCAGTAATACCTGAAGACCGAGCTTCTGGGATTGGTGCAATTGAAAACTCTATAACTCAGTTATTTGGGGCAGTAGAATTTTTTTTTTTTGCTTTCTTGCAGCCTCTTTTGCTGTCGGCACATGCTTGTTTTCTATGAGGAGGCAGTTCTGGGACACCCTGTATATAGTTTCTTTAGAAGCTTATGAATAAGATACCTACGTTTCTTTATTGTGTCATATGTTAATACATGTAGTGGTCCGTCATACATTAGTAAAAATAATACCGGTCCGCTACGTTAAATAGTTTGAGAAGCACTGGTCTAGAGCACAGGGGAGTCTCTAGCTTACCTGCCGCCCGGGTGCAGTCTCAAGTGCTGCTCCCTCTGGGTTGTGGACGAGGTGGTTAGGAAAGGTATGTGATGAGAGCTGAGTGAAGTTAAATAGAGAACCATTTCACTTTTTTTACTATTACTACTCTCACAATCTTATAACATTAAAATATCGACTACAATATTAAAAGTGATATACAGGGTGGTGCCTTGCGCGACGCAGCATAGGGACTTCAATGATAAAATTTTAATGTTTGATTATTATTGGCTCCCCTATTTTTTTTTTAATTTAAAGTGTAAATAATTTTTTTGTAGAGAAACAAATACTGCATCTGTAGATACTATTGTTTATAATTTTCTAATATCCGGAACCCTATAAATTAAGGAAATAAAAAATGCTATTTTTGGAAAAAATCAGTGGTGCTTTGGAAATATATAAACAAACAACATGCACATTTACTTTTGTCAATGCTGTATGTATTCAACTGAAGAAAAAGTAGAAATGATAAAATGGTTTTATGCTGGAAATAGTGCTCGTCAAGTAAGTGCCTTGTTTAGCGTAAAATATCCGAATCTGCAAATTCGAAGTAGTTCAACGATTGATAGATTAATCGTAAATTTGAAACTACAGGCACAGTATTAAATAATTTATTGTAAATGTAATAATTACGCTGAAAACGTCAGCAACATGAGGAAAATGATCACACCTTGAATGTTTGGGCAGCAGTAGCTGCAATCCCAGTGTAAGTTTAAGGCAAATAGCGCAAAATTTTGGCTTGCATCACAGCCGAGTCCTGCGAATTTTGAAAAAACACAAGTTTTTCTCTTACAAATATCAGTGTCATCAAGAGTTGCTTGAACGTGATATAGAGAAGAGAAGTGCATTTTACTTCCAAATTATGGAGAAATGTAACGACGACAGGGATTTTTTGAATAACGTTTTGTTTACGGATGAATACACATTCACACTGCATAATAAACCAAATGTGCAAAATTATTGCAGAGTATGGACTACTAAAAATCCACGCAACATTTTACAAACCAGGACCCAATATCCCCAAAAAGTTAATGTTTGGGCGGGAATACTAGGTCATCACATTATAGGAACATTTTCCTTAAGTCAAAACCTCACAGGAGAGCGCTTTTTGCAGTTGTTAGAAGAGGATATTGCTCCGGCGGTGACCGAAGTTGCTAGAGACGATCAAGAGATTTGGCTTCAGATGAATGGGTGCCCCGCACACAACACTCGAGAACTGCGCGACTTTGTAAACTACAGTTTTTGAAATAAGGTGATCGGTCCAAATTATGTAATTAACTGGCCTGCTAGGTCCCCCGATCTTTCGCCCAACGATTTTTTTCTTTGGGGACATTTAAAATCGCGAATTTACTCTGGAAGAACCTTTCAAACTATTGAAGAGCTAAAAAGTTGTATTCAAGCCCAATGCGATAAAATATCACAATATAAGTTAGCAAATGTTAGACGGCAATTTTACGACAGGTTGGGTCATTGTTAAGTAGTTAATGGTGCTTTGTTTGAACATTTGCTATAATTTATTAATTTTTGTGGTTTTGTATTATGATTATACGTACCATTAAAGTCATAGAAAACAGGGACAGAAAAAATACGCAGTTTTTCTATTTTTCGAAAAGTGTAGTTTAGATGTAACATTTGGACTGAACTGAACGTTATTAAAGGAGACAGCCCACCTTTAATAACGTTCAGTCAAAATGTCACATCTAAACTACACTTTTAGAAAACAAGGGTTTCTGCGACTTCGATGGTAGATAATTTTGTTTTGTTATGGTATTTAATAAGTCCTGCTTCCTATAGATACTAATTTCTTTGATTTTTCCGGTTCCGGAAAATTATAAACGATGATATGTACAGATACCTACAGCATTTTCTCTAGCAAAAACGAATACATTTTAACGAGAACAGAATTTAATAATCAGCTATAAACGTCAAACAGCAAAGACAAAAGTAAATGTAAATGTTGTTTGTTTACAAAATTCCAAGGCATCAGTGATTTTTAAAAAAATGCATTTTTATTTCGTTGATTTCTACCGTTTCGGAAAATGGAAAATTGTAAACAATAGTATGTACAGATGCAATATTTTTTCTCTACAAAAAACTTATTTACACAATAATTAAAAAAAATATAGGGGAGCCAATAATCAAACATTAAAAATTTACCATTATGCTGCGTCGCGCAAGTCACCACCCTGTATAATATTTTCCAACAATCAAACTTTTCTTGATTTTCTTATTGTAAATTCTTTCACAATGTCATTTATATCTATGTTAAAAGTCGTTTTCAATACTTATTACTGCTAGATTTGATACCATTTCCTGTGTCATCCTGGATATTAAACAACTTTTTATAATTTTTAACTTTGAAAATGATATTTCATGCTAAGTAGCAATGACAGGTAATGTTAAATAAGTGCGTAAAGCAATCGATAATTTGGGAATGTGCTAATTAGGTTATTTTAAACAATTATTTCAAAACATCTACTGAAGATACGGTAGATTTTAGATACGTCGGTAAAATTTCCATTTCATTCAGTAAATCGACTGCATTTATGTCCGAATGATTAGTTCCAAAATCTGTCAATTTGTTTTGCAAATCTGCGCAGTATTTTAGTTTATCATTGGAATCTAAGTTTGCTAAAGTGTCAAGGCTATGTAAAAAAGAGAAACAACTGTTCTGGTCGCTTAGAAATTCGAATCTTTCTTGTAATTTAGTTATGGCGTTGTCTGAATAGAAAAAAGTAAAAACTGACTTTAAAGTGTAATTCTGAATTTTATATAGCATCGTCTCTATCTTCGTATTCAAACATAGGCCTCCTTTTCCAATGTCGCACAGTACCCATTGCTGGGAAACTAATATCACAATCCAATTCTTCAGAAATTACTTTTGATTCATTTAGCATTACTGTATAAGCCGAGGCTGTTCGACGTTCAGGTAAGTATTTTTTTACTTCCAACATCTTAACAGCTTCTGGAAGTATCATAATACATTGCTGCATAGTTTTACTTACTACTACAATGTTAATTTTTAGTAAAATATTATACCAAGTGACTAATGAACAAACATATTTGTATGACTTTATTTTTGAAATCAAAGAATATGCGAATAAATAAAAAACAAAGTATTATACATTTTTTCCACATAAAATCGAACGGCTTTCACGGCGTCAATTCTGCTTTCCCATCGTGTATCGGAAAGTGGCTTTAGAGTTAAAGTGGGAAGTTCCTTCTTTAAGATTTGCCACCGCGGTTGCTGCCTGGACGCCGCAAAGAATACATATTATTTCTTGGACAATGGTAAAAAAATTGGTGAGTTTCAACGAATTTTTGGAGCATAATTTGGATTGATATTCAAAATTTTCTTTTGTAAGTCAATTCTATATTAGCACCGTTGTCATAGCCTTGACGACGCATATCATTAATATTAATATTTAAGTTTTTTTAATTCAATCAAACCGTAGTTAATGCCTGTCCTGTCGTTTCAGTAACAGAACAAAATCCAAGAAAATGCTTCCTTATCTCAACATACTTTGTTGAGGGGTTCAAATAAACAAATCTAAATACTACTGTAGTGTGTTCCGCATGACTGATGTCTGGTGTACAATTTAAAATAATAGAATAATATTTAGAATGTTTTAGTGTTAACTATACATAGTTTGTTTTATTTTTTTTTTCATATTACAGTGAAAGTTCATTTTGAATGTTATGGCCAAGGTAATGAGGCATATTGCGGTGTTGGGCTTTTTTAATGCGATTTAAGTGCTCTGCTATAACATTATCAAATTTTTAAATCCTTCCTATTAATTAAAAAAAAACTTTTCGGTACTCCCTCTAAAAGCTAAATTCTCTCTGGCTAAATACTGACTGACGTATATAATTTTTTTAATAACCGCCATCCACCTCTTTTTTTCTCGATCCATTTGGGCATGATTTATAAAATCTACGGTTGTTTGTTTCTCTATATTTTGTTTTAAGTCTACGCATTGCCTCACATTATGAAAATCTGTCACGCTTTTTTATATCTTTCAATATTTCCAGATAAATGACGCCAATAGTTGTAACCTATTTTATCATTAAAGGCATTCACAGAGCTGCTGAATAGCTTATAGTAAACACAAAATACAGAATCGCTAGATTTTGAATAAACGAGCCGATCCCGAATTACTGTTTCATTATTTCCTAACTTTTTAAAAACTGCTGAACTTGTTGAAGGTTCTGGTTCAAAAAACTCTCTAATAGAGCTCATAATTTTTATCATGTTTTTTTCCGCTTTCCGTTTTCGGTATTGGAAACCAGAAAGTCTTTTTCTTCCACCAGCAACCTACAATCATGACACAATTTTTTTACTATTTTACATAAATAACAGAATCCAATATAACTTACCTTTTATTTTATAGTTGATTGGTACTATTGGCAAATACCTTGTACAACAATCCTCAAAATCGGCTGCCTCTCCACAGTTTTCATTAGCGTTATAACACTTGCAGAAAGAAAAACTACTACTATTTTACGTAAACAAATCTGGTGTGATACACGCACACAACTTCCTTTTCCAGTCATCTTACAATTAGTCAAAATTTCGTTTTTAGCTTCCCTACTACATGACAAAAAAACAAAATAAACGAAACCCATTTTAGAGGTTTTTAACTGGAAAATCACTTATCTCACATCAGTACACATTAAAAATGTAATAAAAATCTAACGTTTAAAAAAATCGTTAGAGCCGTTTTTGAGAAAATCGCAATAAACTGAAAAATCACAAGAGTAGACACCGTTTTCTTCAAAAGCTTGCTGTCACATCTAGATGCTACACAAAACTTATATATGAAGTTTCAATATCATGCCTCTTTTCGTTTTTAAGATATTAGGTATGTTCACACATAGACCAATAAACAAAAACATGATTTTTGGGTTCAGGGGACTCTACAACGCGAAGATCTGTTGAAAACTCAATTTCGAATTTTTAGGGTGAATCCAATGCTTCCTTTATTGTAAAAGCAGCTAAAAACAGAAACCAATGTAACTTACCTTTTATTGCACAGTTGATTGGTACTATTGGTAGATACCTCAAACAACAATCCTCGAAATAGACTGCATCTTCGCAATCTTCACTAACGATAAAGCACTGGCACACAAAAAAAGTCTGTACTAAAAGACTAAGACAAATAAGCGCCAAGGGCTTATTTATAACGTTAGGAAAAATGTTCAAATAGATTGGGAAATTACCTACCTTCTTTGGGATAAGTCAAATAAATCAAGAAATTACCTACCTTTGTTGGACAAGTCAAAGATCTTAAACTTTTAAAGGCTAGTATGCGAAGTGACTTCAAATTCAATTACAAATAAAAACAAAAAAGTTTAACAAAGCAAGTGTGATGGTTGTTGATCAGGACTGCTGATATTGTTAAAAGTAAATTTCTAGATGGAAGAGTATTTATGGATGAAAAAATATCTAATTATTTAAAAATACAAGCTTGAATTTAAGCAGAAAATAACAGACTAACTATTCAAACATTATTAAGAAATTAGATATAAAATTCAAATCAGGAAATACATTTAGTATTCAAAAATAAGGTTCTAAAATATAAATTAAAATTATCATCTTTGGAGTTATATGAAGGGATGTTGGTATTAACAAAAAGTAATTTATAATTAAAAATTCATTAATAGTTACTACAAACTATAAGTATGTTTGAAGAAATATCAAAGTTCTAAGCTGAGTTTAATTAGTTACGTATAAGATTGTCAGAAGAACAAAAATATGCTGTATGTAGTTAAAAATAATCCAGGGTGTGAGTTTTAAACATTTTGTATAAAATGACTATTACTACGTATAGTGAATTGTAAATAGATAATAACAACTTATTTTTTATTTCTAAAATGTAGACATAATTCATTTGTATCGATAAATTTAACGAAATAAACCCTTTTCTAATCAATAATTTATTAATGGAGTGATACACAAGGATGCAAAGAACTAAACTAATTAAAAATAAAAGGAATAAGTAAGAATTTTAAAATGAAACAAACTTTAACATGAAGAAATAGACCAATTAATTAATTAAGGAAGAATTAAGAATATTGGAATTGGTGAGGTGAGTTCGTTCGAGCTGGAGTGATTGGAAGAGCTGCGATTTGAGTTGCTGTCAAGACGCAGATATCTGTAACTGATTTGAATGGGTATGTTGTCATAGAGTTATTATTGGAATAAATAAAACCTGTGATTGCTGGATTCCATACGAGTCGCAGTTAAGGTGAAGACATCTGTAAATTGGATTTGAATTGGGTACGCTGTTGCAGAGTCATCATTAAAGTAAATGCTTATGGAATGGTTGGATTGCATGCGAGTTGCTGTAAAGGGCAAGACATCTTGGAGTTGCTGTTGAAGGAAATACGAAGGATCTGCCATCTGGGAGAGCTGGTTGGTGTATGAGACTGTAATAGTGTCCTATCCATTGTCACACTGTAGGTTCGAATTGAAGTAGGAATTCTGGTTGGAGATACAAACATGTGTGACAGAATAAGCTGGTTGCATTTGTACCTTTTCGATAGGAGAATTGGATAAATTCAATTAAGAGAAGATAACCAGGTATATGTAAAGATAAACATGAATCAATTTCAACAGTGAAATGATAAGTTATGTACATAAATACTTACGCTTGTTAACATATTTGAACTAACATGTATTGATTGAATATGAATTCAGCTTATATGTCATATTAATAATCTGACAGCGACAATTGAGAGTTCTCAAATGATTCTGAAATAACTTTTCATTGACCGAACAATTTTTACAACTATTTGATAGTTTTTCTAGCGCAAGAACCTACCTGAGAAAAGAGAGAGTGTTCTATTACCTGAGCTATTAAAAAAATAAAGAATTTGATTCAATAAATTTGAATTCGGACAAATATTTGTTTTGAATTGAATAAATAGGAACAGTTTAGCAGTCTAGTAACTATTATGTAAATATTGGCTTGCAAAGTAGAGTCAATACTATATCACAAGAGAAATGAAAATTATATGATGTGATCTAAAGTTTTAACAAAATAACAATGATAGTAGGTACAGTAATTTATAAGAAAATAAGTATAACAGGTGTTTGGCCCTGGTAACCCAAACGCAAGTTAAGATCTGTCAACTCAAGAAAATCCCCTTTCCATTTGTAATTGCAAATACAATTTATTATTGTGTAAGAACTACATATTACGCCATGCAAGTAAAGTTTTTGTTTTTACGGCATCTGGAGATCCTGTCCAAATGAAGTGTGCAGTATCGAATTATAGACTACGAATTCAACTATTCAGGCGTTGTGGCCGTCGAACTATCTTTATGCTTTGTTCAATACAAATAAACATTTTATCTCACAATTGATACTATACATTACAGTAATCAGTGGTCACCTTTTATTATAGATATTAACGATACAAGTTTGATTACGAGCATCTCAACGAAACAACTTTGATTGCCAAAACGAGGCGGTGTGCCGAATTCTGCTGCAATCAAACGAGTGTCATTAAGTGCCATAAGCAAACGTGTATTGTTCAATATTTTATATTCATATAATTATATGCTCTTTGCTACAACCTATATTTTCACAATATTTGGCAGCTAAGGAATTCTGTTATTCATCAATTGGAAGTTTGTTCTGATCTCACAGTGATAAGTGTCAATGCTACAGCCCAACCCGCATTTACTTGTAACGGTATATTCCGGTATATTACCATGATGGTTAATAGACGAATTTATCAGTTTTGAGCAAATATTCCTGAATGTTCAGTAAATATGAAAAACGAAATATGTAATCAGCGAATGGTTTGTTGCTTCGTTCTCAAACGTTTTCTATAATATGTGACATTTATTTAATCTTAATGTGTTACTAGTTATCAAAATGCTACTCAACCCAATCCGGAAACACGATAAGCTGTAAAAAGAATACACATTTGCACATGTATGCAGTTAAAATTCGTTATTTCTTTTTTAATAATAATTATATCGATTCGTTGAATCCATCCTGCAAGTCGTTATGATACATAGTTTTGTAAAACAATTTTGATTAGAAATGAAACGGAATAATACTGATGTTCGCAATAATCGTCTATAATGAAATATTGCATCACAAAGTGGCATGTTTTGTACACGTACATGTCTATTTTTTTATTTGCTCCTGTGAGGAACTAATTTATCACTTTTAATGTTCTATTGAACTCATTTTCATGCACTATTAAATGAAATAAAGTAAACTTGTTTAGCTACGACCTACGAGCAATTGCAAAAACGATAGAATTTTGAAAATTTGCGAACAAAAATCTTTAGATATAATTTTCGCAACTCATTTCTTTTAATTGTAGTCCAGGGCGTACTTGGCTATAAGCTTTGCGTGCATTTTTGTACCAGTCCGTCTCTGCATGCTCACGATGAGTACATTTCTGTAAACATGTCATCTCGTAGAGATAATTTATAACATCCAGCAAAGGCTGTTGTTTCCACTGATAAGAGCTTTAAACAGGTGTAGCATGCCTGACAGTTTCGTGGAATTTTCACTGTGGAATTTTTAATAGTTTATTGGGAACTCCACGGTGAATACCTTTTCGCTCTCGTAAAAACTTTTATAATGCGCCAAATCCCTTGCCATTCCTACTCATCCAATTTTCTATGTAATATGAGCCTGCATTTTTACTGGTTTATACGCACGCATGATTATTGTGGTTGTGGTTCTTAAATTCTTAGTATTATCATATGTCTGCGTTACTTGTATTATTTATTTATCGCAGAACAAAAGATATCAAAATGCGCAAAAATTACGTGAAACATGTAAGACTAAAAATTGTGTAAACTGCATAAAATTAATATAAAAATAACAAACTTCTATTAGTGATACACTTTGCGTTTTTAATATTAATATTTTTCTCTAAATTCATTATTTAAGCAAGCACGTGCAGAATAAACTCAATTAGCTGGCCATAGACACACGTTTAAAACCGCCACGAATGTAGTACATCCGTGCAGGTTTTGAACGTGTGCATATGCGCAGCCATAAGTTGGGCATAGACACGCTTTCAAAACTTCCACGAAAAACTACATTCGTGGCGGTTTTAAACGTGTGTCTATGGCCAGCTATTAGCTGGCCATAGACACACGTTTAAAACCGCCACGAATGTAGTTTTTCGTGACGGTTTTGAACGTGTGTTTATACCCAGCTTATATCTGTGCATATGCATACGTTCAAAAACGGCGCGAATGTACTACATTCGTGGCGGTTTTAAACGTGTGTCTATGGCCAGCTAATCGCGATTGTTCAACCGTTGTCCATTTCCAAAACACAACTCTATTATAAATGTATTGTTTCCTCGTAATGCATTTTTAAAATAAAATATTGAATTTTACACTTCAAGTATTACCTAATAACTTTGGAGCAACGGACTTGCAATAGCTCACGGACATTGCAATCCTAGAAGAATCCGTACAAAAAGGGTTTGTGACGTTGGACCGCCCTTTTATTTCATCGGCAGTGGCATGAGCGTTTACTGTGTTTGTTTCGACAATTCTGTATCTGTTTAGGTACGTTTGAATAAGAAATTAGTTACTTGCGAGCATAGGCTTAACTCGGGAGGGGCAAGGGGGGGCGGTGGTCTCCCCCCAAAATTTTAATTTTAAAGTGCAAGTGCAGCATTTTTTGCAATTTAGGTTTAAAAATTTTGTGAAGTCTTGATTTTGCCCCCCCCCCCCCCCAACGTGATGCCACAAGTTACGCTCATGCGTGCGAATGAAGCAACAATGGTTATAGTAGTACCAAAATGATTAAGAATAGCAACTGTTACTGCCACAAACACTGACTGTTGTAAGATGTTATAATAATTATGTACACGCAAAAAGAACGCTATTCAAACAGCTATGTCGTTTCGTATCTCGAAAAGACGAATCAAAAAAGATGTCTGAATAACAAGATAAAGATTTAAACGCATAATGAAATAGACGACCGTTAGAAAAACAATCCAGCGAAGCTTGCTGATATAGCACTTAACAATAATTGGGCTACGTTTACACGACTACAACGCTCTAAATAAAGAAATGTTTATATGACCAAGATTTATGCAACAAAATACACATAATGGTATGCTTAAATTTGTGCTATAAGTATGGTTTCAAATTCAAATTCATTTGTGTTTTCAATTTGATAAATTGTTTTCTTGATCTGTTATTGTTTGCTGATTGTAGATGTAGCTAAATATGTATTGATTACTGCCCAAAATTTAATTCAATATTAATTTATCAAGTTAATTCGTAAATCAAAGTTTCGCGTCGTACCTATTTTCTACTTGTTGAATATTTTATGATAATGAGTAACCACAAAAACCAAATTGCAGATTTATGTTTATGCTGAACCAAAGCCTGCGCTCTCTTACAAATAATTAATCTATAATAAATTGTACTGATTTTTTCATTTATACATATCTTGTTTCTGGTCATTATTGCAAAGATCGAACGTTTTAAAATAGCTCAGTTAAATACGAGTATTATATTATTAATCGCCAAAGCAGTAACTCTAATTGTAATGTAAAAATTGTTATGGAAACTTGTCTGAAACCTGAGACATACTGAACATTGAAAGATACTTTGTGATTTTGGTAGGGCTATATGATGAAATTTTCTTCTTCTTCTTCTTCTTCTTCTTCTACGATTTTTAAACTCCTTTTAGAGTCCGCCGGGATTCGAACCTGGGCCGGTCGCCTGAGAGGCGAGGAGCCATCTGCTCACCTGATGAAATGTTGTTGTTCTCTTTAATTAAGGTGAGCGATCCTTGCTCGCAGGCTTTGTTTAAAATCTGCATAAAAATGTATAGTAGGTGTGTGAACTAACTCTATTAGAGTCTATCAGATAACAGAGTCGCTTATGACAATGTAGTTTGAACTAGGTGAATTCATCATTGGTTACCTTAACACAGTAAAGCCACATAAATTCAGAATTAAGGCAAGTCAGTGAGAATCCGAGACACTGCAATCGTTTTTGATATATTCAATAGATATTATATCGTGTGTTCCAAAAAAAAACTCATTTGCAACATGATCAAATTGAAGTTTGCCGTCACATGAGATATACCCATTGATGCAAATGAACTACCAAGTCAGAGAGAACTAAATTACATCTTGACCTTGAATTATTTTCCTAAAAATATACAACACAAAATAAACAAACACAACTTTTATTGACCGTTATGATTATTAGACTCGTTGTTGTTGTGTACATGCCATTTTATTTTCGTTATTGCTTAATACAGTGTAAACTTTTATCTGTTACAGTGATAGCTGTGTTCATAAACAAAATACAATCTGACATTCACCTACATACTTAAGTTAAGACATGAGTAGATTTTCTATCTTTCTTTCCAAGGCCTACCCTAAATGAGTTTTTGTTTTTTTTTGGAACACACGATAGAATGTATGCACGCTAATAATGCTGGTGAAGAATTTTATACGGTCGTATTAACCTTGGTTGTCACCAGAGGTTTTTTAAAACGTTTAAAAAAAATCTTAGAAGAAAGAAACCTATACATCATACACATTTTTCTATACCTTCATGTGCTAAATTTCAATTTAACGTCCAAGACTATTTAAAGTTGTTAGGATATGAACACTGCTGGTACACCTGTTGAAGTTTTCTTCACGAAAAGGACAGCCTAGTGCAGCTGATTTTATGAAAAAATTAGGACATCAAAACGAAATTTTACAATAAATGTCTTCTAATGCAATGTAATATTTTAGTAAGTCTGCCATCAAGTCATCTCCATTGCTTGACATGAGACATTGTTAAAATCAAATAAAATGGTAATTTGTACACTCAATGTCTTCGTTATGTTGAAAATGATCAAACTTGAAAGTCTTAAAACAAATGTTTGTCGCACGCTTAGATGAAAGGTGCCGCTTTCGTATATGAAATTATATTCTATTGGATATTGGTGAAATTAAAAATCCAAAACTGCTATTTACTACTTGTTAATAAATTAAGACTAACTACCCCTACGATTAGTGAGACTAATTATCCGAGGTAAAATTGAAGGTAAACCACTTAGAGGACGCTCTCCAATCCAATAAAAGCAAACCAAATTACACCTTTAACTGGCACATCTGTAACAACTGCTATCAGATTAGCCGAATAATTCCAGGATAGAGCTTGAGCTATATTTGCTGTTCTAATTTTGAGAAATGTTTTTAAAAGCCTTTCGTTCACTTCTCGTACCGTAAGACGTATTTTTTGTAACTCCTTTTGGTGACCGTTAGTAGATGGCTTTATCCCAAAAAGCGTTAGTAATCCAATATAGACTTGGTGTTATGGTCTCGTAAATTACTGCACCCACATGAATCAGGATTTCATGGTATTTAAAACAACCTGTTGGCCGCCCAAAATCTCAGGTACGCGACTATTAGTGCCTACCTTTAATTTAATCTTTTTGAAGTAAGCATCTCTGAGATACTTTTAATAATTCTGGAATGCCGCAGCCGTCATACATCGATGCCTACCGTCTGCTCAACTGCACATTGCACTCTGAAAAGCAATCCTACCACGTGGTAGCACAGATTCCTTCTGGCCGATTGCGAGTTGTACTCGAAGTACGTGGTCGACGAGTTAAGGTCAGTGGTTTTTTCTATTATATCTTTTTTGAGAACTCGGGGGCCTGCCACCATCTTTGGGTTTGTGACTGAAACGGCATAGCTTTTCGAATCGCATTTATTCTGGAGGTTATTTATGGTCAATTTTAATTAGTTTTAATTTGTAGCTAGTAATCAACCGTCAATGTTACTTCCTTGATATATTTTGCCGATTTATGCTGCTTTTTTAATTTGTAAAAGCAATAAACGAATAGAGGTTCACTGAGGAGCGCATTTCCTCGTCGCCTAGAACAAAGCTATTTTTTGGATCGCATGAAATTAGTGGGGTGTCTATAATGGCGTCTCTTCAGTGAGGCCTCGTCGTACAACGGAATCCGCGAATCGTTTTGTTAATAGCTTTTGAATAGTGAACCATGATTTTTGATTTAAGGCTTTTCCTACTTTGCTAAATCCATTCCTAGCACCCTTATCTAATCAAATCCTTTTATACTTGCAATGAGTGGTAGTGATAAAATATTTGATGGTTTTGGAGTGCATTATTTCTATATTTACCATTTTGGGAATGTTTTGAACTCCTCTGGAATGTAATATAATTTTGATAAATGTATTAGGCGTTGGCTCGAGGTCCCTTGCTTCGGGGACCCGGACGATGCCTGCAACCAGTGCATCGTATCGAGAGGGCTCGGTTATAAATGGAAATTGAAATAAAAGAGAACGTGTAGTGATGTGATAGGGGCTAGACGTGTTTCGTGCAAGTGGTCTCTTTTGCGTAGTTAGTTCCTGGCGTAAGCGATTTTGCGAGTATACGCAAAACAATAACTATTTGTAATGTGTTAAGTTACAATAATGCGAGGCGAAGCTGCAAGCGCGGCCGTGCGTCTCCATATGTAGTGAATTATATTAGCTAGAGTAAAATGTACTGTTAGAACTATTTGTCAAGCCTATCTATTTCCTCAAATTTTAGCATTCTTTCCGAATCACTTAGTAAAAATCCGCAATTCAGTGATGTATTCAATATCTATTTCCTTACGAAAGTTATTTCCGATTTATTTAAGCCAAATCTTTAGCTTGGTAATGTTATCAAACTTTCATTCTGTCAGATATTTATTTCCATACAGATCGTTCATGAACATTGCAGTTCAGTTATATTCGCCAAATTTCATTTATGAATTTACCCTTTGTTCTCTTCTGCCCATAACGCAGTGTCAGCTTACCGAATTCTTCGTAATTGTTGTTCTGGCACACTCAAGGTTTCCGTCGAATTTTGTGAGAAATTTTTAGTCAGCCTTGGAGATTCTAAAATCTTCTGAACCATTTACCATGAGTTGAACAAGGAACGTAGATCAGCCGCGTCTGCGCTTGGTCATTTTCGCGCCTGCATCTTCGGCGGGAGCGCCACTTAGAGTGACGCTCTCAAGACGGTATGGGGTGGCGGTTTGTCCGCGAGCCCTTCATGTTGATTTGTTTTTTAAGCCCACATAATCGTTGTACTATTTTTGAAGTGTTTGCCGCCAAATTTTGATACTGTAAAGTAATTTTTGTGGTAGAACTTACCGTTAATATTGTTTGTAACTGCAAACATGTCACTTATTGCCGTTTGATCATTCGTGTTTAGAGTATAAATTGCATTAACCCAACTAACCTTTTTGCATATTTTCGGCAGTAATATTTAACCATTGTAACGTTCGTTGTCATTTGTTTCACATGTTATTTCATCAATAGAGTTTATTATTAATTGTGTATACGTTTTCATTGGTGTGTTTTTATGCTTTGTTGTATTTATGTTTTGTACAGGAACCTAGATGGTGTAAGTAAGTGTAAGTTGATGCCATATAAGGTAGGTTTGATCCAGCTGTTGCAGTCGCTACCTCAGGTTGTGCAAGGTGTTAGTAACAAGGCGAATTACTCACTTCCACTTTCAAAGTAATATCACCTGTGTTGCTGATGTTGTTTCTCCCGATTTAGTTAAGAAAGTAGTGGCGTTCCTTTATTTAACATCATTTACCCCTTTGTGTCGAAGCACAGCCGTAACTTTCAGATAGTATTAGAACCACTACCTTTCTCGCTGAGCATCCAAAGCCGGAGCACCTTGTTACAGCACATCTCGTAACGAGGGTTGGGGCTGCGTATTTGGCTACATTCCCGATTATGTCTTAAAGTTATTTTGTAGATAACGGATCTGGCTCTCGAGCATATGAGTTAGTTTTGCACGCTTGAGAGGCTGATTGCTAGTGTGGTAATAACGTTTTCGTCCTGTAACAGTACGTACTATCGTAGTCAGTTGAATGATATTTGGTAACTTTTGGCAATTACGGCAGACGATAGACGTTAGAGGTTCTTGCTGGTGCTGGTCGATTATGTGATAATTGAAGGTATGGATCCTGCGAAAGCATAAGGATTCGCAAAGTGATCCGCACAAGCATGATAAGTTTCGCAGTGATAATATAAGCCCACGGAAGCACGTGATTCCGCTATAGCCTAGCAAGATATATTGTTATCACTTTACCCATAAGAAAGACCAGTAGCCTTCGTTTTTTACCGACGGGTTGTAACAATAGTTAATCTAGGGGATTACGATTGGGCAGTACTAGCGAAAAGCACCGACCGTTAACCCAACCAGTGATGGGGTGCTAAAGAGATGATGCTGACTAATGCAAGGCCAAGTATTGTAATGTCACTGCCGGAAGTACGCAGGGGCCAGGGGCTGACCACCCGCCTTGGGTACAATTATTATTATCGATGAGATTTACAGATCAGTAAGTTTGTGTTCTTTTACATTGAACCTGCCTCCGTTACTGGGCCAAGGAAGAGCCACACCTGCGCTGTTTGCACCCGGTTTCCGCCTTGTGGTCGTCGGTGAGTTGCATCCACCACTTTGACATAATTCAAAAGTATTGAAATGTGAATGTTAATATAACACAGTTAACAACTATTTTTTTTAAATTGACATGTTATTTTGGACCTGAGTTACTGGTCTAAATTCTGTGTTCGTTTTGAATTCAAGGCACATGGTGTTAATTGTTTATTAATAATTGGTAGCTTAACCGGTCCATTTGATTCCCGAATTCGAAAGAATATAAGTAATATTCAATCATAATGACAAAAGTGAGAGGTTGGGTTAAAAGAAAGAGCAGCTGATGGTTTCGTTCAGCTGGATTTCGCCTCAATTTAATTAGTTTATCTAACGTTCTCTCATTGTAGAAATGTAGATAAATAGTTGTTATTATCATTCTAACTCGGTGCTAATTTCCTCCAAGGAAAATTGAAACTGTCTTATTTTAGTTCATTTTTAATTTTCGGAATAGTTGGCGTGCACCGCGGACAGCCAATTAAGAATTAGCTGAATGCGTTGCTGCCCTTACAGGGCTCGGCGGCGCAGTTTAGCAACGTTTCCAACTCTGTAGTCGTAGTACTAGTTTTGCATATACGGCGGGTCCATATTTAGAAGTCCTGTTACTTCTATAAAATACGCACCAGCGCAGCAACAAATAATGCTGCACATGAAATATACTCCGAGCCTTGCTCTTTCTAGCCATATTAGTTTATCTCCTCCGCTAAGGAAGGAGATTTCCTTCTACGGACCTAATGAATCTAATATCGAACGTGGTTTTAGAATTATTGCCTTCCTGCCTTTTTGGTAACTGTATATTGTGGGGATCAGCGCAGATTTATGGCCCCGTGTTTGGGATTTTGGTGATGTATGGCTTCAGTTTTTAAGTAGGTGAGTTATGACTGATGCAATTGAATCAAGTATAAATTTAGCCTCCATCAAGACCAAGGCCGAATTCTTTACGAAAGCAGGAAAAGAAAATCGCAGCTGAGAACGATTACCGCTGCCAAGGCTGTTTACTTGCACTAAAGTTAAACAACACTTTAATTCTAATTCGTGCCGTAGTTGCGGAGATTTGCTGAACGCTGCATTTTTAATTGCAAGACGGTAAACACCGGCGTCTGAGAAACCTAATGCACTGCATG
Source organism: Agriotes lineatus (assembly GCA_940337035.1). Classification (NCBI taxonomy): domain Eukaryota; kingdom Metazoa; phylum Arthropoda; class Insecta; order Coleoptera; family Elateridae; genus Agriotes; species Agriotes lineatus. Next base: position 60,374,237 of record OW679195.1, on the reverse strand, counting down.
TACGGAAAATAGTCCAAGAACATGGCTTACACGGAAACTAAACTACTTCCAGGTGCTTTGAATAATTTGTTCGGGCAGACGTGGCTGCCTTTTCGAGAAATAAACAGTCGTCTAATATAATTCTTATTAAATTTTGTGCTAGAAATGTCTAGCGATATTTTGCGCTGGCTGGAAAATTAAAGATTCTAACTGAGGATATGTAATTTATATGTAAATTGTTGAAAGCCCATCCGTAATTTAACCTTTCGTATTAATTTCATACGTTTGACTGCCAGATTAAGATAATTCTAGTGCAAAGTGTTTTAATGAAAATTTCCAGGTTTGAGTTCGGCAGTCCTTGAGCATGGAATATTAATTAACCGTGATTATAAACTTGGACTTCCTGTTTTGCGAGCTTCGGAATATAATTTTTAATTTTGACATACTTTTCTTTTTCGTAACAGCTATTTATTTATTTATTTAATTCGCACTCAGCCAACAGCCGTTAGGCCAATTATAGGCGTCGCTGTGCAGTTATGAGGACTTCCAACCCCACTAACGACTGTCATGATGTTGTTATGACCGCCGGGACCAAATTTTTTCCGTGATAGCCGTACCACGAGGCGCCGAGAGATGGAGCCGTGGAACTCCCATCCAAGTTCTGACCAGAGAGAGCGTTGCTTAACTCTGCTGATCGAACGTGGACGCTTGTTCAAGCTACACCGCCCAGCTATGGCATATGTGAAAATTGTTATAATCGTTAATTTTATATCTTTTAATCCATCAACTGCTTGCTTTCTCCTTCAAATGGAGATTTTTATTCTTATTATTTTCAGCATTAGCGTGATTTATATAGATTTAACATTTTTTCAGTAGCTTTGTGGCTTTAACCGGTACTTTAGTGTCGACAAACAATAAATTCTTCAGGGAATAGTTATGTTATTAACACCACCAACCAACAACACTTTGTCACTCACATGTTTGATGTTTAATACCTGTACAATGTGAAATTGTACAGGTTATTACATAAGTCATATTCGTTTTACAATTATGAAAACCACAAACGTCTTTTGCGCAAAAATAATGAAGTTAAATGATGGAACCGTCGACCAGATGTAAAAGTTTACAGAAATTGCAATTTACCAACCTTCGTTAATGAATTGAAAATGAACTTGACTAATTTTCACGCCTGACATAAAATTTGCAAAATCTTAAAAAATTACAAGGGATAGAACTATAGAAAAGTAAAATTTTTCACATTTTTATTATTATTATTATTGCTTATTATACGCCGCGCGAAACGTTACTGCGAAGTTCTACTGCATAGCAGATCATTAATAAAAACTACGTAGTACAAATTTAAACTTTCTCAGCACCTTGTATAATTTAATATTAATCTGCAATTGGATAAAGATGTTGAATTCGCTATAACATTCAAATTTTATATATAACTTTAAAAGAAGTATTGATTATATGAGTCATTCTTTAATACACTTGTTAGCTGTTTTGAAGGAGTGCTGAGAATTACAAGCCATCCGCTCGGCGGCTCCACATAATACTTGTAATGATTAATTTTTTTACTCGTGAAACGTGCTTTAATAGCAAATATAACAATTGTAGCAAATATGTTACTGCTTTTATTAGGAGGAACGGGTCAGTGTAAAAAAGGGAATAGATGCGATGTTTCAGATGTTAAGTCGATATGTATCTTTAGTTTTGTGTTAATTGATTATTAGAATTTGTTGTTTGGGGAGCTTTTACATTGTCTAAACTAAGTAACTTTGTATTTTCCGTACATATACGTATGTATTGCAAAGGCTCCCTCGTTGCGGTGCCTATAAATATGCAAAGAACTGCGTGTCTGTTTGTTTGTACAAAATTATAAATTTAATTAGGGCAAATCCATGCACAATTCTCAGTTTAATTTTTATACTGTGCTCACTTTGCCTGTCAGTAATTTAAGGCTAGTTAAAATTACATGTAATAATTAATTGCACAAATAAAATGGTTGAATGTCCCTTTCTTAATATTTTATTTAACTGCAATATTATTTAAGCTAGCTCCCGGCAAACACGAAACTGCTTATCTCAGGTTGAGTTCTGAAATGGGCTATATTTAAAATCAGTAGCTCCACTGCATTGTTTTTAGTTCATACACGCGGTTTTGGTCAACTTTTACTTTTACTGTTTCTGGTGGATTGGAAATTCTTGGAAATACGCAGATTCTGATGATGCTATGCTGATTATACAAATTGGGGCGTAGCCGGACGCTTGGAAACACGTTGAATACCTTCTACAAGGCCTAATCTTGGAGTACCGCTGGGGACCCGACACTCAATAAATAGCAGTTTTCGTCGATGTTGTTTCGATGCTGGCACCAGTTGACGCTGCCGGATTCTTCTGCTGGAGTTGCTCCGCTGGGTGCAGATGTTGCTCTAGGTGCTCTTGCAGACCCCGCCGACCTATTGCAGTACAGACCTCTGGGTTCAGCTGGTTAATTGTGCTGGAAACGACCCTCGGAAATTTCAGCTTATCGGCTGCCGTTCACACACTCAGATTCGGATTTGGGGAAATGTAAATTTTTCGTTGCGGAACTTTAAGCAAACACTCCCACAGGAGCACGGACACTTGGGCAATAAATGGGACCACGCATTACTTGGTAAAATACCTGTTTATTACTTAAAAACATTAATTAAAAGTGGAGCACAAATTCGACAAGATTCATTAATTTCTATTTTCAATTGTTCTCCCCTAACAACAAAAAAGCATCACGTTGCTATGTTACACGCGATGATTTTTGTTAATTAGAAATTAGTTTTGATAGGAAAATTACACAAATGGAGTAAAATTTGATTCCATAAATCTTAACTTAATATTTTCTTAAATCTAAAAAATTTGTCCTTTGCTTAAAACCATCGTTGTTCCTTCCGTTACACACACAAATGTTTTAAAATTCACTGCTCTGCTTTTCACTTTCTTTTATTAATGCACTGGAGATTGAGTTCAAATTTACACACGTTACTTGCTTTGCTTCTATTCTGTTGCCTAATTTCGGATTTCTCTTTGCAATTTTCTATTTTCCTCTATTCAAATCTTATTTACCTTTCAGATTGCTTGCCATACACTGATCTTTGCTTTGATTAATACTTTTGCTCATTTAGTCCGAACATAACAAACCTGTTGTGCCAATTACATTTTGTGTGGTCTGGTTTAAATATGCACAGACCTATTATTAATTATATTACTTTATTCAACCTCAAATCCCAACCGTTTGAAATATGCTTTGCTTATGCGTGCCTTTTCCTTTTAATTACTACTTCTCGCATCTCATTACCAATGCATTTAATACTTTTTACCAATGCATTTAATACTTTTATTATTGTTTTAAATTGCAGTTTCATAAAATATCATAACTCTGTGCTTTATTGAATTGGTTAAATATCTTGCACTGCCACCAGAGCCAAGTTGTAGGGTTAAAACCACCTCAGTATTTATATTTTTTAAGTCCCCACCAATTTTTACCTTCTTTTACAATAACCTTTATAATACACTCCAAAAATACGAAATTGCGTTTTAACAGATCTTCACGTTTTAGAGTCCCCTGAGCCCAAAATAGCTATTTACGTTATTAGGCCGGTAGCAACATTTTTATGGCCGCGCCAATACTTTACAGGTTGAGCCCGTAGGGTGAAACCTGTATGTTTGGCAAGGCCATAAAAATGCTACCGGTCGTGTATCGCATAAGATTTTTTAGGATACTGCATTGGTAACTAGCGTTTACATGTTACTAACGAATGCGGTAGATTAAATTTACCGGCAAATTTTATCTACCGGATTCGTTTGTAACTATGTAAACGGTAGTTACCAATTGTTCGTATTTTCTCTTCTGCATAGACCGTAATAAAACGCTCCTTTGAAATACAGTCTCTCTCCTCAGTCCGTTCACCCCTCGTAGGGGTATGGTGACATCATGAGTTAGGTAGTTGAGTTGATGGTCGTTTTCCAGAGATTTCTATCTTGAGCTGAGTGGGTAGCTTCTTGTAACGTTTGTCCTGTTATCGTCTTCATTTGGTCTATCCATCTCATTGGCGACCTGCCCCTCGGACGGCGTCCTTCCATTTTCCCTTGAATCACTAAAGTTTCCATGGCATTATCACGTCTGAAATACAGTAACTGAGGTTTATTAATTATTAACCACAAGAAAGCAAAATCAAACCGATCTTGACAAACGCACATTTAGCAGTGATCATTTAGCAGTAATACTGGTTCGTAAGCGAACGCTTCTTAAAACATTCTTATTTTTAGGCAAATTCTTAGAGCCATTTTATGACCTTAAAACAACATAACTTTTATGTAGCAGCAGGCAAGAAATTATGTAGCGGCAAGAAATTTCTCTGCTAATCAGAGGCGGACTTAAATATCTCAAATTACAAAATCTAATAAAAGTAAATTGTCTGTATCTCGAATGGTATTTCGAACATGCCCCCCTCCTTGGAAGGCCGAAGGGCACTTTCAACCCCGAAACCACACTTTCAACTTTCCGAAGACGGAAGCGGGCACAACTTGGCGAAGGACCGCTTGGTTTCACCGCTGGCGGTACGAATGGTGGCAACCCTAGGAACACCATCCTTTCCTGGATGTAGCTGCATAATACGCCCAAGCCTCCAACGCTGAGGGGGCGCGCTGTCTTCCTTTAACAGCACGAGCGAGCCTAACTGCAACTCGCCCTGGTTCTTCCTCCATTTTGCTCTTTGTTGTAGCTCCGAGATGTACTCGCGGTGCCAACGGTTCCAAAAATGCTGTTGGCATTGCTGAATATGCTGATATCTGGACAGTCTTCCGGTAGGGATCTCCTTTAGGTCTGCATCCGGAACTGTTGTCAGCGGCCTACCCACGAGGAAGTGAGCCGGGGTAATAGGGAGCAAGTCATCTGGATGGTCAGATAAAGGAAAGAGGGGACGCGAGTTTAGCACAGCCTCAATCTGCACAAGTAAAGTATTGAGCTCCTCAAAAGTTAAATGAGCTTCTCCCATGACCCTTTTGATGTGTTTTTTGCTGGATTTTATTCCAGCTTCCCACAAGCCCCCAAAGTGGGGTGAGTACGGTGGAATAAATTTCCAAGAGATGCCCTCACTGGTGGGAAAATCAGTGAATACCCCCTTATTAAGAAATTCGCCCAATTCTTTTAATTCAGACTTGGCTGCTATGAAATTTTTTCCGTTATCTGAGTATATACGAGCTGGCCTTCCTCGACGCGACACAAATCGCCTTAAGGCCATTATAAAGGCATCTTTCGTCAAATCTGAAATTAACTCTAGGTGGATCGCTTTTGTAGTAAAACAAATAAACAGCCCGATATAGCATTTATTAATCTTTCCGCCTCGCCCCTTCCTGTCTTTTATCAGAAGCGGACCTGCATAATCCAATCCAGTTGTATGGAATGGAGGCCCGGGTTCCAGACGTGACTCGGGTAGCTGACCCATTTTTGGTTGAATTATTTTTGGGTTATTTCGAAAGCATGGAATACATTGCCTGACCACTTTTTTCGCTAAATTCCTACCCAATACCGGCCAAAACTGCTCACGCACCGACGCCAAGAGCTGCTGCGGACCTGCATGAAGTAAGCGAATGTGTTCATTTTCAAAAATAAGGCGCACAAAATGGCTTTTTGCGTCCAATACAATCGGATGTCTTTTGTTGATTGAAAATTTTGAATTTTTTAATCGCCCACCGACTCTTAAGACACCATCCTGATCTAAAAATGGATCCAGGTTAATGATGCGGCTTTTGGACTGGAGGGAATTTTCAGTGTTGAGTTTATGAATTTCCTCAGAAAATGAAGTTTTCTGCGAGGCCTTTATGAGAGCTTTAAACGCATACTCTAACTCGTTTACCGAAAGCTTATCATATCTTCTAGCCGTATTTGTTCGTTCTGCCTGGCAGTTAGTTTTAAAACGAAAAATCCACGTTGTGACCCGTTTTAGCTTTCGCAACGTCGAATACCTATCGAATGGAAATTCTACTGCCGCTTGAGAAACGAATGCCCGAGTATCTTTGCGCACGTCGGGTAGTTCGGGAATTTTGCTAGTTTTCGGAACTTGTTTAGGCCAATTTTCAGAACCCTTGACCAGCCAATTCGGGCCGTGCCACCATAAGGCGAGACTTTGAATTTCGCTTGGTTTCACTCCACGTGACAAAATGTCCGCTGGATTATCCTTACTGCGTACATGACGCCAAGTATCGTCACTCGTTAATTCCTGGATTTCGGCCACTCTGTTACTTACAAAGGTTTTTAGCCTATTTGGAGGAATTTTTAACCAACCAAGGACTATTGTAGAGTCGGTCCAAAAAACGCGATTGTCGAATTTTACTCGGAGAGCCTTGGCAACCTTGTCCGCGAGTCTTGACAATAATAGTGCGCCTGATAACTCTAGCCGCGGCAGGGTGACGGTTTTGAGCGGTGCCACCTTTGTTTTTGCGCAAAGCAAGTTTACAAAAACATTGTCGTCTTGGTCGGTAGTCCGCAAATAAATGCATCCGCCGTAAGCTTTGGTAGAGGCATCTGCAAAGCCATGCACTTCGACTCGTTTAGGGTTTTCGCATAAAGCATGACGACTTATTTGAAGCGCATTTAGTTGAGGCAACTCATTTCGGAAATCGCACCAAAACGAATGCATGTGCAATGGCAACCCTTCATCCCAGGACACCTTTTCTAGCCATAATTGCTGCAATAAGATTTTGGCAGTTACAACGCACGGACTTAGCAGCCCGAGAGGATCGAAGACCTGCGAAATGCTCGAAAGGATTACTCTTTTGTTTATTTGTTTATTTATCGGCGCCTCACTTATATTATACATTAATTTATCTGTAGTCGGACACCACGTGAGACCCAAAGTCTTAGCGTTTTCGTTGACTCCAAACTCTAATACTTTTACCGATGAGTTGTCTTCAACTACGTGCTTTAAAACTTCACGTTCGTTTGAATAGAATTTGCGCAATTCAAAACATTCCTGTCCTAAAATATCAGACACCTCCTTAACAATTGCGGCAGCTTCTTCCGCGGAGTCCGAACCCGTAAGGAGATCATCCACATAGAAGTCCCTTTTGACAATTTCGGCGAACTTTGGGCGTTCCTTTTTGTTTTGTTCGGCCAGCTCATACAAGCACCGCACTGCGAGGAATGACGCTGCAGTGGTGCCGTATGTGACAGTGTTCAATTCGAAAGTGTCAAGCGGTTTTTCGGGACTGGCACGCCACAAAATTCGTTGCAAGCACCGCTGTTCTGGCGCTATTAGCACCTGCCGGTACATTTTTGCAACGTCGCCCGAAATTACATATCTATGTTGACGGAACCGCAACAAGATTGACATGAGATCGCTCTGAATGGATGGCCCGGTCATTTGTAGGTGATTCAGGGAATAACCGCTGCTTGAAGGGGCCGAGGCGTCAAAGACCACACGTAACTTGGTGGTGAGACTACTTTCCCGTAAAACACCTGAATGCGGCATGTAGTAGGCCATGGCTTCGGAATTTTTGGGTTCGATTTTTTGCATATGACCCAACTCCAGATATTCGCTTATAAAATCCGAATATTGCTGTCTAATTTCGGGTTTGGATCGTAGTCTCCGTTCTAGTGACAAAAACCGGCGCTCCGCCTGGGTGTATGAATCACCCAATTTTTCGACAGAATCTTTAAACGGGAGTGCTACGATAAACCTGCCATCAACCGCGCGTTTTGTATTGGCCACGAAATGCTCTTCGCAGCTCAATTCTTCTTGAGAGAGTGGCTTTGTCGGACTGCACTCCTCAAGCTCCCAAAACCGAGCGAGTTGAGTTTGAATGTCAGCCTGTTGACTGAGATAACACGAAACCGTTGAGGATTTGTTTTTATCTGAGAAATGTGCCATGGGACCGGACACGATCCAGCCGAAACGTGTTTTCTGGAGTATCGGTTTATTAGGCCCCAGTGAAATCTGACCAATGCAAATCAACTTCCAAAAAAGCTGAGCGCCTATTAACAGATCGATTCTTTGCGGCTTGTAGAAAGAAGGATCCGCCAGCTTAATATTTTTTGGAATTTTTAGCTCTGAAGCTTTTAGATCGATGCTTGGCAATATTCCGGTGATTTGTGGCACGACAAAACACGATATGTTGGCCGAAAAATTGTTATGTAGCGCTTCAATTTTGACCTCGCATTTTGAATCTATGCTGGAAATCGCGTTGTTTAATCCTAGCACAGTTATCGATTCTTTCGAGGTTCTCAGGTTGAGCTTATTGCACATATCTTGAGTTAAATAATTAGATTGGGCACCCGAATCAAGTAAGGCGCGAATTGTATGAGGATTTTTCTGATTGTCAAGGATTTGAACGTACGCTGTTGACAACAGAACATGTGCGTCGATGCATTGCATGGAAAGTACGACGCTGTCCGCATTTGGCGTAGTTGATTCGCATGCGCTTGCATTTGCAACCGATTTTTCAACGTGCAGTAGAGTATGATGTTTTTCATCACATTTCGTACAAGTTCCCCGCCGACAAGCTCCGCGCGTGTGCCCCGGCCGCAGGCAATTTGTACAAAGCCTTAAGTTGTGCAACTTTTCTAACTTTTCATCATGCGCAAGCTGCAGAAAGTCCGAACAATTGTGGATATAATGTTGCTTTTTGCAAAACCTGCATTTGATAACGTAATTGTTGCCGCTGTTGCCCTTATTGTTAGTTGCCAAAAATCCCTTTGTGCTGCGTGAGCCTTTATTTTTATCCGCGGTTTTCTCGCATTGCGTCTGTTTCAACGTTTCGAGCAAATCTGCGCGGGATTTTACAAACGATTTTAGGTCAGCTAATGTGGGCCTTTTTTTGTCAACAATGAAATTTTCCCATTCTCGTAAGCTTACAGGATCCAGTTTTTCCCCGACAAAAAATACTACGATAGTGTCCCAATTATCAGTGGGCTCGCCTAATTGTTCCAACGCGCGCAAATTTTTTGAGACGGAATCAATTATTTTTCGGAGCCCATCTGCCGATTCTTTTGACATGCGTTCGATGTTAAATAAGCCTCGCATATGATTTTTGATGAGCAGTTTTGTGTTGTCATATCTATCTAGCAAAGCCTTCCATGCTATCGGATAATTATTCGCCGAAAATTCTAAAGAAGCGATCACCTCGCTAGCTTTATCAACCAAAGCAGCTCGTAAATAATGAAATTTTTGAATCGAGCTAATACTGTTACTTTTGTGGATTAATGACTCGTAAGTGTCGCGAAATTCCAGCCAGCCCGAATATGACCCGTCATAGGTGGGGAGTTGGATAACAGGCAATTTGATAAAATTTTGTTGCCCGTGGCCTTCGCCATAATTTGAATTTGGGCTACGATTTGAACTTGAATCTGCGGCTGAGGATGGAGAAACGTCATCTTTCGGCGCGTTTTGCTTGATAATTTGCCTGGCTACGGCACATTGTTCAAAAAATTTATTTTCGAAAGATGTTCGCTCTAAAAGTTCAGCCTCTACATCCTCCGCTGTGCTTTCGATCACTAATTGCACCTCTTCAAATTTTTCCAACAGTGATTTTATTCTGTCTAACCTATCCTGCAAATTATCTAAATCGCCCTCTGATATTTCTGACTTTCCACGCAATTCTTCTACAAATTTGAAAAAGTTGGTCAGTTTGGTTTTTACAGCTCCCCTTTTTACGGTAGGCGTCGCCATCCTTATTCTTTTAGCGCGATAACGACTGACTAAGGAATACAAAGAATTGAAGCTAAATTACCAAAGGTATTGAACCTAAATGACCAAATAATAACCCTCGGAGACTTTTGAAATTCGTTAAAATACCCAATTACACAGTTGCAGACTGTACTAAAATAGGTAAAAGGGAATTTTTTAGGAAATGATAAATAGGAACAACTCACTTTTTTGGCGAAGACTTGGACCCTTTCTGTTCGAATTGGAACCCCGGTTGATGTTGCAACTTCACAGTGGCTGCTTCGTCCGGCGAACGGTATTTCTCAGTTCGCGCGAGCACGTGTAGTCAAGATAATAATCGATGGATATTTTACTTTGCCGGCACTTCGGTCAGTTTCTATATTTCACTTGCACTTGTGTTGTGGAAACCACGCTCTGCTACCAAATTATGTTCGTATTTTCTCTTCTGCATAGACCGTAATAAAACGCTCCTTTGAAATACAGTAACTGAGGTTTATTAATTATTAACCACAAGAAAGCAAAATCAAACCGATCTTGACAAACGCACATTTAGCAGTGATCATTTAGCAGTAATACTGGTTCGTAAGCGAACGCTTCTTAAAACATTCTTATTTTTAGGCAAATTCTTAGAGCCATTTTATGACCTTAAAACAACATAACTTTTATGTAGCAGCAGGCAAGAAATTATGTAGCGGCAAGAAATTTCTCTGCTAATCAGAGGCGGACTTAAATATCTCAAATTACAAAATCTAATAAAAGTAAATTGTCTGTATCTCGAATGGTATTTCGAACACCAATGCAGTATCCTAAAAACATATTTTTGTTCATTTTTCTGTGTGTCTGTATGTGAACAGAATACCTCAAAAATTAAAAGAGGTATAACGTTGAAACTTCATATATAAGTTGTGTGTACTGTCTAGATGCGACAGCAAGCTTTTGAAGAAAATCCTATAACCGGAAGTATGGTGTTTACTCTTGTGATTTTTCAGTTTTTTTCGATTTTTTCAAAAACAGCTCTAACGATCTTTTTTAAGCTTTACATTTTTATTACATCTTTAATGTGTATTGATGTGAGATAGATAATTTTCCTGTTGAATACCTCTAAATTGGTTTTTTATTGACTTTAACTACCTCTCTATTGTGTACGGGTTTTGTAGATTTTTTTATTTTTGAAAATTTGAGGCAAATGCTTAAAAATAAAAAATCAAATTTTTGCCTAATTATAAGATCACTGTAAAAGGAAGTTGTGTGCGTATATCACACCAGATTTTTTACATGCTTTCCCCAGTAGGCCTAATCCATGTTTGTCGTTGTTTGAAGTACGTTCTACAGCTCGTCCTCGTTCTCATCCTTTTCCTCTCCACATGTTTCTTTCCGTTCTCTTTTCTCTCTTCGTTAACTTCTTACTCGAAATTTTCGTCTGCTTTTGTAATATTTTCAATGTGGAAACCAGGCTTTTTTTACGACCTGTATAGTCAAAAATGTATTCAGACTCTATCCAGCTTATTTCTGGTAGGGTGTTTATACAAATTTCTCCGTAACACTACACAGCGACGTTGAGATTAGATGTTTCCCGTAATATGTAGCACTATGTCATGTGTTTCAATTAACGAAAATAGGTAAACATATTATGTGAATATATGATTCCAAAGCTAATAACTACTGCTGTATGTATTGTTTGAGGCTTTCGCGGTTACTCGAATTATTCTCCTTAGCATAGAATTTCGGCTTAGACCGCGTAGTATTTGTATATGAACACCCAGCATTTTCTAGCTTAATGTGCCTTGCACCTTGTGAAGTCGAGCAAAAACCCGCGCGATGGCCATGCTCTTTGGTGGCTCGTGTTGTTTGAGTATCTTGAGAACGAGGATACTTAGGCAGATTTGGCCGTTTTGCTGTTTGTGCATCCATATTCACTAACGTTTCGCAAGACCTTGCAGCTTGCATCATCAGAGTGAAAGTCGCACAAACAGCAAAACGGCCAAAGTGCGACTTTCACTCTGATGATGCAAGCTGCAAGGTCTTGCGAAACGTTAGTGAATATGGATGCACAAACAACAAAACGGCCAAATCTGCCTAAGTATCCTCGTTCTCAAGATACTCAAACAACACGAGCCACCAAAGAGCATGGCCATCGCGCGGGTTTTTGCTCGACTGCACAAGGTGCAAGGTACATTAAGCTAGAAAATGCTGGGTGTTCATATACAAATACTACGCGGTCTAAGCCGAAATTCTATGCTAAGGAGAATAACTACTGCTGTAGTTTTGCTGTTGTACGATAAGCACAACCAGCCGTTTTCACGGTAGGTATACTTCAGAGAAATAATGAGCAGCGGTGCATCCGTTTTCACACTACTTCGGAGCTGGGTGCAAGGCGCGTTTTTTAGATGATTTCTCCAGTAGGCCTAATCCATGTTTTTCCTTGTTTTGAGTACGTTTTACAGTTCGTCCTCGTTCACGTCCTCTCCCTCCCCCTCCGCATGTTTCTCCTCGTTCTCTTTTCGTTAACTTCTTCCTCATCATTTTCTTCTGCTTCTGTAATATTATCTTCTGCTTCTGTAATATTTTCTGTGATGAAATCAACAAGATTAATCTCGTTATATTTTTCATCTTGAATATCTTCTGTTGAGTCTTCAATAGCATTATCGACATTTGCGTTGAGACGTGACTGACTGTGACAATGGCCACAAACCATTGAACATGACAGGCCAACTTTTCTGCACCCGCAATGTGTGTTACATTCTTTAGTGCAATTGCAAAAGATGGTGTTCAGAAGTACATCTGGCGCAGCTGACAATAGTGGGCTGCAAAATATCATTATTGATTGACTGTTCAGGATTTAAATCATTACCAAGCCAATTCTGTATCTGATAAATGATAATACATTCGACTCATATGTTGGTGAGCGGCTGCGGCACTAGGTGAAAGTGATGACCATTTCACAGCGGTGTTAAGTCTTGTTGACTTCGCGCATGTCATATATCGATAGTTGTCAATGGATACTTCTGATTGAGGGATAGGGATTCCATACATTGCCAGCATAATGCGTACTCCACTCTGCAAAATGGCCCCTACTGAACAATTTTTCCGCTTAAAAACTTCTGCTGATTGCTGCAAGTCTGGGAGTCTCTCGAGCATTTTGAGAACTTTTATTTTTTCTTTGTTAAACAGTACAGATGTTGTGTCGCACCCAGTGATGGCATGTATCATCTTTGTTGTAGAGAATTTCCTAGCCTTCATTTTTTGTAATAACTAAAAAAGTCATACGACCCATAGAAAGCGAGATATTTGCGAAAAACTTATTTCTATGACCTTTGACCTTAAATAACTCCAAACGCAAGGGCGCTATCGATGGGGACTTTTGAGACATTATTTTTAATGTCAAAATAAAGGTGTATGCAAAATTTCAGCTCACTTGGATTTTTTCGGCAGGCGGATCCTAATCTAACTGGACTATATATGGAATTTCGAAATTTCCCAATAAACATAAATTCTGAAAGCAATTAAAAGATTTAGAACTGTAGTTTGACGGAAACGTATATATGTACTATTAAAGAGCAAAGTAGGTTTACCCAGAACTTAATTTTTGAGTAGCTTAATCTTATATTTTCTAAACTGATCACAAGAAATTTTTTAAAAATATAAGACAATATAAATAAAAACTGTACTAAAGCGAAAAGAGACATTATAGCAAAATATAGCTACATATTCTAGATTTTAGAGGAGATAACATACATAAGAAATTGCAGCAGGAAAATCTTAAACGATGACCGAAATCAACTATGTATTGAATACATGTATTATAATGTATATACGAAATATAAAATCAATAAAGATCATTGAGCATTGTTTTAGTAACTTTAAATAATAGGTTTACTAAATAATTTTATCGTATTTCAGATGGTAATGTTCATGCAAAATCTTTTAGTAATTGAGTAGTTTGCACCATAGCAACCATTACAGCATAGCAACGACGATTCAGTTTACGTTTGACAATATTGAAATATATTGTTGGTGACACTGTTAAGTTTCTCAAATTCGAGGTTAGTAGGTTAGGTTTTGTGTTAATTTTGACACATACTGACACAAAATCTAACCTGCTAACCTCGAATATGACATAGACTTATAGTGCCACCAACAATACACTTCAGTACTGCCAAATGTATAACATCAACAGGAGCTGCTTATAGTGCTTATTATGCTTTAGTATATAAAAACGAGTTCTGCTCACCTTGGTTGTCTTTTGACATTTAATGTCACTTTTATATTAAAATCTAATGTTTCACATTTCTACATGAACTCGATACAATATTATACGAAATGCGTTAGACGAGTGGTTTTACTAAACTCGTATAGCTATTTTAGTACTCGCTAACGCTCGTACTCAAACCAGCCATACTTATTGAGTAAAATTTTACTTGTCTAAACTTGTTACTTAATATGTATTACGAAAACGGTTGTTTGATTAACCACACGTTCTTACTTCTGTTAATATTTCACGACTGCCATATACTTTGATCTTATTTAGTCTAGACTTTTCCTTGGAATTTTGCAAATAAAGGCTTTCATTAAACATCTTAATCATTTTTTCTTGTTTGATAACTTTGGCACGATATGCGAAACACAAAAAACTGCAAATCTAAATTGGGAATATCGGCTAAATTACAGTTAAAATGTTAATAGTTTTCTTATATATTTTATTTACATAAATTAAAGCTCACCAAGGTAAAGCAAATATCAGTTTTTTGCATTTCGTATGAAAGTGTGTATCATAAAAAGTGAACGGTGACGCGTTTTTGTTTAAGTATTCACTTAAAAATGTAAACCAATTATTCTAAAACATGTAGGTAGCTATTTAACTAATTTTTATCGCGAAAGAATAAATAATTAACCAAAAGTGTAAATTTGTGATTGTATAAAAGAATCGTATTTGTATTCCAATGCATTTAAATAAAATCATCAATTAACGACTTTATCATGTCACTTAAAATGATTATAATTAAGCCTTTAATATTTGTGACAGAAATATATATCGTTATAATTATCCGAGTATTACATATTAATACAAATTCCAACTTAACTGGACTTTATGGGAATTAAAATATTGTTTCCTTAATTATGTTAATACTGTATTGGTGTAGATATACAGATTGCGGCAAGCAACTAGGACCATAGCAAAAGCAAGGGAACCTTACATGTGGCCGTAATTGTGTTTAACAAACGAACAATCAATGTACGATAGCTGTAGATCGTTAAGATCATTATAAATACTAGGTATATATTCGATTTTTAAATTTTTTAAATACAATTACGGCCACATGTAAGGTCCCCTTGCTTTTGCTATGGTCCTAGTTGTCTGCCGCAATCTGTATAGACTACTCTATAGCAAAATAATTTATGTGTTACTGCTAAATAAACTTTAAGCATGAAACAATTTCCAGATTTGTTTTTCCTCCGATTTTAGTAATTTTTTGGAGTAAAATACAAGGGTTTTGAGAATCATGAAAGACCACGGTGAGACTTGAATTAAAAAGACATTGGAAAAATTTATGTTGTCATGTGTTTTACACAAAAAATAACCACAGTACAGTCAGAGGATATGGAAAAACGAAGAAAGTAATATAGTACTGTTTTTAGTTTTAGTAATAGAGGATTTGCAATGTTGCTATGTTTACACAAGTTACACAAGTTACATATCTAAATTATAGGCCACAAGAATAAATCCTCATAGAGGGTTTTTCAATAGGAGGTTTAATTTAAATCTGCAGCATTTTTTAACTATCAGTTTTCCTTTAGGACTACGTGAAGGATAAAGTCTACGCCAATAATCCACAAACAATTTAAGCCTTGAAAGTAATCTAGCTGTAATTCGCAGAATGGAGCCGTAAGCCCGCGAAAACGTGATGCAGAACTTCCTCAGAAGAATGACCATTTGCACGGAAGCCGAGGCGGTCATTGACCAAATACCTTGTTCCACATTTAATCGTATGGCTTGTACTTTGGCTTGAAATAAAAATATTGGCACCTTTGTAACAAAAAATATGTTTTTTTACTAATTTAAATTGACACCCTTTAATGAAAAACCCTAAATGTAAAGTATGTTGTGACTGCATTCTTGCCTGTCTCTATGCCTGCATGTATCTCGTTTTCGTCATCACTGATCGTGTTTGCTTCGTTCGCAATTGAGATTATTTTCTTTTGTCGTCACCCTCCAATTCATAACGATACACCTTTGTGTGATGTAGCCTTCTAGGCCTAATTGTTACGATGTTTGACTAGAAATCAGATTCCCTCTGGTAGGTTCGAGTTTTACAGCTACATACAAAACTATATCTCAACTGGTTGGCTCTTTACAAAAATTGCTTCTATGACAACTTTGTTAAATAGTATTAAGTCAAATGCAAACCACTGCAATTTGATATCAATATATCCTCAAATTCAATTTCATGTGCATTTGCTATTATAAAGGTTTTCACAAACAAATTGGTAGACACAAAATCGAATTCAATATATCAGGTAAGAAAAATAATCTTTTTATTTATTGAGCATGTAATATATTAAACCTTCTAGATTCTTTGACAACAGTAGCCGTCAACTCAGCCGCTTGATCGCGCTCAGGGCAGTAGGCCGTTGGATCCAATAAAGCAAGATACACCAGATACCTCCTGTGGCTACTGTAACTTTCCGCCCGCTTCTTATGACCTCTGAAGTCATCAAATTTAATATGGGGTGCAACCCCGAGATGGTCTCAAACTCCTACGGTAGCAACAATGCTTCCTCTGATATCTACAGGATACTCCAAACCAACTCTGATTGAAGTCTCCAACTCGGATAGTGTCCCACACAACTCCAAAGTTACGAGCATGAGTACTTAAATCGACTGAATTACATGGTAATACCAACCAACACAATAAATCAACAAGTATTGGGCATCGTTAAATTTAATTGTGGACACTTTCTATAGAAAACCCAGGACACAACAACAAATTCGTTGATGGTGCATCCGAACAAAATTTTATTATTTTTTTTTACTTATCCCCTGGCTACATAATTTTAAATTATTAGTTCAACTTGATTTCTAAAATATTATATTTCACAATTTTAGTCCACATGCACATGTTCTTTCGAATCTGTTGAGAGGTTCTTCATTTCTTTTGGTTAAAGTACAGCTTTCACATCCGTAACTTATGACAGGATTCGAAAGAAAGGCTGTGAGAGTAATATACGGGCCTGTTTTCGATGACGAACTAAATGCGTGGAGACCACGATGAATCACAAGGTAAAATAATTAAATAATGAACAAGATTTAGAAGGGTGGGTTAAGACACAGAAAATCTGATGGATGCGACATCTGTGGAGAATGCCTGAAACAAGAGCAGCGAGACGAACTTTCATAATAACTCAGAAGGACAACGCCCAAGAGGGAGGTCGCGCTATAGTTGGAAGGATAATGTGACAAGGGCCCTAAATCAACTAAAAAATACGAAATTGCTTGCTTTGGCAGAAAACAGGGATAGGTGGAAAGCAATTGCAGAAGAAGCCAAGGCTCTCTGAGGACCATATCGCTAAGTGTGTATGTGCGTACACATGTTCTACCTCCGCATTAGTCATAACCTTTCCAGTTTGCTCTAATGTTTGATTATGTGCGTTCTGCATATATTTTCATACGATTTCTTACTATCATGACGCATTGCAATTCGATATTAAGTTTAACATGTCTTAATACTGTTTGCACATCTTTAAAAGGCTGTATCATAATGCATTTGCATTAAATGATAATTTATTTGCATATTTACGTTAATTAGATGTAAAGTCATCTTGCATTTAATCAATATTAATCTGTAAGTATTATCAGCGTACATACATCAAACAAGTAGAGACACTCATGCCAAATGTTGAAACCTGTCTAGAGTGCCTGGAACAGTAACTCGGGAGGTATTTCTAAGCTTGACATCAGATGGCAGCACAAAAGTCTACCAATCAGAGTCAGTTACTAGCTCTGCTACCAATCATATGTGACAAAGTCGTGGCGCTATCTGTTAGTACTATAAGAAAGTACCTGCTAGGAGCCGTCCAACGTCATCCAAATCGCTATTTTGATATCAAAGGGACCGACAGTGAGTGTCTATACTTGTTTGATTTATGTATGCTGGTATTATGTTTTTAGATCATGCCTTTCTAAATGTATCTTGTTTCATTAATTAGTTGTGCATGCTTACTTCAAAACTCATGTTGTGATTATATAACACATAAATCGTTGTTTTTTATTCAACAAGTTCGTTGTATTAGGCAATATTAAATAATAACCATTAAATTCTAATCAATCCTATTTTTTGTAGTTTAAATTAGTTCTGTGGTAAAAAAGCAAAAGGGTATAAGTCAAAAATGATAATTTTACAGGAACATCAAAAAACTATTTTGTTGGAGATTTGAGAACAACATTTAAATCAAGTCGATTTATTGACTACAGCTTGCTTTGCTATTGATTATAAAACTATTTCTACTAGAAAATAAATAAATACGGAACTTATACCTTATCGCATTTCCTTTTATTCATTTTATGAAATAGCAAAAGGGTATAAGTTGACATATAGCTTTTTGCAATTTCCCGGAATATGTATTTTCTGATATATAATTACTATGACAAAACAGCATATGTAGACATAAACTAAACAAGAATATGTGGTTTCGAGTTCGAATAATGTGAGGTTATCTGTAAACTTACCGGTTAAGTTCTTGTTACAGCACTTCTGCAAAACGTTGTACGCACGAGAGCGTGTGTCTGTTTTTCGTTAAAATACACTATAATAACTAATAATAACACTGGAAAACTGGACCGCTAAAACACGCTATTACACCTGCATGGAAATGCACTCGTAGTATAAGTGCCCATAAGTTATTTGTTTCCAACAAAAACGGAAAGTTATGAAATGGCAAAAGGGTATAAGTTAGCATATGCTGTTCTGGCGTTGCAGATAACTTTACGAAAAGCTTTGACTCGGGGTATTAGTACACATGTATCTATTTGCCATTGCCTAATTTTGTTTTTTATCAATTTTTAGTGATTTTTCAGGGAATAAGTCTACATATCCCATTTAGAAAACTTGCTGTAACAATGCGGTTATGGTATGTAGAATTATATCCTCTTGTATTTAGATGCCCGATATTGCTCTGGACACGGGGCATCAATAAAATCAAAAATGAGATAAGTCGACTTATACCATTAGGCCTTTTTGCCACAGAGTTATTTAACGTTTCAACTGGTATCACTAACACTGCGGATACAATATAACTAAAGCATAAGGCAAAACAAGAAGAGATCAAGTTACAAACCAGGTGATTAGCGAAGAACTTGAACTGGAACTTTGGTACACATAATCGAGAATAAACAACTACTGTAGGGTACCTAGTACGGTTGAAAAATGACTAAATACCAAAGCAGGCGGAAGCCACCGAGCGGAAACCTAGAAAAAGTGAAATAATGTCAGGCAGAGTGAAACTCTAAAGGAAGTGAACGAAATCACAGGCAACAAGAATATCTTTAGAAGATGGAGAGAAGTCCCAACGTCGTAATAGCAAGAAGGGAAAAGAGGAAAGATAAAGGAGAGAAAAAAGCAGCACAATTATAATCACCCCGGAAAAGGCCAGTAAAAGCCACGCTGGCGATCATAAAGGCGAATACTTAAGTTCAAAACACTGTGCAGCCTATCACAACAGGGGACTAATTTTGAATGTTACGCTACGCGCAACTAACTATCCAGTGTCGTAAAGTGTTAACGATTAGTGATTATCGTCGCGAGTGAAAAATTACATCCGCGACTCCACTGAAGTGCAAGAAATTTAAAACTTGAATATCTGCAACATTACAGCATCTGTAAACTGCAGCAGCTCTGGGGTCAAAACAGCATGTAGTCGCTGAACCATTTGGGACAACAAAATATTGGCTGCGCAACCATCGCACCTGCAGACGAGGAAACGGGTAGTAAAACACTTGGGTAGTGCAAGCCGTCCGAACAAGAGTGACACATCACTTTGTTAATGAAACACCCTGTTACAGCAGAAGGACAATAAACGCTCAAAAACGGCACACAATGACTATATTACGCAACTGGGAAAGCTATATTAACCAGACACGGAAGCGTCGGTTTAACCATTAATTTTCGGTTTAAACAGAGTGTCTATCGTCTGGCTCGTGCGAACTCCAAACTTGCAACCCGTTCGTTAACGTAGCCTGTCGAAATATCAGGCTGTGTTACCCTTAGCGCTTAAAGTTGTTTTAATCGCGCACTCTATATGTAAATTTGTCTATCTTGCTACTAGACCAGTCAATAGAGACATTCTACCTTGCAAAAGGTCAGGCAAAGTTCTAATTTAGCATACTTGTAGAGTCGCATATCCTAATCGACATACTAAGTTTGCGACCTTGAAAGGGCGCCGCTCGCAACGCCATCTTGATAAAAAGGTACCAAAAATCAGTTTTTCGTATATATCTCCTCTCCTCTGTCATCTAGGCTAAAAATAGTTTTTACAAGAATTGTAGGAAACAAAATTGCCTACAACTTTTGTCTGAAACTTTTTTTTGGCAGATGAATAATTCACGAGTTGCAGCTACGTAAGGCGGAGCAAATTTTCGAAATTTGCGAAAACGCTCCACTTTTCGTCGAAATTTCGGTTAATATCTATTAATTGTTATCTAATTCAAGTTTTTACTCATTTTCGCACAACAGTGCGGATGTAGATAGCATTCAATTTAGAAACAGCGTTCATGTCATAGATGGTGGATATTTGTTGCATAGAGTGGTATGGCGTCGCAACGAATCGTTCGGGTCGATTTGCACAAATTACGTGCAGTACGTCCAAAGACATTACGATTCGAATACAGTTGTTGTTTTTGATGGGTATCCAACTGATGCGGCTACCAAGAGCACGAAAAGTGCAGAAAGACTTCGCCGATCAAAAAAGAAAACTTCCGCAGACGTACATTTCGACGAGTTGATGGTTCCAACTGTTTCGCAAGAACCATTTCTAGCGAACGAAAAAAATAAAATTCGCTTGATTCCGATACTAAAGAAGAAATTCGAGGATTTCAATTTCATAGTGAAACAGGCTACAGAAGATGTAGTTACATTGATCGTCAACACAGCGATCGGAATGTCCTCATCTTTTGATTCCGTTTTCGTAGTTGGAGAAGACATAGATCTTCTATTTCTGTTAACAACACTAGCAAGAACCCATCCCAATATTTACTTCCGAAAGCCAGGAAAAGGAAAGACAGTAGAAAAAATATACTCTCCCCAAAGTCTACAGCATGGAGAAGCAGTGGCAGACAACATACTGTTTTTACATTCATTCAGCGGTTGTGACACTACGTCTTCTCTGTTCAACCAAGGGAAAATGAAGTTCCTACATATACTCCAAAAGTACGAATACCTGAGCCAAACTGTACAAGTCTTTAAAGAGCCAAATGCCGATCCGGAAGTCGTAACTAACGCAGGGGAAAATTTCCTAATCGCGCTTTACGGAGTTCCAAAAGAAAACGTCACTTTGGATTCCCTTCGTTTTCAAAATTTTGCAAGATCCGTTACAAAAAATAAGTTCAATCTTGCTGCTTTACCACCTACAAGAGAAGCTGCACGTCAACATTCTCTTCGGATCTACCACCAAGTTCAGAGTTGGTACGATATAACAAACAATCCAGAGGAATGGGGATGGCAAAAAAGCAAATTCGGACTCACTCCGGTAACAAAGACAAAAGATCCTGCTCCTGAGGCACTACTGAAATTTATTTCATGCAAATGTAAAAAAGAATGTGGTCGAGCGTGTGGTTGCAGAAAAACAGGCTTGAAATGCTCTGTTACCTGCACATTCTGTAATGGTGACTCTTGCGGGAATGTTTCACAGATTTTGATAGACGCTGAAGATAATTAGACAAATGAGACATTAGTTGACAGACTACTGACGTTTGGCGATGAGGATGACGATGAAACCGCTGAAAAAGAATCAGAAAAGGATGAGAGCGATTCTCAAGAAGATGTCGAGATCACACAATCTGGACCATCTAAGGCATCTAAAAGAACTCAAAGACGCAAGTAAAGTCGTGGATTAGGCCTACTGGGGATACCACATAAAAAAACGCGCCGTTTACTCTACCCCATGCTGGTGTGGAAATGAGTAAAAACTTGAATTAGATAACAATTAATTATTAACCGAAATTTCGACGAAAAGTGGAGCGTTTTCGCAAATTTCGAAAATTTGCTCCGCCTTACATAGTTGTAACTTATGAATTATTCATCTGACAAAAAAAAGTTTCAGACAAAAGTTGAGGGCAATTTTGTTTCCTACAATTCTTGTAATAACTATTTTCACCCTAGATGGCAGAGGAGAGGAGATATACACAAAAAACTGATTTTTGGTACCTTTTTATCAAGATGGCGTTGCGAGCGGCGCCCTTTCAAGGTCGCAAACTTAGTATGTCGATTAGGACATGCGACTCTACAAGTATACCAAATTAGAACTTTGCCTGACCTTTTGCAAGGTAAGCCCTAATTTATGTCTCTATTGACTGGACTATACATGTATACATTCATGTGTATGATCGTTAATTACATTTGCTAAAATAAATAAATGGTTTTTGTTTTCCATAGTGTTATATCAAAATACTCAGAGTGTTATCATCAACACTTGTGGACCAGGAGTAGCCAAAACTGTTTCATTCTTATTAGTGATAGTTAATACTATCTAGTTCTTATATAACTATGAACGTGCGTCAACCGTTATTCGATACAATAAAAGTTTCTTTGTTGTGGGCTATCGTAATTAAAGACATTGAAACATTTTCTTCTGTAACTTATTTACTTACAATTCAATTTAGGAGATGCAAAACACACGTATGTAGTGGGGTAAAAAGCTAGTAATTTCATTAGCGTCAGTGATATATGAGATTGTATATTGCTACAGCTCTATAATAATTTTTATCTTCATCCGTGTTGTTATAGCGTCTTAACAAAATTAATTTTAGTATCGTTAAGAGCTTCATTACCGCACTGAGTGCGGTAATGGATATTACCGCACTCAGTGCGGTAATGGACAGATATTACCGCACTCAGTGCGGTAATGAATATTACCGCACTCTTTTTATACAGTGAACCAGAGTTTATTGATGAAGATAAAATATTGAACAATACACGTTTGCTTATGGCACACAATGAAACTCGTTTGATTGCCGCAAAACTCGGCTCACCGCCTCGTTTTGGCAATCAGACTCGTTTCGTTAAGATGCTCATAATCAAACTTGTATCGTTAATATCTATAATAATAATTGAAGATATAAATAATAATGGGTACTTTTAAATAAATCTCTTTGAGTTATAACAATTTAATAATACCTAAACGCTCGAAAAACAGTACGATAAAAACATAATTTCATCAGAATTGCTTCAAATTAAGTCCTTTAGTGGTGGTACAAACTTCAAAACGTCATTCAAGTGAGTATCGAAAATACTAAGAGTAGTAGAAGAATTTTAATATTTTTTATTGGCAAAGAATAAGTCTAAGTAACTCAGGTTCGGAGAACGTGCACGCCAAGCAATGGGTCCATCACGACCTATCCCTCGAGTATGGTACTTTCCTTCCCTTTCCTTCACCTATTCCACAGATCATCGGATGTAAGCCTCCCCTAAGGAGTTGCTGCTCCAACTAGCAGTCCTTTGATAAACGATAAATAAAAAATAATTGACCATAACTTACAGAAACATAATTTTGGTTATAACGAAGGAGCATGACATTATCGCGCTTAGAACGATTAGTAACGACTTCGGTTAATACTTCAAACCTAAAATTTGTATGTAAATACTGGAATTCAATTTGTATAACACAGCTTCAGGAACTAAAATTTAAATATGATTAGCATAAATTTGTCCTATTAACAGAGTCGATTTACAGTCGCCATGAATACAGGAAATTATATTTCTTAATTTTAATATTGTTTTATCTTACATCTTAGCGGTAAGTATAAATGACAGTATAGCTAATAAAATGTCGCATAGACCACAGCTGGAAATCAATTAACCACATTTTTTAAAATAGGGTCAGCTCCCATGTGATTTTTTAAATCGCCCATAAACAGTGCGACGGAAAGCTTGAAAATTAATTTGAAATTACTATGATTTTTTGTAGCAATATTAAAATAAGAAGCGTCCTATATTTTCCCAAGTAAGAGAGCATTTAAACAGTCAAACGGGGCATTAAAATCAAAATTATGCGGCGTCCTTCAGATTCAAGTTCGTTTATTCCCGACAGGGAACCTCGGAAGATGCCAACGATCGGAATTTCAATTTACCGTGGAAACGCAATTATTTACCATTTATGATGTATAAAATAAGTCGGATCGACTAGTTTTTCCTTGTTCGTAAAAGGCAAATGCTGGTCGCAGAGCTGCACACCTGCGTTTCATACGCAAATCTAAAAATGCACCGTGAGAATCTGTTTGTGGAAGAAATCAATCACTTCGATTAGTTCACATTGCTACCTCGTTACATTTACACCTTACACGATTTTACTTAGCAGCCAACTCGATCTTGATGGATTTTGTTGTTTGGTGCTATCGCCTCGAAATCGTTTTCTGAAGAAAAGACAAGTAATGCTGCCGATTGCTTGCGTTTTCGAATGCCGTGTAAGGAGCTCATTACTAGGAAAATAACTTAAGCGTAAATGTTCGTATGAGTAATCAATATCTTCGTGTAGTCGTAGGATACATAATGCATAATAAGCATCTTATCTATTTCGAAACAGGAATTATCTGAAAAAAGTAAATTTATTTCAAGAGATAATAGATCTTTCCCCTTCCCTTCTAACGTTGAAGAAAATTAGGTGATTAAATATGATATTATATTTTTGATTTGGGCAATCGCTATGCCGAGGGAAGTAGAGAAAAAATGTAATCGGTGAAATATGTCAGAAAAATACGAAAGTAAATAGTGACCTATTGCTTACTATTAGACTTGGCTGGCGAAAGACTAACCTTCTAGAATGTTGAAAGTGATTCATGGAACATGCTACAACCGGCAGGGAATCGCAGAACTACCTGAGTACGGCATCTGGATACACTCGAGCTATCTAGATTTCGAAGGAATATAAAATGTAAAATATACTTGATGTAGTTTAACAACTCCCTCCGAGATCACCCATTGGAAAAGTGAGTCATTAACATTATTATTGTACATCTAAACACCTTTAGTAATATGTATTCTGATTGCAGAGTTGGCCAATTTTACTGTCCGATGTCCTCCTCTCATGGATGGATTTACAGCCTCACTCCGCAGCAGACCCCTTTTGTTATTCGGCCTTGACCTACTGCGGCCGTTTGTTGCTGCCAGGCCTAAGGAGCCTTGGTCGCCGATGAATTTTGGGAAGTGCTTCCAATTGTCAGACCGAATTCTTCAAATTCAATTTTTACTTCTTTTAATTGATATTACTATATTGCTGTGCCGAGTGCCAGCGTCTTCCACCGAAGCCCTTCAGATTTCCTCGAACGAAACCTTTACTTGTGTAAATTCCACAGGGAAACTAAAAACTCTGGGATGGTCAAGATCAAACATGGGAGATAAGGAATCTGAGGATACTCGCAATACAATAGACATACACTATTTGAAAAATAATGAAATGGGTGTTACATATTAAAAGCAGAAAAAATCTAGAACAACAGTGAGTAGTGTGCAGGAAGAGCAGATATATACAAGGGAAAAGAACCTTGAAAGTATTTTAATCCCGCAACCGGGGGTGGGCTACTGTACGGACTTTGCGTCCCTCATCAGCCAAGTATGAAAATTACAGGATGGGCAAGGGAAAGAAGAAGTGGCGAACGGAAGAAATCCCGGGAAAAGTGGTTCCGGAATTTTCGTCGGAGAAGGTATTTTCTTGACTTAGAAAAACCTGAATTAGAGCAGATGGTCTTGGAAATTGAACCCAGGACCACCCGAACGCTAAACAACGCTGGATCGCTACCCTACAAAGATGTGCGATATATACATACACTGTAATATATGGGTCATTAGAATATGTGCATAGGAAGTTCTATATGTGTTTATAAATCTGTAGATAGAATCTACTATAATTATGAAATCGATACATTAAAAATCGTTGTTAGCACATCACAATAGAAGAAGAGAAATAATAGTAAGAAGAATAAAATTGTAATATAGTTTTAATGCAGAGACGCTTACCTGTCAATGATAATATAAAAAGGAAACATTTATCTCTCTGAAGCAAATGCAAAAGTAGAACTACGTTCGTAAAAATTAAATATTTGGGATTGACAGCCGATTAAAAAAAGATACAATAGGAAATGAGGTTGTTGTAGTGTCCATTTTCTGGTTTACCTATGGTGTAGATAAACCGGAAGCTCGTAGCCATTATAAAATAAATAATTGACATAATAATCAGAATAACATTCAGATTTTCTACCAAGAGGAGAGGAAAAGTGTTGGAAGTACAGGAACAGGAAGCACTTGTTGCATAAACGAATCGATAGTCGGACACCTTAAGTTACAGGAAAAAGAAAAGCAGATAAAAAACTGCAATAACTTCAAACGTTCTTAGCTTACTTTCTTGTATGGCACTCAAAAAATGTATAGAGAGCAACGTGAATAGTGTTATTCTTACATTTTTGTTAATCATATGTTGATAAACTCTTTTTATAATTTGTATTTTTTCGTCTCCTATTAAATAAAAAGGCTATATACACACTTTTCAATAGGATAAAAGTTGTAGTGTTCGCGGTCTTTGATAATTAAAATAATCAGTAGAGAATCTTATACACAATTTGAAATAGATTGATTAATTTCTAAATTATCACGAAACTACGCGGACATATTGGAGGCCAACTAGCTGCAGTGAAGACGGCTGGGTTCCCATACAAAATATTGAGCCAATCAAAATTCTTTTAATACGAAAAATGTGCCTATATAGAAGCAAGAACCCATAAACTCAAAAAGAAGGCAGTTTATCGCAAAATAATCTGAAATCAGATAACGTAAGGGCCAGATCCCAGGGGGTGGAACAACAAATAATACAAGTACTATATAGTAACAAATATACGTAATAGTCAGCAATAATGCGCTTTAATACAAACGGCTTTAGTCGATTTAAAACGTTCAGTGCACAGGGTGTACCCAACATCACAGATCCTCCAGCATAAATTAGCCAACAGGATCACGAAACACAAAAAAGCTGATAAGCATATAAATACAGCTTTAATAATGTTAAATGGACTAGCTCGTCAAAAATTAAACTACGATTATTATTAAAAAGGTAAATAAGTCGCCTATGAGGCCATGAAGGTGCTTATTGGAAGCGTTGGCACAACGATGCAACGGCATAATGTAAAACGCAAAGTACGAAGGAAAAGCAAAATAACAAATTTACTTAAGCAAAAGTTTCATTAGAGCAAATCTGAACGACTTTGGTCGAAGGCGCTTGCACTTAGCACAGCAGTATAATCTCAATTAAAAGAACCGAAAATTAAACTTCACCAATAATTTGGAGAATTTGTCCGGAAAATTGGAAGCCCTAGCCGCACGTTACATAATAGTTATTTATGTACCAAGGCATTATGAAGATGTTTATGCCCGCTCGATGGTGACAAGTTTACAAGCCCGAGGGTTTTTGACCCGAGGAGTTGAAAGTCGTTCGAGGTTATAAACACCAAGTAACGCCCGTGGTGCATACAACATTTACTTACTACAGCTTATATTCGATGAACAACTATTGCTGTGAACGCGAGGTACGTGATTGGTCCGAAATTTGACGCTTGTCATTTCTGATCATTTACATATAATAGTAACTCATAATGGACGTTAGAGTATTATGTACCCCAGGATATGCCTTGTATTCCAGTTATTAAGAAACAATGAAGTCAGACATAAAATATGAACAATGGTAAATAATGAACATGGTTATTATGGTATATTTCATAACTTCAAATATACTTAAAAACATTCTATTGTCTCTCAAATTAAGTTAGATAAAGCTCCAAAAGGCAATCTACAATCAGCCAGGCAGAAGGTCATATCAAGATACATTTTTTAATACGTTTGGGTTAAGAAACTGTCAATTGTAGTTTAATTTATTAACAATATTAGGAATAAATAATGTTTATAAGCACGTCCCCCCTGAGAACTTCGTTCCCCAGTCATTTGTACCGGCTCTAGCTTCCCCCCCCCCCCGCTTTGGGGACCTGTTTTACCATTCTTTATTTTTCTTGTCGAATTTATTTCTAATTGATTATTACCCTTTTTGATTGAACTATTTCCATTTCTTTCTAAACTTCCTGACTGAATCATTTCACTAATGCCTGTTGAAGCTGATTTATTGCTAATCCAGTTTCTTTACAAATCTATCTTAGATTTTTAGTTCATGTTCTCTACATGTTCATTTTACACTGTTCTCTTCGGTGTTTTCGTTGATATTCTTACAAATTGTATTGGTGCCTTGCTCTTTACCGTTTTTATATGTAGTGCCAGTGCCATATTTCGTTTTACTAGCAATGTGATATTATGTACCATCTTTATATGGGTGAAACGTTTGTATTACAATATCTTCTCATTTAAATACACTCATATTTATTTTCATAGCGTCGGTAAATTTTTTTTGTTAGTTTACTACTTTATATTTTAAAGAAGGCCTAATTAAATCCATGTAATCCAGTAAATTTATAACGATGAAGATGGTGACAGAGTGGAAGTTGTGTATTGATCAAATGAGTAAAACTACCGAGAGTCATTGATACATCCCTACATACTTGTGTAAGAAAAAACTCTTACGTTTCATCTACTTTAATATAAAATTAGGAATTTGATGAAGAAAGCAAAGTTGTTTATGGATGGCAATAATAGCTATTTCTGAGGCAGAGCTAAAAGTGGCTATTTAGTACACGAGACATAAAAATTATGAGCTCCATAACATATCAAGTGCAATAATAATTTTAGCACGAGTTTGCATACAATATTTGTTTCTGTGATCTTAAATTTACTGTTATTATTCCATATATATATATATATCGATTTAACAAAGTTATACATTTTTGACAGTTATTAGTTATGTCATAATGAAAAGATGGCCATGGATAAGCAGCCGGCACAGGTGATTATTTCTGCCTTCGGTATTTGTCAAAGTTAGTTATGAAAGGTAATTGCACTAGTATCCATTTATTCATTACACAATGCTTTAATTATTTAAATAACACTTTACTTCTAACGAAAGAACTAACTAGAACAACTATATAACCTCACCTTCAGTTTAAAATAATAAATTAAAATTCAGCTGCTTTTTAACACACGTGCTAAAATTAAACAGATTGTACTTTTAGCACGCTGATCTATAATAATTATGTAATTTTTAGCTTGACAAGCTATTGGTAAAAAGCCTACTTTTAATAGGCGTCGTAGCAGAAAACATGTTTTCAAGTTCTTCGATTTTACGTTATGTATTTACTTATGGACGTTACATTTAATTCTTTGGAATATTAAGAACTAGTTATAGTCATTGATATTTTAAAATTTAGTGTATTAATCGTAAAGTTCAAACTAAATAAGCAGAGAGTAAATTACGCTGTAATGGTTTGCAACTACGAGTAATTATTGTTGTGAGTTTCTCAGTGTTTAAATGAAGCCCACGATTTCAGGATTGTTCCCATTTAGCTCTTTTAGAAAATGTGTGCCGGGCGCATTTTTTGTAGGCAATAAAGCTCACTTTATTGTGTGTCGCATGAATGTACATTTTTTGTGGGCGCCCATTATAACAAGTCGAATTATATGTAATTGCGAGAGCTGTATTACAAATTACCTAATAACCTTGCATTTGATTAAAAAACTATGTATATGAACATTGTGTGTGCGAGCTGCAAAAAACCATAAACAATAACTCGACAAAAAGCATCACGCGAGTTTCCAAACCGTAATTTTAGGCCGCCGTATCAAGGATAATTTTTCGCATTTGAGAACCAATTCCCATGACTGAGAATGCAAGGAACGAAGAAGGTTAGAAGTAAATCACTCTCGACGTTCGACGAGGTATTTTACCTTTTACAGATTAAGAGGACTGCATTTTTAATTCCGCAAACGAACAAACACCCGGCTATATTTAGAGCTCACCTTGATACCAGCTAAGCAAATAAAGCAAATTAATTTCATGTGCGAAGCGCTGCCGCGTCACTCCTCGGGAATTTTTGTTGCACGCTTTTTTTCGGAATAATTGCTGAGACGTTTAGATTTATTAGCGCTGCATTTAATCAGTGATGTGTGAGGCATTTCACGCTGGCTAGCTTTAACTGCGAAACTGGACGCAGAAGCAACACCGCTAACTAAGGAAATTGAAAAAAGCTGTAGGAATTTTATTTTGGATTGACCAGTTTGAGTTTTGTGACATCTAATGCATTTTACCATTATATTGTGCTAGTTTCTGTTATAAGCGGAAAATAAAATATGATGTATCAAACGAAAAAGCGAAACGTCTAATAATATTCAATGAATCATTGAAGTGTAAATTGAAAATAGCCCAGCTAGTAAACAAAATATGTCCTTTAATATTATCTGGGAGTAAGTACATCAAGCGACAAAGACATAAGCAAAGAAGTAAATTTAGAGACGCTAAAAGCATCGAAACTAAGGGAAAATTTCAAACATGCCATTTGTAAAAAAAACTGTGACGGAAAGCAAATTGATGAACGTCGGAATAAAAAAAGAAACGATACCACACTAGGAAAAATGAAAATTGTGTAGAGTACCACAGAAGTGGAGAGAGGATACACTATAAAATACTAGCCGTAGCTCGCGATGTATGCTGCATTTAAAATGTAGGACTGCTGCACAGTAGATCATTATCAAAGCACTAATAAGGGTGTGTTTAAACGGAGCGTGTGGGCGTCTGTGGAACCATTCGGTAAGGCATTAATGAACCCTTCTTATTATTATATGGAATGATTTTAAATCATCATAGAAATCTTCAATTACAATATCATTCTTATCTAGTGTTGGTTAGTTGGTTTAAATATGAATCATTATTACACCATCTGGATACAGAATAAGGTTGGTAACCGATTAACTTATTTAATTTTCTATATCAACACCGTAGCGATGTGAAGAGTAACGATTTCCTGTAATGTAAATCCCCTCGTTGTTTGTCGGAATTTTCCTGGACGTCACTTATTTCAAGCAAGTTCAGTTTTAATCTCTGCATTTCAGCTATTACGTTTCTAATTTTTACTCCACGTTACTTTTCTTCTTTCTCACAGCATTGTTAAAAACCCTTCCCCCGGATATCCGATTGGAGAACTTACAAATCCAAAATATTTTGCCTTGAACATAGCTATGATGACTATTCTAGAGATAAGATTTTCAATGCAGTGGTTTCTCGTGGCTTTTTGTATTTTGATACCGTTTATTCGCCTGAAGGGCCAATTTTTTAACATAAGGGCAAAAGGTATTAGTTAGCAGGAGGGGACTTGTTTATATCGGCAGTCATTCGAGCCATTAAATTCATTATATGAAAGTTGTCCCTTCAACGCTGTAGTACGCTACTATTTGTTAAAAGCTCAAAACCAGGTTTGCCTTTTCCAGTTTTCCGTTTAGAAGTCCATCTCCTCGCCGTGTAAGCTCTTGTGGTCTTCATCGTAATCCTATACAAGGAGCCCTTACAGGTACTATTTTCGTCGGCCAGGAACCTGGAAATTTCTAGTGTAAAGTGAGGTTTCCTCGATGCTTACAAATTGATGAATGTTCTTCTCAAAACGGTTGACACACTATTAAACAAGTTGAATTCGTCTTTGGTTCATTTTGTTCACACCTAAATGTATCTGGGAAATAGTAAATAGCAGAAATTCAAATTTTTTTATTGACTGCCCTTTAAAGCCACGTTGTGGATTTTATCACATTTATTGGTAGGATCATCTTTCAAATGTCCAACTGCAACAAAGTATTTAATTACTGTAAGATATTAAATTTGTTTCGATTTATAACTGAAAGTGTTTATTTAAATTATTTGACATTATAGTATATAACTCTTACGTGAGAAATAACGCAGCTGTATTAATAGTTGTTAGAACTACTGATGCCCTATATATTTCATGCAATAACTTTTCAAATTAGCGTCGTAAAGATCCGAGTTAAGACATTGAAACTTTTATTTTAAATACTGCCTTGAACGATAATGTCAGGCTGCGATTAAAATACAAAGTATTATTTCACTGAACTTACCTGCACCATATTGATTTTTATTAATTTATATGTATTGTTGCTATATTTAACTTAGGATTTCACATTACTATTTTATTAATTTTAAATGCAGATGTGTATATTCAATCATGATAAAATTCAGGTTTTACATATTGTACACGACCTTTTTAGTTTAATTAAAGATGATTTCTACGTTAATCTATTGAGACTATTTTTCTGTATTATTTGTATGCACGCAGTGATATATTCCGTCATAGAATCTGAAGACAAAGGTTACTAATTACGTCATGAATGAAAAACATGCAAGTACTCTAATAAGTTGATACACAAGCATGTATTAGTAGACTGCTACAAAACCATTTAGTAAATTAAGCAAGCGCTTAAAAATAACAAATTGATTCATGTAAAGCCCGGTTTAAATAAAAAGCTGTTTACGGTAGACAGACTTTCATTAGCTAATTAATTTTTGATTCTGATGTAGTTAATAGATGCAGCCTTGGATTGTAGAATAAACTTTCGGATAAAATTGTCTTATTTCATGAATTACAGATGGTTGTTACTGCTTATCAACAAACTACATTTTTTATAAATATATACCTACAGTTGCATTGTTTATAGAGTATAATATCAGAACGTGTCAAAAAACATAGTACAAAACATCAAACAAAAAGGAAGCAAACGTTTATTATATTGAAGGTCTATCCATGACTGTTGCAAAAGAAATGGGAATATAATAAGTACCCTGCGAAAACTAATTGTTTGTTTAATAAACGTTAACATTTATTTAAAAAAATCGATTAAATTTAATTAAGGCAGTTTGAATGTTTGATTATGTTTTCGTAACAAGATGCCTGCGTAGTGCTCTGGAAGTGCATCAAAACATTATTGATGTGATCGTTCAATATAATAAAACTAATTACTTAATCGCTATTAGATATATTTTGAATTGTGTTGGAACCCAAAGAAAATTTAAATAAGGAGCCGCCTTCTTGGTCAGTAAATCTAAATCATGCGAAATTATAATTTTTATAGAAATAGGTATTTAAAGAAGATACCGAGACATCTGCCAGTTTCATACGTAGTGGTCAACTGTAATGTGGAAAAATAACCAACAGGAATTATCTATTCTGTTTTTAAATGTAATTACCCCGCACTATGAATCCAGATTCAGAACTTTCAACTTCGGACTTTAATCAGGAGAAATCAACGACAACCATGATTTAACCAGTTTGTAACCACAACAAAAACTCGGTATGGATCGCTATATAATTTGGCGTTTCTTATGCGAATAAATAACTTCGATTAATCGGTCAGATAAAATTCGAGTAACTTTTTCTGATTCTCGACGTGTCGTACGATAGATGACGCTTCGTCAAAAGTTGTTCTTAGCTGCCAGCGAGGTTGTAGCTTCGCTGTTTATCGAACCGTTAAAACAATGACCATTATAACTCAAAGTTCGAATAGGTGATATGATTTGAACTTGGAGCGAAACTTGGCAACGATTATGTGTCTGCCATCACGTAACTCGAGAATCTTGGCATTTTCTCCATCTCGCGGAAATGCTGAACTAAAATACATCTGGGAAAAGCGGCTCGCTTTGGAAAACCTACACAAGACGTTGCACTGCTTAGAACCTATTGATGACTATGGAATGTTCTCAGGTAGAACATACTAAATTAGAAACTCAATTTTAGAAGTTCACATTAGAACAAGTAGTAGTAGGCATTGCTACAGCTATCGCTTCATTAAACTAAATTGTTATACGTAAAGCAAATATAATTAATATGCAATTCAATTGCTTTGAGACGTACCTCGACCAAACATTTGATCTTTTACCACTTAACGTAACATAGCGATCGTATAAATAATGTGTTTTTAAAATCAAAATTGTGAGAGGAGCGAAATATATGCAATACATAATAGCCACACTATACAGGTGAGATCATGCATTCAATTATGGTTTAATATATTAATATAGTGAAATTTGTTTCTGCTCTGTCTTATCTGCTGATAAAGTTGATTTCGTGAGTGACAGTTGTGAGATATGACAGTGGATCTAACCCTGCTTATTATCGAAGCATTTGTGAATAAATTATCTGAAGTTCTCAAGTAAATATGTCTTGCTTCCTTTTATATATGGGTCCTTTGTAAATGAACTATCCAGAAGGATTGGGTTCTGGTTTTTTTGGAATTTATTTAAATGTTCTGACGTCTCCCGATCAACTCTGTGCTCGCTGGAGACGTTAAGACAGCTATAGCACTTTCAACAAATCTACTGCAATTTTTCAATCATCCATATGAAGATTCCTGATGCTGCTCTCACATATCCAGGTGAGTGAAAAATAATACAAGAATATAGAGATATAACTTCAACTAGTTTGTGCTATTTATTCTTGTATATAAGAACACTACAGTTTATCGGTTTATAATTTTAACAAATTAATTTGAAGAACGTTTATAAAACGCTTGTATCTTTTACAAATCTGGGAAATATACTGATTTTAGTATAAATAAACAAATTTTCAAGGAGCTAGTTACAGTAATTTCATATAGCAACATCCATTGTTGAACGAAATTTGACATAATTAATAATTTTCGAAATTTAAAATTACTTTTCACACAGCTTAAACCTAACTTTTCCATAAACATTTTAACACTTTTTGTAAATTAACACAATTAGAAGATTTTACTTGGTTTTGCACCTGGAATTCCAGTTCTGCTTCTTCTTTCTTGTTCCTAAATAGGTCAATTTTCATATACACACAACCTTTACTTCTTCTTACTTTTTTTAGGTGTCAAGTAGTTTTATTGATTGCAGTACCGCTGCAATTTTTTTGTTTCTGGCTGGTAAAGCCTCTTTACTTTGAATATTACATTCAACCACGTGTTATAACCTCCATTTTACAGTTATCGTAGGCATTCTAAATATTCTTGTTTTTACAGATACTACAGCTAGTTGTTCAAGACCTCTCAGCGTCATCAAGCTACCCACCCATATTACGAGAACGAACCAAAAATAAAATGGTTGCATCGCCACTTTCTGATTAAAATCGCACTCTGAGTTTAAGCTTTCGGTATTAGCTTTCTGTATTTAATTTATAAAAAATTAGCATAATAGCGGTAAGTGTAGTATTTTCTGAACTAACAACTAGAACAATGGAAGCTGCACCGAACTTTTAACAATTCCTATATTTTTTATATGGTGAATACATCAAATATAGATGCATAAGCACAGAACCATTGTAATATCAAGTCGCAAAGAAGCACCAAAAGAGTCTAAATAGGTGGTAACAACTGTAAATGCGGGAATCGGACTTTACCACCTCACTGCCGTCGAGAGGAATATTTTCATGAAATATAAAATGTACAGCTTTGCCCAAGAGTTTTCAATGTCCATGAAAATAAATCAATAATTTTAATGCTTACCCCTTTTCATTTTGCAAGGCGTTTTGCCTATTTGTAAACCTGTAGGGGGAGATCCAGTTACAGTTATGCAGATGACGTGTTATTAACCAACTAGTGAGTCATCCGAACTACGCTTCCGTTCTCTAAATTAAGAAGGATTTATTAATATAAATAAAAAAAAGTACGCTTCGGCCGGGAATCGAACCGGGCCGCCCGCGTGGTAGGCGGGCATTCTACCGCCAGACCATTATGCTTGGTTGAATGAACAGCTGCTGTAATAGCATATGAACGTAGTGAATCACCCGAGGCAACAGCTGCCGCAGCACAGCCCACGCCCATAGACGCGATTTAAAACTTTTTCGCACTTTTTTTGAAAATAAAAACCGGCCTACGATCTAAGTCTAAAAATTAGAAAAATTTTAAGCCATCATACAACGTAATCGGGCCAGTACCTTCGGAGGAGATAGCGAACAAACATACACGCAAACATACAAAGAGAGCACCGATTTTATTTTATGTTATAAGATTCTGAAAATAACATGCAACGATTACTCCACCAGTTCAATCTAACAGGAAAGGAATATAATGTGGAAATATCAATAAACTAAACAAAAACTATGACTATAATCATGTACATATCCAGTTAGATAAAAATTAGACATTGATGAAGCTATAGTCGAACAGGTTGTTACGGCCAAGCGGTTCTAGGTAAATTACTCGAATGCAATTGCTCGAAAACTAATTGCTCGAAATCAGTTGCTCGAAAGTCAATTGCTCGAATTGCAAGTTTCTCGAACAGCAATTTCTCTATTATCTGTTGCTCGAAAAAAATAAAATTGTAAAATAGCCTTAACTCGAATCAGTTAATATCGAATAAAAAAAAACACAAATTACAAATTATAACCTTTATTATTAAAAAGTAGGTATAGGTATGTATTACATTCCCATGATAATCACTTTCGTGTCTTAAGAAAAACCTATTTAACATTATTTCTAATAAGAACAAACGCATTATCCTGATTATGAATACCCGTAATTACATTCCAATACTAATCACTTTCCTGTTACAAGAACATAATACCGTCTTTGACCACTTACTACAAAAGATTTTGAAGATTTTAGTATTGACGCATTATTTAAGACAACATAAATTCGAGCAAAACATTTTCGAGAAATTGCGGTTCGAGGAACTTGTATTTCGAGAAAAGTTACATTCGAGCAATTTGATTTTCGAGCAATTGATTTCGAGCAATTGATATCGAGGAATTTGCCGGAGACGCGGCAAACCGGCTACTGAAATGTAGTTTGGTTTATTTGACAACTACAGCAATAAATGGAGGTTTGTTGTGGTGTGTCCATCTGGATCTTCATAACGTCTAGTGGTTTTGGTGTTTTTTATTCGTCATAACTTCATTTTCGGCATTATGAATATCGAAAAACACCTTACCGAGATGTGTCGGGCTTCGCCCTCTACCGATTTGGCGGTGGTGATGGCTGGGCTCTCATAGTTATTCCCCTATTCGTATAGCTAGATATTCTGGATTTGTTGAAAACGTCTATAGTAATACGAATTTGATGGGACCAGCGTTGTTTTTGTAGTAAGTTGCCCATTCAAGTTGACGAATTGACTTACAATTGTGGTCATACTTTAGATATAACTCCTCGAGCGATTAGCCGTGCGACCTCTTTGACCATAGATTGTAAGTTGTAATTACAAATAGTGACGATATTACAAAATATTAATTTATGTTTCGTTGTTATACATTTCCTGCTTATAAATTACATTATTTATATTGTAACCATACCATTTTTGATTTGTAATTTGCCTATCACAATAAAACAATTACAGATAACTGAAATTTGACAGCTTAACGCTTTAAACAATACCAAAATGTAAAATATTGTAAATAGAGCTGTTTAGGTGTACCCAATTTTATTAGCGACAACTGTACACAACTATACTCCAAGGTTGTTTATTAATACGTAACATTATTATAAAGCATTTACAGCTTGCCTTTTATTGCCTGTGTTTTTATTCTTTCTTTCAGTTGGCGGTTTGCTGCCGTATGCATTTCCTTGCCTTCTGCGTCCTCCGTCGCTGCACATTTAGACCTACAGAACCAGAGCGAATTTGAGGCTTCGCCAATAACATGGATCGATGCTGGAAACATCAGATAAGAGCATGAAGTTAATTTTGTAATATGGATATATTTATCCCTGATCATAATTCAAAATGCACAAGATAACCTTAAAAAGTACAATACTCGTATAATCTTGATTCATAATGAGCAATGATTCATCATAAATATGGGTATTTCTAATGTGTATTAATTTCTGTTAATCAATCTGTTAGTTAATCCAAACGTATACTTGTATTTGTAAACATAGATGATCACGTCATGGATAGGAGATTGAAACAAATTCTACAGAAACCGTACAAAATAGCGCATTAGTTCAAGAGACAAATTTTCTCTGAAATTGTAAGCTGAATTCAAAAATCTAATAATATACCGAGTGTTCTATTTAAAATAACAGTTAAAAAAAAGATTTAAAAAAAAGAAAACCATTTTAGAGGTATTCAACTGAAAAATCACCCATCAATACACATTAAAATTGTAATAAAAATGTAAAGTTTGAAAAAATCGAAAAAAACTAAAAAATCACAAGAGAAAACACATACTTCCGGTTATGCGATTTTTTCAAAAACTTGCTGTCGCATCTAGATAGTACACAATACTTATATAATATATATGATATGAGGTTTCAACGCAATACCTCTTTTCGTTTTTGAGATATTCTGTTCACACGCATACAGACAGACAGGCAGACAGACAGACACACAGACAGACCAATGAAGAATAACATGTTTTTTGGGTTCAGGGGACTCTAAAACGTGAAGATCTGTTGAAAACTCAATTTAGAATTTTTGGGGTGAATCCAATACTTCCTTTATCGTAAAAGGAAGTAAAAATAATATAATTTCAGCTGCAACTATCATTTATCTACGCTACTGTATAAAATAAGTTTTGGAAGCCCATACGATTACCTATTATAAATAGTTTGCAAGGTAATGAATTCATTGCATTATCATGGAATATAATTACAACTGCTGGGTGGCTTGTCGGTCAAAGTTATTTAGTTATGCAAAACAGTAACAATAACCATAAAGTAATAAACTTAACATATAGTTAGAAAATTAAAATCCTTTAATAAAGAAATCAAATTTGTTACCGACAGAAGAAAACGGGAATTGTTCTTTTTCTGTTCCTCTTCATTCTTTCTTTATATTTTTTTCTGTTAAGTATGTTTAAAAAATCACGTCATTTTTTAAGGAACAAGTTACTATTAAAAAAGATAAAGTTAGGCAGATCTATTAAGTGATTGCATGGAATTGAATATGTAAATTGGAACTACTGAGTGACAACAAAGCGTAATGGATATTGTAGATAATATAACTGTGTATTTTTCAAAAATAAAACTGGTCTGAGAGCACATCTGAAATCTCTAGTATAAGTTTATTGCTTTTTGTGGTTGCCACTAATGGGTTTGTAACTGAAACACAATCAGCTTCGAAAAATAAATAAAGCTTTTCTACAGATATTATTTTAGAATCCTGAATACGAATTATAATTGAAGTTCTCTTCAAGTATATAAAATCTCTCAAAAGAGACTGAGGCTTTCTGAAATTATTTCAAATCGTTCTCAGAAGTTAGTTGTTTATAGTCAATCATAGCATAATGAATAATGACCATTACTATTGAATGGACAGATATTTGTTGTTGCTTATGTTGCCACTTGCATGCCTTGTGCATAACTTTTTCAGTGCCATCTAACGACAATGGCAGAACATTTACTACTACGTGCCGACAAGGTATCGTAAACTGGGGCTACTTAGACATCTGGGGTACTTAGTCATCTTTTTGACACAATTTTGAAAATATCTAGGTAGTAGGTTTTCGACATATAAAATACGTGTACTACCAATTCAAATTACGACTATCTGTGGATTGTTCGAAATTTAAAAAATCGAGTCATAAATGCTGAGACTGTCCAAGTTACTCCACAGAAATATAAAAAAGTTAATATTTCTCCGAAATGTATTACAATTGAATAACATTTTGAATAATATTGAAAATATTAATGTTTTTACAAACATACATAGGAAAATGATACAAGAGTGAGAATCTTCTAAATGACATAACATTATTAAAATAAACTTCAATAAAAAACATCCGAATACTTGGAACGAAAACCGAGTTACACAGGTTATTTCAATAACCGGATAACCGGTTATTTTTGATTCGAATAAGCCCATCACTAATTATGATTTGGAAGTCAGGATAAAAACGTCGCACTTCGGTCAAGAAAATCCGCTTAATTTAGTCAAATCTTCGTTTGCATCATTGTCATCCACAGATGCATGCTCTTTGGAATCTCTGTATCGCTCGCAGGTATGGTATGGGTCCTTACAGTTCCACTGATGACATTTAATGCACTGAATCCAATCAGTTTTGGCTCTATAGTCCTTCCAGTTTATGTAACAAATTCTGGAGACACAAGTTTTCTCTTTCTTGTCTTTTGCTCTTCCAAGAGAAGTTTGTGGTGTAAAGAAGAGATAGAAGACTTAGAAGAGCCCTGGTCATTAGCAGGTGTATTGTATGAGCAAAAAGAAAGTTTATCAAAGAGGTCGTTGACATTTTGAAGTCATTTTTATTATATAAAATTATATCTTTTCCTTGTCACTAACATTTTCTAGACAGTGGCTGACACTCGCAACGCTACAATAACCGTGATCAAGGCTTCCCGTAATAAACGCAACAGAAGTATTTCCAAACCCTGTAGAAGAAGAAGATGATAAAAACCACAACCTCACTTTGTAACAAATGTCAAGTGAACTTTTTTTTGCTCATACGATACATTCTACAAGGTTCGTCTTGGCTCTGAGTTGTGACCTCTGTATGTCAAGGCATTAGTTGTAGGTGCAATATTTTCGTCTCGTTTACGCTTCTCCAATGTTCCTGTCAAGTCGAACACAAATGCGTATTATAGCTTTCCTGGATTTGGAGCCGGTAACTCTAAAACCCGCCATTAAATTTTCGTTTCCAGTATCATTAATAACATTCCATAGCCTATCGAGCGATTGCAAGATACCAGGTGAAAACCTTTGTAACGCCGCGTTTCAATTTTATTTCAAAAGCGCGTTAATGCATTTAACACCGATTTTCGGACCACCTTGTAGTTATATTTTGTAACAAGAGAATTCAAGCTAATCGCAGCAGGCGTGTGTGCCGCGTTGGCTGTGAAAACAGTGTAATAGCTGAGTATCGAATTTTTCGAGAGGCGTTCTTGCAGCATTGTTCGCGGGCGCGCTTCCAGCGTTGGTAAGAGCGTTTCTTCTAATTTTATTCTTGGAGTATTAATTTTGGTTATTTAAGCTAGATTGCTCTGCGCTTCCGCTCATCGAAATCGTTGCTATGCGTCTTCTAAATTAGGCCGTGAACATCATCGGTAAGAATGCTTTTGCGTGCATAATTTTGTTTTCTAGGTTTCCAATATTTAGGCCGTTTAGTATGGGCTAGAAACCGCTAGTATTGGCTCACAAATCAAGCAGCTATTTGGGCTCTCAGGAAGGCTTAAATTCAACATCCCTGAGCTAACGTTTTGGCTCTCCCTAATTCGCGCCTGTACGTAGCCAGGAATTTCCTTTCTTTTGACGCTAGTTCTTTTTTCGAGCGTTGACCTTGGGATTCTGAGAATCATGCCTGAGTCTTCATAGAAAAATGCAACGAACAGGACTCTCCTGCCGATCGCTTTATTATTAATTAAACTGTAAGTACATGCCATTATCAGCTCTATTTTGTATCGACGAAGGAATAATGCCGCAAACTTTGGTCAGTTCTTACTAAGATCTTAGCTACTCTAACTGTGCGTGTCAAATCAACCTTTGGATCAATTGTTATTACTGCAAAAGTGTGAGTATTTAAATAATTCGAAATTGCTGAAATAGCGTATATACTATATTTCAGATAGCGCCCTTGCCGTTATATGTTTATATCATTTGCGATTGCACAGTTGTTAGCCGGAAGTTGTAATTTAAGCTATAACTAGCGAGTTCTGAAAAGCTACTTCGATTTGAAGTTTTTTAAAATGTTGTTTTGTCTGTTTTGTCCAGATACACAATTACATGTGTGTGTAAGTTGGGTGATGCCAACCTTGATTTGTTTGTGCTGGATATTAGATACCTTTTTTTGACTGTATTTGTTGTTGTTCGCTTTACTGCATGTAGATTGAGGTATGCGGCGAAGCTTACAAGGTAGGTGTGGATTTATTTTGCTAGTTAGGTTGCTTTATTTGTTGTGAATAATGACATGTCGTCCAATTCTTTTATTAATCTACTTTTCAATAGTAAAGCCCGAAGCATTTCTTAGCCTGATCCTTACACCACGCCATATTCTGCCGAGAGTTAAAAGAGCTAGCCGAGGCCTTGTCAACCTCTTCGTTTGACGGTGGTACCCTTTCCCTCCTTCATTGTTCTACAATGTTTCTCAATATTTCCTTCCCTGGTGCGAACACAGCCACATCGAACAGCTGCATCAGACGTGCGGCATTTGCCGGGAATGGAGTGATGTAAATCAGTTTTTGTTTCAAGCACATGAATGCTCCTGTACCCTTTCTACGCGCTTGGTGTTTCTGGGCACCATAACCCAGAGGACTCGTCCTCAAGCTGCAGATAGGGAAATGCCGACGCGGATTCCCGGTGGATGTCTCCAGCAGACCAATTCGGCGAGTTATGCCAAATATGAAACCGTAATGACCAAACAGCTTTTTTTATCGAATCCAAATATCCTCCCATTCGAGGTTGGAAACAGAATTCCACAAAAGCTTCGGCAAATTGTTAACTACCCTACCGAAAATTCTTTTATTTGAAATCGGCATTAAAGTACCTCAAAATCGTCATTAAAATACGAGAAATCGGCATTAAAGTAATCCAATGTATTACGACTTTTTTGTAGGTGGCGAGGCGACAGATAAACGTCAACGGACGTTAACACAACCTACAAATGTTGGTTAAAATGTTGTAATTTCACGATTTCTCGATTTCAAATAAAACATAATGTACACCTCGGCACTGAAGTTTGTTTTATCCCTCATGTGGTTTATTTACTAAATCCACATTCGTTATAAAAAGTTAAACTTTAATGCCTTGGTATACAAATTACTGTTTTCTATCCCTAGGCAAGCAAAGCAAAAATAGAGTAATACTAACACAATTCAATGATACTATAGAATTCGAGATCGAAATTGAAAGTCACAAGAATCATCTGTCAAATATCTAACCTGCAAACATCAAAATCAACAGATAAGTAGATAGGCAGCCCAATTTAAACGGCTGATTTCTTTCAGAAAATCATTACCACGAGAGACAGCACGCATAACTCGTTGAATAAATCCA
Organism: Agriotes lineatus; assembly: GCA_940337035.1. Lineage (NCBI taxonomy): Eukaryota > Metazoa > Arthropoda > Insecta > Coleoptera > Elateridae > Agriotes > Agriotes lineatus. Next base: position 60,331,474 of record OW679195.1, on the reverse strand, counting down.
GCCAGTACTCCGGATTATTAACAAAACCGCTATTCTAAGATGACCATGTCGGAACTCCTCAATCATAACCTGTTTACTATAGTAATTAAGTACGTTTAGGGCAAATCAATGTGCTCCAATTATAGGGTAACGTCAAGACTTACACAATTTTGAAGTAAAAATTTTATTCGTCATCCGAAATATCTTGAATTGCGATTGTAATGACACTATTTAATGCATAACGTTAATCATAACGCCACCTATATGCGATCTGGATACTAATGTCCTCAGTATATCATACAATCTTACAATTATTTGCTCTCAAAAGTGTGATTCTGAATCTGATATATTTGTATACGACTGATTTAAGCGGAATCGCTTCATGCGCAATGTCTATATGACATCCAAGATAATTAAATTCCTTTAATAATCGCGAAGCAATAAAATTGTGTAGGTATCTGAACACCAAAGCCCCATATTCTCGGTAGGTTAAAACAACTGTGTTGATGTAAATGAATAGAAAACCAATAATCATAAAACTACGATCCGCATTTCGAATTGCGATTTTCAATGTTCACATCAAGTACATCCAGCGGTTGTATCCTGGTCTGCTTGTATTAGGAAATCGTGATTTGGATGCCAAGACTGTAATATTATTCACGGAATAAATATAATAACGTTGATATTTTTCCCAAATTTGCTATTACAAGATGTTGGCAGTATCAGCAATCACATATTCTGATGGTTACCTTCTTTACCTTATCATTATGCTTAGTGCGTTTATATGTTTTTTTATTCGAGTTATAAACACCATGAATTACTTATTCATTAGACGAAGTTTTGTATTTTACACGAGTCAAGCTATACGGTTTCAATTTGTCTTCAAAAATTAATTTTAAGAAAAATGGTTTGATTTGCAAATAACAATGATTGGGCATAATCGGGGCATTTCCTATTCGTATCACTGTGGAGCAACCTACTCTAGCAACGGATGATTTCCCAGGCAAAATTAAATTTGCGCAAATTTATCTTCGCGGAAATTAGTCGCGACGCAATACGTGGAAATTGCAGATTCAGCTGCAGGCACGTACGCTTCTGCTCAGGTTCATCTTGCCTCAACTAACGCCGCCGGATTTCTATAATTTCTTGCAAAGAAAATCCATTAACATGTTCAGGTCTGCTTGGGACAATCCCCGCGGAATGGTAATTATCCGTCTATAGGTTTTTGCGAGCGCTAGTTGGACAACCTCGCTTTAGTTCCTGTCAATGCGCACGAAGCCGTCCTATTAGCATCAGAATTCAATTGCCCAAAAGTCGAGTTTTGATAAAAATCTCTGCCTAAAAACGCCATAAATCATAACGGTCCCGGGCACATTCTTGTGTAATAGCACGGTTTCGATGACGCTTTCCGTAGATCCACCAGCATTACTCGCGATTAAATCAACAGTTACTCCTTACAATGGGCAATGTACTAAAATTCTTTCGAAATAAATACAGCGTGTTTCCAGAGTGGCACTGTAAATTAAATGTGATTATACAGCAGCATCACGGAATATGCCTCAATGTTAATGTGTTCTGGAACATTATGTCAATTGACAGCTTAAACCATTAGATACGGAAGCTTAGTTAACAGAATTCCCGGTAAAATTGTTAATGCACTGTCGAGGAACTTGAGCATCTCCTAGGCCACATTAGCCGACTATTTTTATTCCACACACGAGTTTTGACAGATTTAATATTTTTCTGGAATCTCGAAATTCTCCGAGCCATTTCTTACGGCTTTTATGGCTGGTATAAATCAGTGCACACCTTGTTGCTTATCAAAATCTGGTCTGGGGTATCAGTAACGGCGTGTAATAATGACGTTAACGTATATATTGGGCAAACAGGCCGTAATGGAGAGATTTATATCTTTAGAAGGGTACCCAAATAACAGATAAATTAAAAATATGACCTTTAGAACAACATTTTGATTATAAAACGTGATCCACGCGTTTTCAAAATGGAAGAAAGGGTGTCAATTTACAATATCTATGCAAAATGCCTTGTCCTATTTTTACTATTAAACGAGTTTAAAAAACACTTATCCAAATGCCGTTTGAGAATAAACAACATTAAGATTTCATGTATCACCAGGAAGATAGCTTTTAATGGCACAACGATCTTTAAGTGATTTTTATACAGTTACCAAACTAATCATTGCTTTAACGACGAGCTTTCCCAGTAATTTTCAATTAGTAACAATATTTATTTCCATATCAAGCCTCCTAAATCATCTTATACATCTTTGGCGATTTGTATAAAACTCAAGCTTACAGATTAGAAAACGAAATAAAACCTAATTGCCTGAACACGTGCTAAGGTTGCTTGCTAATCCAAGAACCATCTAATCTGATTAGGCTTTTGCTACTGAATTAAAAAGCTGTTGATGTGGTCGACACGTTAACAAATTAAGCTCCTTTTATAAAAAAGTCTGAGCTGCCGTTATGAGTTTTAATAATAAGTCAGAGATAGTCTATGGCGATAGCTTAAGTTTTTAAAAAATTTAAATTTTAAGGAAATTTAATTAGTACCGACACTTAAAGATACAGAATACACATTTCTAGCTAATTATAATATATGCAGCAGCATGCTGTCTAGCTGCTTTTGCGTTTTATACCTTTTCATGGTCATCGCTGAAATTATTGAATAAACAGTTAAGCAAGAGTACCAGTTTTAACACATTAGTAAGGGTTGGATTGTTAATGAACCCCAGATATTGCATTATCAATCATAATAATAACGCCATCCATACATGCCTCTTGGATTAAAATAATAATACACCTGAAAAGGCGGTATGTAACATAACCAAGAGCACGAGGCGGAAGAGTTTTTAACTGTCAGTCAGGACTGAGTAATCTGGATTAGAAATTAATTATAAATGACGTAAAAATAATAACTTTGGGGAAACTACTGAATGGATACGTTTTAGGTAGACGACATACACGACTCTTATTTAAGACATAGCTATATACGTAGAATGCAATTAAAAAATACCCTCATCGTTTGTTTCTTCTTCAGCACGTCTACGCAGACGTGATCCATGATTTTGGTGTTCTATTACATCGTATTCTCGCATACATTTTCTGCCATAGATCGCGGTTGTTTGGTAGGCGTTTTGATTCATCAAAACTTCTCCCCATAATATCTTTTAGTAACATCAACCCAAAGTTTTCAGTAACGTTCATTCTGGATTTTCTTTTTGGTTTGACTGAACGACCAAGTGCTCAATATTAATCTCTCTCTCTTGTTGATGTATCCAAAAAATTCACTCTTGTGTGAACGACGCTTGACAACGTTTTAAGGGGTCGCATTTCCTGAATGTGGGAAGGTTTTGTTCGACGTACTGTTTGTTTATAGTACTGTAAGCATTCGTCTTCACATCCAAAGCTCAAAATCATCAATGCGTCCTATGTTAGCTTCCATAACAGTCAATGTTTCACAAGCATGTAAGAATATTGAAAGGGAGAGAGAATTTGCCAGCATCATCTCTGTCGGTAGTGTGATATCTTTATAACTCCAGCAGCATAATTATTCTGAAAGAAAAACTGAAAGCAAGCATAGATAGCAGTAACAATAACAAAATTACAATGCTAGTATCACAGTGTGATAATTACGAGTTCGGTATCATATCGTACAAAGTACAAGTGATTATTTGCTAAACCAAGGTTATCGTAAGGTAATAAATCCAGGCCAAAATTTAAGTTGCATTTCATAACACAAACGTTTAAAAAGGTGTAACGGAGGTTAACGCAGGCTCCGTGGAAGAAAATTGCCGAGCGCTTTCAGGTACTTAATTCGTGAAGCGAACTGTTCATAACAGCGAGACTCCCAAACTAAAGTATCCAGAATTCTGACATTCTGGAATTCGGCAGGTAACTGTAGCAATCAAATGAGCTATACAGCACTGGCTCACGGGCCACAGTATTAATGGTTTGAATAAAAGTAAATTTTCTTTGGCGAGCTTCTTTCTGCCCACTAGGAAGGTGGCGTAGTTGGCACAGAATCGTATAAGGTAAAATCCCAAACAACCCATATGAAGGTAGGGAACGGCAGGTGTTTTTCAAAGCCCATTCGGACTCAAGATCGACACCCTCGATGAGATAATAGCGACTAAGGGAAGCTCCGAACCTGCAGCTATAAAGAAAAAGAAAAGCCGCAAATAGAATCACGGATGCCATAAATCACTACACGAAAAGCTTCAATCAACTTACCACTGATCAGTTTTGGCCACGTGTAGAAATGGGTCAGCAAAGCGCTTTAATCCATTAGAATTGGCGAAAGAAGAAATTTCTCAGCCTAGTGGCCAGGGTTGCAAAATTCGCCACCATCAGCAAAGGCAAATTCAACCAATCATTAGCTGCATACCATCAAAACCACTGGACAATTCAAAAGGCGCTAAAACTGTTCACCATCGCAACATCAAACGAAAAAGAAGGCCTGGAACAAAAGCCAAATTCAAAAAAAACGCAAACAGGCGGGAAGAGCGCGAAATTCTAATCCTGTACTACACACATGGAAAAATATTGACGGCGCGCATGTAACGGCGAAACTATAGAAACGCAATCTAAATGTAACACAGTTATGGATTTACCATTAAATGGACTCCATACGCCACTTTCAGATATGGCGACCCAAGATACAATTTTCGACTCAAATTTGGACTGTTTCTAAAACTGAACACTGTCAAGAGACTTTTTGTCATTAGTAGAATATTCGTAGTTCTCTTGCTTAGTTTATTGAACAAAGGTGAATCATTTTTCATCGTACAAAATCAGCCCTGGTTCCGCTTTGTAAAGGAAACTCCTAATCTTGCACATCTTTTTGTATTTTCGCAAGCTGCTTTTTCATATATTTTGGAATTTTTGCGTTTTTTCTACTTTAAATCCGAATTTCTCAAATTGCTTACTATATAGTAATATGAAAGAACTCTAAATCTTCTGTGATATCAAAAGGATTTACTCTCTTTACATACCTTATGTTGAATATCATAGACACTAATACACAAGACTGCCGAACACCTTTGCTATGGAGCTCAAATAATAGTTGTCAACGAGTAGAGTAAAATACTCAAGTGTTCAAATAGACCCTAATCTACAAAAATAGTGTCAAAACACTTCCATGAAATAGACACTTGACCTTCCACCTGGTCTCTGCAATCTGACTTAAAAGATTGTTTTATTATAACAATACCGTTTAAGAGCAAGGTTCTACAACAACAGCAGAACACCTATTAAATTACCCCAGTGTGTGTTTTATTGCTTACTTTCTTTTACATGCGAAGAAAAAATTCTAAGATGGATTTAGAATAATTAAACCCGGGTTTATCAAATATTACAGAGACCGTGTTGTTACCGCACACACACGACTTTACGACATAATCAGGAAATCTACCTAAAATACACGACCCTAACTCTGTTACAATGCCGGTAACAAAAGGTGTGCTCCAGCTAGAAGGACGCAGTCGAGAGGGCAGATTCTTGACGACCTTTGAGTTAGGGCTGCACTTCGGCAATAAGCGTAAATGGGGTAAATAAATTCTGGTGCGCCACCACATTCGGACTAGATCGGGAAAACAAGAGCAACACAGGTGAACGCTCTCTGAATGTGGAAGTAAGTACCTTCACGTTGCTACTTCTAGCTTGGCAGAGTTTCGTCAACGATCCACGTACAACACTGACTTACCTTGCAAAAATAACTATTAGTGCAGCTATTAAACTCCTTTTACAACGCATGCAAATATCGTAAACAACAAATGAAAAGCATAAGTACTTAGCAATAAACTCTATTGAAATAATAAATATGTAAATGACAATGAACAAGATTTAGAATAAAAATAACAACACCGATATGGGTTAGTGAGGGTTAGGTTAAATTACGTAAAGTCTTAACTTAGTTAAAAACGGCAAACTTGACTGCAAATGAACGGCATGACTCACAAATGTTATTACACATTAAATAATCCAAAATACTGCCTCATTAACCACAATACTGTATAGTGGCTCAAAAACGAAACTGCTACAACGTGAAGTTAAACAGTAACAAGAAAATATGCCGACAATTCATTAAATTTGGCGAATTAGCAGTTACCATGGTGCTAACAATAAATGCAATACTACGCAGGATTGTTCAACACTTTTGACAGGATGTTACGTTCACTATACGCTAGGCACAATAAATCTAATACATTAAAATGGTACCTGAAGTAGGTTAGTTGACGCGTTCGACGTGCAGCAGAGCTGTAGGTGATCGACTCTTAAACAAACAGCCCCAATATGCTTGAAGAACGACCGGAAGACCACAGGGTGTTGGCGGCGTGCGAGAGCGAGGTCTCGATGATGTTTACCACAGCCAGGGGTTGGCAGGACGATATCTCCAGAATGGGTGGAAAGACCTACGGAATTTCCAATACAGCAACAACGGGACGAACCCTCAACGTGCGAGATACAACATGACGTCTTAGTTAAGCTAGTGCTGGTACCTTTAAGAGTCCGGTAAATGATCCGCAATAGCGATAACTTAAGGGTCTCACAACTCCACAGTAATAGACTCTCGACCACACTAACTTGTTTGCTTCAGTTGAACCCTAACAGCTAATACATACGAACCCCCAAGGGTTGCCACGAAAACGAAACAGTTGAATTTCTCTGGAAGGCACTCAAAAATCGAGGAAAGCACAGCGACAATTCGGAACGCGGAAGCGGGAATATAATTTCTTCAAAAAGCAACCCCCCGCCGCATAAAGTGGAACCGCGGAGGCGCGAACTCGGCACACGTGCTTTATAACTCAGAGCCGAGCGGTAATTGGAATGGCTTAAGCGGGGATCCTAAAAACTGAAACCACGCAAGCGCAACTTAATTTCGTTCCTTGTCCCACTTATGCGGAACGCTCGAAAAATTCCAACAAACTGATGCAATATTTGATTAAGCGGTTCCCAAGAGCTCGGGGAAGTTTTGGGCCTATTAGAACAACAAACATTCTGAGAATCCGATAAGCTAAACTGCATCGCTTCGCTGTAAGGGAAGATAGAGGGTCGGCCTTACCTTTTGGCGAAAGTTATATTTGATATTTTGCCGGCTGGTAACTATCGGCCTAATTGGGCTAGCTCGCCGCGAGGGTCGCAGGGTTCCAACTATGCTGAAAAGAACACTATACGAAATACGAAGAGAATGGGCGCCAGGTCCTCGACGTAGATCCAATCCTTGTGCCGGACCGTTCACAAGGTCGAAGATAAAAACCAGCAAGTTAAACAAAATCAAAGCAACGACCAATCAAAATATCACAGCTTTATTAATATTAGTACTATAGTGCCAGAAATACCCACACACAAAAGCAAGTACAACAATAAATATATATCAAGGCAAGCTACGACAAAACAAACACTTTAAAATAATTAGTTGGGCGCGGCATAAGCAATTCAAATTTTATCACCCTGTAACGGCGTTTCGCGAATAGGAAGAAAGCGTTAACAATAAACTAGCTAAATAATTAATTAGTCTGCACGCATCCCGTGAGGCAGGGCGTGGCAGAAGAGAGCTATCCAAGCAATCAGCTGACGTCTAACCCCGAGTGCCAGCTCAAAATGACTATATTAGTACTCAAAATTTCTACGAAGCGAAAACACTGACGAGTATATATGGCCATATAAATTCAAGGTAGTTTTCTATTGCAAAGACATCAAGTAAGTCAATGAACGCTCCAAAATCTACTTGAATATGCCCTTTACATTATTAAACATATTTAGAATCGCGCAAACAAATCACGGAAGCTTGAAATTGAACAAAAGGGTACCGCGTTCGGTTCCCTAGACACAGCCGTTAATTTAATACTATTAAGATTAAGTTTACGTACACGCAAATGGCGGATACTAAACTACGTAATTTAAGGGTGAGTTTACCGCAGCCCCGGCCGGCTAACACGTCAAGAACGTACTACCGGGTAAGTAAATCAATCTAAACAAATAGCTAATTACGCAAATAAAGCACACAGAGCATAATACACAAAATACCATAATCGAAATTCTAAAAAGGCATATCTACAAACCAAATCGACAAACAATACATAAGTAACTAAATTTCTCTAAAAACCTCTCAGGTACCCACGGCACGTGGTGCAGAGCTGGTGGACGAAGCAACCAGGAGGTGGCCTCGCAACGGGCAGCAGACGAGCTTCGATAGTTGCAATGAGGCGACCGCAGGGGATGAGCGGCACGCCGGTTCGGCGTGGCTCCAGCAGTCCCAGGTAGAATAAACCACACCAAAACTCCAAGCGATAACACCCAGTTCGCAGGACGCAGAGGTAAAATCCAATTTCCATGGCGTACAAATAAAGCCCATTTTCATGGCATAGAATAGTTGGCTGCGAATGGTGACGAACAGCCTTACACTCCATTTGATCGAGAAGAGCCCATTCCAAAACCGCAACAAAAGCGAACGAACGCTGGCAGCAACTCCCAACGGCTTCCAGAACGTTCCAAAGGGCGCCTTGCCTCCAAAAATCCCTTAAAACAACGAGGACGGCTATAACCAAAGCCAGCGAAGCAAAAGGTCCCTAGGGCACAAACTTCAACGATCGAAGCGATGGAAAAGAATGGAATGCAAATTGGCCAGAGCAATTCACGATCCCAGGTTATCAATGTCAAAGTCAAATTCGAAAAAGGAAAGAAAAACTATAGGTGCAGATTGTATGTGCAGAACTGATAACAAAGTGTTCCTATTAATTCAAAATTGAGGCTGAAGGTATTTGGGTTGCCTAACTATAGATGAAGTACTGTATATTTAGAGAATAAAAGTAAATTGCCAAATCTGACTAATTATTTCAATTAACAAGTAGGAAAATGTCAAAATGAGCGTAACAATAACAAAGCGTGATTTATAAAACCAGCGTATGGAGAACTGAATTTCGATGAACACAAACGAACTGCAATGCGTTAGCATATAAAATTAGCGGAAATAAATATTGTGCAGAGTAAAGGTTTGAGCCTTTAACACTAAACTAAGAGTTTGGTTTAAGTGAAAATCGGAAAAATGCTAATATTTGGGCTCAAAAATACGGAAAGCACAGCTTCGGGAAATTGTTCTAACGGTGTATATCAGAGGTAGGTTCCTGACTGGAGAAAACCTGCGAAGCACACCCTCTGGTCGATCTAGGTAGTTTCCATTTTGCAGTTTGGAAAATTCCCTTTTTGCATGGTGCCTTTCGAAATTAACTGCGAGTTATCGAAAACACCCACAATCCTATCGCTAATGACCTTGCACATTTCTCGACTGTAGTTCGTTGTAGCACATCTTTATTGTTGTTGTTGGGTTAACTAGTTTTGTAAGTTATCGTCATATAAACGTTGCTTGTGTTTGAAATACTGCTTTGTCCGGTAACACAAATCTGGTGCCGCTAACGCGTGGCCTGTTATTATCTCTCTCACCTAACAAAAACTATTTTTTTTAAATACATATAATGCGAATTCCACCACAACTTGAGCCCAGCCCACAGGATGCGCGCGCATTTAAAATATATCATTTCGTTGATCTAGAGGCTTGAAATAATCTAGAGTATTGATGTCTAGACAAGACAGTAACAAAAAGGTAAATACACTTCTGTATCACAAATAGCTCTATCTGGTTGCTTCCTGTAGTACGTACTCAAGATGTATTCTAGAGCTGAAAGTTAGATGCAGAAAAGATATATTAAAAAAGAGCACGCAGCTTCCGGCAAAACCGACAAACCCAATATTATACTTTTACAGTTTGATTCTGCATGGAAAAACATGCGAAAGTGATAGAAAACTTGAACTATCTTATATAGACCTCAAAGCCGCTTCCGATAAAATTCAAAAACAACAACTTTGGTGACAAATAGCAGTCACACTAAACTAAAAACAGCCGTTATAAAATTATATAGAGAAGTATATGGAAACGTACGAATCGGCGGAGAATGTTTAGAACCTTTTGAAATCAAACAAGGTGTAACATAATAATTATGATAGTTACATCAAAGAGTAAAGTCATGAGAATACCATGTAGTACATAACAGTCAATGGATGTCAGGATTCGTTCTAAGGAATTGGAACTAGACTGAAGGTAATAGAAAAATGGAAATATTTAGGTACAATCATAGCCAATATATGTAGAGAGATACGATGTGGAAATTAAAAACTGATTAAAGGAAGTTACAAATGTCTATAACGCGATAATAGGAAAAATAGAAAGTCAGAAAAAACGAAACTACACAGCTCTAGTCCAATATAATGTGCCTACCCTGACATATGGATCAGAAAGTTCTACAATGGGGGAGAAGCATAAAAACCACATATATGGGGCAGAAATGAAATTTTTGATCAGAATCGTCAACAAAACAAGGCGAGTTAGAGTAAGAAGCACCAGAATTAGATGCCAAGTATAACAAACATCCGTAAATGGAGGAAAGGAAAACATACGGTCCATTTCGTACGAACAAGTTCAATGGATGTATACAGAAATAATATCCAAACAACTGGTTGAGACCAGACCTGGGGGCATATTGTCGTTTAGCAAATGAGTTGTTCTTCTCTTGGTCGCTATAATAGCTACAATTCTGCACAGTCATTAAACATGCCTTAAAATATAAGTTTATAGGTAAATTAAGTGTATTATTATTACTCATACACTAGTACCAGACGGCTGATCAAAGTCGTACGACAAGTATTTACACGCTGTTTAAGTTTCTTTCGTTTTATGGGCTAGTTTTTCTACCTACCTTGTTGTTATTAAATTCCACTAATGCACACAGCCTCCCGCGACCGCATTCGTATATCAATATCAGAGGCACCGCCGGTAATTAATTTAAAATTGCGGCTCATTATGTATGATTAGAATTATGTAAATATAGGAATGATCTCATAAATCTGAAACAAACAGCTGTGTAAGGTTCTTTCATTTTAATGGAATACGAGCCGGTAACACACGAAGGTAATAATATACACGGCCCGCGACCCACGATCAGCTGACGCACGCAAATTACTTCGTTCGCGGAAAACTCGGCAAGGACGCTCATTATCAATGATATCACCGCCAGGACTGCAAATCGACGGCAGCGTCTTTTTTGGCTCTGCCGCAAATTTGAATCGGTTCGCAGGAAGCTGACGTTAGTCTCGTCGCATTTACATCTTTAATGATGCAAATTGCAGGCGTTGCGTCTTTTCCCAATGATTGATTTTTTTTCATAGATGATGGTATAATAGCCTTTCAACTGACACACCTACAAATCCTACGATTTGCTTTTACCTGTTTTTCTAGCAAATCCTTCTACGGTAATAGGATCATACAGAAGCATGAAAGTGGAAATTTAAAATTGTGAAAACTTGTTACTAGAATCAGGTTTGAAAAATATTTCTTATATCCTACTAATTCTAAACAATATTTGCTAAAGAATGCAGCATAATTCATACTGTAATTGATAATGTTGATAATATGTCAGAACTAGTGGCAGCTCTTGGAAATTTTGGTGGTATGACCATATGACCAACCGAATGCAAAATGCAGCTTCCACTCCCTCACAGGCAAAGACAGATTCCGACATCCCGAGATCTAAATATTTCGTATACTATGGATTGGTGGACTCACAATAGTGAAAACATTACCAAACTTCACTAGCTAAAAAAATATGATCGTTAATTTTATTCATGGTGGATGCCGGATGCTTTATACGCGTAACACACTTCAACAACTGCGTGATAAATCGAAGGTATAATTAAAGCAAATAATAATTAATGCAATAATATAATGAGAACTATTAATTAATACAAATAGTTGTAATTAAAATAACACGCTCGACCTTGAACGCCTTGCTTACGAATGAAATTCCCGGACGCCGAGTTACTTCATCTGAATTGATGAAGTCACCTACCTGCCAAAGTTGTAAGCATCGAAATCAGTAACTCGACAGGCCCTCTATTGCAGCCGCAGTCACACTGCCGGGGCCAAACGTAAAGTGGCCCTAATACAATGCTACAAAGCCTATCTCTGCACTTACTCGTTTGCCCCTCTTCGCCCGCTGTAACCCATAAATTGTCTAAAAGCTGGGCCAGTTTGATCTGACTCCAATGCGTCCGTGAAAGTAAGTAGGTTTATATGTACGAAGTAAGAATTGCTCGTGCTTTGTTTAAGCTTTAAAATGAGAAAGATGATGAAAAATAAGTACAAAAAAGTATCGATCAAAATAAAAAACTTCTTGAATTACTGATTTCTTATAGTAGGGCCGTGGATCCTTAGCTCCTTATAGCGAGCAGCCACTGACAGTCAGAACCTAAATAAGATTCTGAGCATTTTAGAAACTTCTTAATGAAAATTGCGCTAGTTCTTTTATGTGTATTGGTTGCAATGAAATCTGTGACGCAACTGTGATAATTGTTGAATGGAAAGTATTGTGGTATGTGATTCCGTTATAAGGGCACCCTATGAGTACGTTATTCTATGATGGCTTAATTCAGTATTTAGTACACTCTCTCTTTCCTGCAACATAAATAATACGTAGCTTGAAATAAGCTAATTGTTTATTTACAGTATGCACAGCACATACAAACTCTGCACCATACTCGAAGAAGGCAAAACTAATTTATGATAGAATATTTGTTTGTAATTGGAATAGTAGATTTAATTTTAGTTTTACTTATATAATGTACAAGGTTTTAGTGTTAATAAATTTGAAGTGAAAAACGAAACTCTACGCTTTTAACTCGCAATTCGCTCGAGCACACGTATCTCACCTATGAGGATATAGTGGCTTAAAAATCAAGTACTGCGATATCGATAAACTGGAGTTCTCATCAAATCTCTTCAACGATCAATTAATTTATATAACCGCGAATGGTACCATTTCGCCTAGGGGGTTTTTACATTTAAAACTGTGTATTTTCAGTGCTAAAAAAGGAGTTGTTTTTAATATTTAATATCCCGGAGATCCTCACGTTCGAAATGCATTAAATTTTATAAAGTCGAGTAATGCTGAATGCGACCAAAATGCTAACAGGCAGGACAGCCATTCGAGGAAATACTAAATACATAAATTGAAAATAACCTATTCCGCATACATAATTGCACGAGGTGAACATCGCAGCGACGCATTTCTTAATTTCTTGGCACAATCGGTTAGGAATATCACCAGTATAACAAGTAGACACAACGCATAAAATTTCATTGCAACAGCACGAACGGTATTTTTAGTTTGTGCTATGAGATGGCTAAATCGCTAGCAGATACCTGGTGATGCATGGCAGGGCACAGCGGCGTCGACAGAGCAGCTATACTTGGGGATGCTGTCCAGCGAATGTGCAACCTCATGTGCTTTTCCCATCAATTGCACCGGGAAAAAAACCTTGTGGCTGCAACTTCGGAGAGCTGACACACTGGGGAAAAGTCGTGTATTCGAAGGCTACCACATGAGTTGAGGGTGCCCAGAACTGCGTGGGGGTTAGTCCTCCAGGTGCTTTAGCAAGCGATATCAAAGCCGAAAAGCAGAATATGGCGCGAGTAGACGAGAAGGAAAAGGATACCTAAAATCGCACGATATCGAATTCGCTGTTCATATTGAACTACAAAGAACACATCAGAGTTGCAAGGTTACCTCGAGTGAGCAATCTTGCAGAATATATTATTATTGATTTTAGCAATATCACACAGCATTTCTTGCGGGTGAACGACGATTTACATCATAATTCTAGAATCGTAGATCTGCATGAAGTAAAATTCTAGGGAAATTAGCTACATCACCCACAAACAATCACACCAGAAATCAGGGTCATAAAATGGCCGCCGGAAACCATACTCACAATCTATTTTGAAAATTTTACTATAATTCCCTAAAAATTCAAGGTTTTTCAAAATATCCCAAAGATGCAAAAATGAGTATGCAACCAAATATACACCTAGGAACTGCAGGTCACTTGAAACCTCTAAACTGCACCTGTATTTAGACAAAAAATTATACGAAACAATTCTTTACTGCATCTAAATGATAAATTACACGTAACATTGTATTCAATATTGTTTTAAGGAATTGATATTAAGTTCTCTAATTACACTCCAAACTGCTTTGCTCTGATAATAAAGGGAAAATAAAATGATACAGATCCTTCGAGACTATTATTGTTAATGTAATAAATGTTTGTATTTCTTCTTTTTTTTTGCTTATATTAAGCTAAATACTTGTCCTATTCAATAGAGCTGCTTTTTATACATTTATACGCAAATTGTAACTATTTGTTAATATAGCTATTATAGCAGTATACATTAAATATCCATATTACATTACATTTACATAGCAGTGTTTAAAGTAATTTGTGTTTAGCAAAAGTGAACTTGCGTTCATACACATACAATCGACGAAGAAGGAGAGCTTACGGTATATCCTACAATTACAATAATATAGAATTTTGATTATTGTTTTGTAATTCATCAAGAGTAAATTAGATAAATATCAGTCGCTTTTATTAACATTAAGAAAAACACTGTCATTATGAACACCTTTTAAATGAAACGGTGATGGATTTTCTTGTGCTGCAAGGTCAAGAAACGACCGTGATGGAAAATGCTCGATTTCTGTAGAAATACATTTTAGCTAACTGCCAGTAGCTATAACATAGAGACGAAACAACAAAAATTAAAAATACACGAAAACGTAATATTAATAAGAGAGGAAATAATTTTCCGAGAAAGCCCTTGCTTAAAACACCACACAACTAGTTTTTTCGTCAGAACGTGATAACAAAAGTTACTTATAGAGATTTATCGAGGGGGGAAACGTTTAGTTATAGATTTCGTCGCTATTAATTTTTTGTGTATACGATTTATTATTAATATCATAAATAAAATTTTCTGAGAATCAATAAGTTAAGTATATTTTACAGACATACACTCGTCTCGGGTATTTAAATCAAGTATGTAAGTTCGTCTAAATTAAGTATTGCTGTACTGTCGCAACTGCCCATGACGAACGCAGGAAAATTGTAACGAAAAAGCTACCCCCTGACGGTAGATTCAGTAGACTTGCGTATAGGTTTAAGCTCACCTTCATTCTATGGATTTTGGCTTCACTTAATTGCTTTCGCGCGCTATTAAACAATTAAATGTTTATTATTGTCGTTATGTATTCTCCAAATTTTTTTTTTTTGCATATGCGACCGTACGTGGTTTGGGGTTTACGATTCCAGCTGTAGGTTTGCTGATTTGAGTTGGACTAATTGCGCTTCCGGCCGCACTTTCTTTCTCAAGGGTCAGCTGAAGCATTTGCTACACACTTCGACAATTCCGCACTACTGTGTACATGTTTAAGCATTAGTTTGTTGTCATTATTATTTCCAAAGCCAGTTTTAAGTACCAAGTGTAGCACACTATATGAACAAATTATCGGCAGTGCTGTTATTCAACAATAATTCTAACCTACCTAAATTTGCTTAATTTTTACTAAACTGTTACAACCTATATAGTGACTGAAAGTCAACAGAAAAAAATGGTATGTGAAGTTTTGCAGTTTCAGACATTTCAACAGTTATGCTCTAATTGACAGGAATCTGCACTTCAAAGAAGATTTTAGCATTTTCTGTATTATTTTATGTTTATGGCGGTTTAATACATATGAGGGGAGTTAAAATTTTACCTGCATTTTAATTTTTGCTGAAAGCAACTGAAGAGCTATTGCATACTTTGTTATATATCGATCAAAGCACACGTGTTGGCTGAGACTACGTACAACTGCAACTTGATCATGTTATTTCATTTCATTTTTGTTCGCATAGTTGTTATGCTCAATGCGAGTCAAATGACTACAATTTTTTATATTAGCGATGGCGTCAAGTGATATATTAAATACCATTGGATCACTCAAGAAGTACGGGGAGGGGGAGACGCAAGCGATTTGGCTCGAATGAAAAAACCAGCATTATTTTCTAAAACTTCCTGCTTAAAATTCAGATTAAAATTTAATTGTTTAATGTAACAAATCTTTAAATGTTTGTCGCTGCAGCGACCATCCTCGTGGGTCAGTTATATGCCAGGTCTACGCTACCATTACACCGGATGATTCTTCAGGATCCCTCTAAACTTCACTATTTCAAGCTATATGTTCGCTTCGCCTTCATGTTATATTCCTAATACTGCATTAATTATAATTATTGTCGTTTCTGGGTAGCTTCTGCAGAGCGTATGATTCCTGCATGTTTATACCTCTCATTCTAGTAGTTAGAGCTTAACATCATTTATATTTAGAAGTAAATCAGGCGTTATTGTTACATGTGTGTATTATTGGAATGTTAGCTTTATGGACGCGGACATCAGCTTTAAATTCCGCCCGTTGGTGAGGAGCTTGAATATTGTCAATATGCAGGTTAAATTGTTGCTAATCTAATAAGTTTACTAAATTATAGTTTGTTATCGTGACGTTACCCTAGGGCCATTTTCTCCGGCTGCCATCGAATGTTTTCCCTGTAGTGTTGCGTGTTCAATATATATTATTATGTGTACAATGTGTTTGTTCATATGTGATTTTATGAGCGAATTAAATATAAGTGAAGGCATGGTAGATTTGCATCTGCATCTATTTCAACAACACCCTTACACTGAGGTCAGAATTAATAATCCAGTGGCACCTGACAAATAATAATGTTCGACTTTTTATATTTTTCCAGAATTAATTTGAACAGAAACACCTACGGCTTCCGTATACAACCACGCCTATGTCCCACTATAGCTATCCGAATGCACTTTTGCGTGATTAGTTTAGGGTGTAAACGATTTATTTGATAATATTTTCTAGCATATACAGTGCTTCCAGTGTGCTTTACAATTTGCTAACTGTGATCACTTTGACAAGATCTTACATTGCTCGTTAGAAAATAATAATTGTTATCCATATATCACTATCGTCCAAGCACAAGAACTACATATTTGCAAAATAAATTATATCATGTAGCTTAATGACGCTTCCACCCGCTTTCTTAAAAAGTTTTTTGACATCATCTTTTCTCTGCTGAAGGTCTTTGTCCCATCTTAGCGTTTCGGGTAGCCTGGAGTCAGAACAAACTCCCCCCATTTGAGGAAAGGTAGTTAGTTTAATGATTTTTATCAATATCTGCAAGTGTAGCTTCTAAACCATAAATTATTTTTTTACAAGGTTTCGGATGCTGTACCAAGAAAATATATCCATCACACAATATACGTTCATGTTCACATCATATACTTATATCATATACTTCTTTTTAAATTGAACGATATTTATTCGAACATTTATTTTCTTTTATTGTATTTTTAGGCACATTTTGACTAATTTACGTTTTTATTAAAACGTTTATTTGTAATAAATATTTTTCATTGGAAATATTTAAAGGATCTATTAACACACATAGATATTAATAGACTGAACTACTAAAAGTTTTTTTCATTTATAAAATTACAAATGATTCAGGTTATGTGACCCAACCCTCTATGTTTCCATTATTCAAAAATTATATTGTTTTGCAGTTAGCCCTATAACAATTATTAATTAAGGTGGCTAGCGTTCATATGAACGTTACCGTTCTGATGCCATCGTACCGTTTCAACGACTGCATTTAGACCCGTTAATTAATCTATCGGAAATCGACAACTTCCTACGCTAAAATGTACGAATTAACTGCGAAGCCGATCATGCAAGTAAAATTAGAACCTTTGCAGTAATTACTTTTAGTAAAAATTTAAAGGATGGATTGTCAACTGGGTTATTAGAACTGTTAATAATTAATCGTTTAACGTATGAATAATTCCACTCGACATTGATTGGTTATATCGGCTTAACAACTGTGACTAAGGATAATAATCAGATGTACGTAGATTGCTTCTCAGAACTTACAGACAACTGCTTATTCTGTAATTAGTTCAACATTTATTCGGAATATCCATTTACATGCATGAGTAATTTTAACACAAATAAGACTGAACTCTAACATTGCTAGACCATTTCTTGCAAAGATAAATGGGTGGATTACCAGTTCCTCTGGAATTATCCTCACCAAATACTTATATTTTGAAATTTTCAGTGCAGTAATTGATTTATGCTATAGTACCTAGCGGTAATACGACTTGTAGAAAATGAATAAAAAAAAACAAACGACAGGGTGAGCAAAAGGAGATAATTTAAAACTATCGCAGAAATTGTAAAAAGAAACATGCAGAAAAAGGTTTTTCGCAGAATGTGCCACGTTTAAACCAGACGGGCGTTCACAGAAAAACTATTTAGTTATTTAAATTATGAGACAGTTTAAGTTTGTAGACATAGGAATAAGTGGAAATTAATAATACTTAAGCGATAGTGAGACATACGAGCAGCGATATTACCTTATAATCACAAGCTAAATTGAAAGTTAGATTATGAGAGACAATAAAAGTAGCAAGTAAGGGTTCTTCATACCTCACCATTAGTGCGGGTCATGTTTTGATTTGCAAGAAAATCAAGCGGAAGATTCAGATGAATATTAACTATAACTATAAGATCAAGGTTTAAGCGTTAGTATTGCTTTTAACATCCGTGAAAGTGAGATATGATAAACAAATATGCCGAATGTATTTATAAATGTTGTTAATGGTTCCATTTTATTGCAAATTATAATAGAATGTAAATAGGCATATTTGTTACGTTATTTAATCAGTGAATATCTAAATTGCTAAAACACTTTAGAATCAAGGTTATTTTCAGATGACTGTCGGTAGAACGGCTAATCAATTAAGCCGATTTTGCTGTATATTAAATCGGTTGGTGAAAAATCTAAAACTGGTGTTTTAAACAAAAAGAATGAGATCTTTGATCTCAACTTAAAACCAGTGAAGAATAGTATAACCCTTAAAATCATGCAATTAGACTACTTAGTACTTCAACTATAAAAGGTAGCAATTCTGGTGCACCAATCAGAATAATATTATATATTATATATATTGATGACCAAAGGAAAGATATATGGGCATGAATAAACTATACTTTAGCCAGTATTGAAGTACTTACGATAAGCTGAATAGAAATTGGTTTTCATTACAATAAATGGCAAATACATTAATAACTAAGACATTGAGATGAAGATTGATGTTTGCTTTATTCTTGATTTTGTTTTGATTGTTAAGGTGAGAATTCGGACTGGTGCTAGCAATTTTGTAAGCATTCTGTAAACATCACCGTGGCTTTGCCAACAACAAGAAATAATATAAGTTGTAGAAATGGAAAGAGTGTACTAAGATGGTTCAAATTATCCATAACGTATTGTATAATATCATATCAATCTGTTATTAAATAAGCTCGACATGGTATTGGAAATAACGATTGAAGAAAGTAATAAACGTTTCCATTAAAAAAACTAAATAATAGAAAATGCATTCTATAAACAGAAGACTATCCACAAATACACTACGGAAGCGAGAAATGAAGCCCAAAAATTGGATGCGATCACTACATGGTAACCACAACGAAAACTTGGAAGAACTCTGAACGAAATACAAACATGTTCCACTAAATGCGCCGAAGGAGGTATACGGAGTAATACGTAAAAGATGGGAATTGAAAACTAACGTCGTTATGTAACTCAGGGATCAAGAGTGATAGGAAAAATAAAGGAGAAAATATAGAAGAAGTACATATAGAACAAAGGTCAATTACTATATAAAATACTAAAAACATTTAAGGCAATAAAATTACACCAAATAACAAACAGACCGGGAAAAATTGTAAAAAGTGAACAAAACGTACCTAATGGAAAGTGGAAGAAGCATTTCCAAAAGTCATTAACATTCTACAACAATCGCAGAAATCTCAGAAGAGGCGACACTAGATAGACAAGGAAAAACAGCAGACATATGCATCAAGAGAAGAGGAAATAATCTAGGATATGAGCCTGAAATTGTTAAACATGTGGACACACACGGACTACATCTGACTGTCCATTTATCTACGCAGACTTGGGACTCCAGGATTGCCAAAATTAGTCGATATCGTGGTAAGTACGTTACGAGCGTATTCTAATAGATTCAGAGCAGTAATTGAACTGAAAGAGTCACAAAGATATTATAGACCCGTAGCAATAGACTTGCAGCAGCTTATGGGCATCGTTTATACCTTGAAGAATGTCGATATCCTGGTCTAGGGTCCTACAAACAGCTTGCTGATATAGTAATCCCTCAACAAATGCCAACAGCTATTGGGCATCACTGTAGGGGTTGTGATGTTGAAAATCTCAATCCATTGACAGTCGCGTTAGCGTTGCTGTAGCAGGGCTTACGGCAAGGAGAATTATTAAGTCTATTATTGTTTATACTACCGCTCAAGAGTTGTAAGGAGAATTTTTTTAGTCCTACTGTAGTTCGAACCCACAGTAACAAGTCGTATTGAAAAAATACGTTTCGTAAGCCTTAATATTTTAATATTTACTTGACCTATAGGTTCACAACTAGTTCCGTTTATACTTTTACATTAGTCCCCAGTCGAGGTTACGAATAATCAAAGCAAACAAGTTTCAGTAGCCGACCCCACCACAACTCAACATCTGGAATTGAATACTCCATACTTTCATTCCAATTATCATCTATAACATAAAATCGGTGCTCTCTTTGTATGCGTGTTTGCGTGTTTGCATGTTTGCGTCTATGTTTGTTCGCTATCTCCTCCGAAGATACTGGACCGATTAAGTTGTACGATGGCTTAAAAGTTTGCTAATTTTTAGATTTAGATCGTAGGCCGGTTTTTATTTTCAAAAAAAGTGCGAACAAGTTTTAATTTAATTAACACCTCTAGGCAGCAGGGCGGAGCGCCTTACGCCGTGCTCTATTAGCTCGGGTGCGCGCATTATTCAAACAAGAGAGGTGGTCGTGGGGTAGGGTGCTGGCCTATCACGCGGGTGGCCCCGGGTTCGATCCCGCCGATGCATCCTTTTTTTTTAAATTTATATTGATGAATCTCTCTCAATTTTGCGAACCGAAACGTAGTTCGGGTGACTCACTAGTATACATATAAACAAGAAATCAAATGAAGTGACGCCTAGAATACCTGACCATTAATATTACAAATGGCGGTAGTTATTACCATTTATAATACTACGAACACTATTGTATGAGTCTATGATCATTGAACAGTTACCATAACTAGCATAATAGCGGTAACTTACATAAATTTGCAATTATCCAATATTAAAGGAAATAACAGGAATTATCCTATGTGCAAACTACAAATCGCACTGGAGCCGTCCATATTTTAAGCCGATGTTGCACTCAATCCCGAAGGCGCTTGTGCCTGACGTTATAAGTCGCTCAGATGTCTAGACCATACCCAAAGAAAAAATCCCGTGTTGGAATGTGATGACGCGGAGTAACAAAATAAACTAAATACTCTGTTTTAAGCGGATAAAAGTACAAATCTTTGCAAGGGCATTCATGCACTTGGTTTCACGCTGTAGCAAGCCCTCTTACGTAACTAGAAGCCGGAAACTGCACCCTGAGGCTTTTATAGCGGCTGGTGGTTATGCTATCCGCTGGTTGGATGTGCTTCAGCTCCTTTGGCTCGCAGAGCTACGGTGAGGCCTGCCGGAAACACCAGCTTTTTAAAATGAGGGATCTAAGTTGAATGTAAGTTCAGGTAATTGACTAGGTTTGTGCTAAAGTAAATGCCAAGCCGAATGAAATTTAATAATTACAAGATGGATCTCAAACGCAAGGGAATGAAGCGTAGAATTTAGGTACAGTTTAATAGTGAAATCCAGACAGGGTTTTATAAGAAAGGTAATTGAAAGAGAGATAAGCTTATGAACATGCAACGAGCAGATAACAATGAAGGCATTAAAACATTTGAAGGAAATCGTAAGAATCAAAAGGCAAGGGTTATAGAAAGTTGCAGAAAAGGAGACAGCGTATGAACTTAAAAATGTGTGGAAAATAAAACAGCGAATTCAAAGAAAGCCAGTGCAGGAAATGCTCGAATCAGTGCAGTGACATCTGAATATTTAATCGCAAATTAAAAAGACGTGCAATGACAAATGGACACGCAAAATTAGTATAAATGTAAACAATTATTTTAGATGTAATATTAGTGTACAAAATCCTAGTTTTCAGTAGAATTTATTGTTAAAAGTCAGTATTTTCAATCATGTTAACATCCGTAATTAATTTGAAACGAACTAACTTTTGTTTACAACAAAAAAAAAGAAGACACATGAATAAATTAATGGCTTGACGTGTGAAACTGTGCTCTGTATTAAAATTAAAATTTTTGATATTAAAAATAAAAATACATGTCTGAAACTTTACCAGTGTGTTGAGCAAATTTTTGTGTCCATGTGGTATTATTTTTATCAAAATGCGCCACCAAAAATTGTTGAGGTCTCCGATGTTGGTTGACATAACCTCGACCCGAAGCAGCCTTAATTCCGACTGCTACGAGGTCTAGCAGTCCAGCCAGCCCATTGGAGAAGACACCAGTGCCATTCAGCAGCCCGTGGGGTACGTGCCCGTGCCTAAACAACACGATCCGGACCATAGTAGCCCCACAACAAGGTCAGAATAGCTACGAACCCTCCGATTTGAGAACGACTAGTGCAGGTACTGTTCATTCTAAAACTAATTCAGTGAACGCCGGGAAATTCATGTATGCATAAGAAGAGCAATACTCAAGGCAATCCAGGTCAGTTCCATCGCCGTACGAGTGAATCTAGTCTGCCAGGAAGCCCAAAATCCACTATTTGAGGTTATCCGTTAGTGAGACCCAGACCGACGCCAAAATAAACAATTGGGGGATAGACGCGGGCCCCATAAACAAATGCTGGATGAGGATTAATACCGCGAAAACCAACTAATTTATATAGTTACCCATAGAACTGTGATCGATTTCGCTTGTTTTCTTTATTCAATTTGACGCGATCTTGCAAACGGCGTCCATCTTGGTTTATATTTTACCCAATTTCAGTTTCCGTTGTGTGCAGTTAAGCGTATGCGGAGACAGATCCGTATTTAATAATTTTAACAAATGATGCATTCAGGGTGGACCCAACCGAGATGAGTCTTTATCGATTTGAGCTAGCGTATTATTGGATAAATTGCAGATAAATATAATATTATAAAGGACATACAACTATTTATTTTTATCTATCAATTTACAAGTAACTTTTAATCAACCTAAGATTTGATAACACGAATACGAAAAATATTTGCGTGGTACCCTTATTTAAAAATTAAATTAATAACATATTACAACACTAATTAGACATACCATTGCAATATATACCTTGGTCAAATAATACAAATGAGCAAAGAAAATAAGGACATAGAGGAGGAAAGAAGAAGGCGTTAGGTTGGGCAGCATTTAGTAAGCTATCAAAGATCTTAAAGAACAAAAAAATCCCCCAATATATAAAATCACGAATATTCGACCAATGTATACTCCCTATATTAACGTATGGTGCACAAACATGGACGCTTACTAAACATATAGTCACAAAGCTGGGAGCCATGGAGAGGTTGATGATTGGTATCACCCTTAGAGACAGGAAAAGGAATAGTTGGATACGGCAAGGAACCAGAATTACAGACATAATAAACAGAATTACACAATTGAAATGGAGATACGCAGGTCATGTAGCACGATTAACCGATAATAGGTGGAACGCTGTAATTATACGCTGGAGACCATGGACAGGAGTAAGAAATAGAGGAAGACCAAGTGCACGCTGCTACGACGATATTAAGAGGGTTGCAGGATTGAGATGGACGGACACAGCACAGAATAGAGAGAGTTGGAGAATCAAAGGGGAGGCCTATGCTCAATACTGGGCGCCACAAGGCTGGAAGAAGAAGAAGAAGAAGATGTTTGATAGCTAGCTCGATTGATCCTTTGATTGTTCGAGTAAAGTTGCATATTGCGACATCAATTTCTTCTGCCGTGTTGATATTAATTGGGCATTTTACTTGCTCGCCCAACCAATTAGCAAACTCTTTTGATTCTATTGGCCCATTTATTAATCTAGAGTATGGTTCAATGAATTCTACCTGTTTTCTTTTCTTCTTCTGATGGGGCTTGCTGTAAGCTGCACTGAGACCTATTGGTCCATTGTGCTCCCACCTAATTTGTTATGGGTCTCGTTCGAAGAGGCCGGTTTCCAACGCGAAGGAAAGAATCCTACCCATAGGAACGTCCCTTATTGCCTGGGGTTCCACCAGGCCGGCTCCAAAATGTTTATGTCGCAGTGTTAGGAGAGCCACACATTGACATAAAACATGGATTGAGGTTTCTTCCTCCAACTGGCACTTTCTGCAGGTGGCATCATTTACGATTCCAATTGTGAATAAGTGCTTCTGTAAGTGACCGTGTCCTGTTAGTAAACCAGTCACGATCCTAATGTTTTTCCTGCTCATTGACAGGAGAGTAAAGGTGTTGGTAGGCGACATTTCCCCGATGAGGAGTTTTGCCTGACGCCGAGGCCCAGTTGGCGCTGGATTGGTTACTTAACCAGCGCTCAACTTGTCGCTTTGCGGTGGCACGGGTAATTCCTAAAGCTGGCTCAGGGCCGATGAGCGGCTCTTGAGAACCTCTTCTGGCTAGAGCGTCAGCTTCTTCGTTACCCTCTATTTCACTATGGCCTGGTACCCATAGTAGTTTCACCCAGTTTGTTGTACCGAGGCTGTTCAGTGTCTGGCAACATTCCAGAACCAACCTGGAGTTGATTCTGGGTGAACTCAATGCTCTTAGTGCTGCCTGACTGTCTGGATTCTGGATTAAAAATGGAGGGTGAGTTACCTCACACGCACTTAGGCCGCATTAGGTGGGCCCATTGTGCTACCTCCCAGCAGCTCTCCAAGTTGGGTATCACTCAAGCCATCCAATCTTTTGAATGTACTTAAGGACGACCGCAACTGGAGTGTTGCTAATTCTGGCCATATCGGGCCAGAAGTCCCCCAACATGGATCCTCTGACTCTTGCGAGAGCTGGACAGTGACATAGAACGTGTTCTGCTGTCTCGTCATCCTCGTTGCATCCGCGACAGTTTGGGCTGTCCACCAGTCTCATCCTGTGCATATGTTGGTTTAGAGTGCAGTGTCCAGATAGGATACCCACGACTAGTCGAAGGTTCCTTCGGGACAGTTGCAAGCAATATTTGGCTGTCTTTGGCGAGGGCGCTGTAATAGCAGCCCGTGCTTGACGACAGCTTTGCATGTTAACCCATCTTCGTATGCAGCTGTTTAAGGTTTCTTGATATAGCATAGAGCTTAATATTGTCAGGGATATGGGGACTACGGGTTCTGGCCCCCAGAGAGGTTGTCCGGAAGCCAGTCTCGCAGTCTCATCAGCCTCTTCATTGCCGTAGTTACCGTCATGTCCTTTCACCCATACAAGAGAAACAACATTATTTTTTGAGATATCTTCGATAGCTTCACGGCACTGCAGTACCACACCTGAGGTAATTGTGCAACTGCCCAGGGCTAGTAAAGCGGCTCTACTGTCACTGAAGATACCAATACATTGATTCTCGATTTTCCTTTCAAGAATTGCTTTTGCACCATGCATTATTCCAATTACTTCCGCTTGAAAGACAGTGGCCATTTTGCCTAGTGGTATGCTTTGACGGAGGTTCAGATCGTCAGAGAAAACTCCGGCACCTGTTCCGTGCTTTGTTTTAGATCCATCAGTAAAGATGGATATATCTATATGCTGGGTAAACCCGGCATTTTCATAAACGTTAAATTGTCTATTGAAGGCATATTGCAGAGGGAGGTAGTCTACCATGGCGTCCAGAAGAGGGATCTTGTCGACGGCCTCATTCAGAATGCGGGTATGCCTGCCTCCCTTGCCTGCTGTGTGCCACAGCCCTTTGTAGCGCAGCCTCAAGGCGGCCCTTACGGCTACTTCCTCCACAAAAAGATCAAGTGGTGGAAGGCATAAGATCACCTCTAAAGCGGCTGTAGGGGTTGAGCGTATAGCACCTGTAGAACTAAGACAGGCAAGACGTTGCACATGCCCTAGTTTACTTGCTGCCGTAGCCTGTGTGACCCTGGGCCACCAGACAAGTGCTCCATAACATAGCATGGGCCTAATCACGGCAGTATACAGCCACAAGGTAATTCGGGGAGAGAGTCCCCAGGATTTACCTAAAGCGCGGCGACACTGCCAGAATGCCATGCATGCTTTTTCAGTTTTAACTTTTAAATGTTTCTCCCAATTCAGCTGTCTGTCAAAAATAACTCTCAAGTATTTGACATTGTCTGAAAAGCTGAGAGAAGTGTTGAATAGGACCTGCCTGACTGTCTGTGCAGATGTAAATATGCAGATTGGAATAACCTCTTTGAAGGTTCTCCTGAGCACAGATTAGGATGGCAAATACCTCCGCCTGGAATACAGTGGCATGTTTTCCTAGGGCAACGGTGAGTTTGGCCCTCGGCCTACAGCCGTAGATGCCAGCACCAGATCCCCCCGCCATCCTGGAGCCGTCTGTGTACCAAACAAGTCCCCTTGGAGTGAGAAGACGCTGTTGCTGACACCAATCGTTCCTATCAGGGATGAGTACCTGAAATGCTTTATAGAACATGTAAAGCGGAGCCATGAAGTCGCTCCTTGTGAGAAGTTCTGGGACCTTCTCAAAATGTTGGATGATCCCTGAGTGTCCCACTTGTTCCCCTTTCATGGCCCACATCTGGCCTTGGCTTAGTCTGTAGGCTGATTTCTTGGCCTCCGCCTCAATCACTAGGTGGAGGGGCGGAAGCCCCAGAAGCACCTCCAGAGCTGCCGTAGGAGCAGTGCGCATTGCTCCAGTTATGCCTAAACAAGCCAATCTCTGTAGTCTGTTGAGGCTGTTTCTGATTGTTGCCTTGCTGGTTGCTGGCCACCAAACAAGAGCAGCATATGTTATTATTGGTCTTGTAACCACCGTGTATAGCCATTTGGTGGCACGGGGCTTGAGACCCCAGCTGGTTCCAAAGGTCCGTCTACATCTCCACAGAGAAGCAGTGGCCCTTTGAATTTGTCTCTCTACATGAGTCCTCCAGTTCAGCTTTGAATCCAGGATAACTCCAAGATATCTGACCGATTCGGAGGGCTGGAGAGCTTTTCCGAAGATTGTGGGCTGTCTGAGACCCTCGATTCTCCTTCTTTTGGTGAAGATGACAAGTTCTGCCTTGGTAGGATTAATCCTGAGCCCTTGCCTTACACACCAGTTTTGTACAGTAATGAGGGCTTCTTGCATGATCCCACTACTGTGCCAGCAAACTTTCCCATTGCTAATATTGCAAGGTCATCAGCGTAACCTAGCACAAAGATGCCTTTTGCAAAGAGCTCCCTTAGTAGCCCGTCCACGACCAGACACCATAACATTGGAGACAGGACTCCACCCTGAGGACAGCCCCTAGTGACCGTCGCTCTTATGGAGAACTCGTCTGCTGAAACGATTACCTGTCGGCCCGACAGCATAGAACCGATCCATCTTATCAACGAGGGTTCGATCCCGTGCCTTTCGGCCGCTACACAGATAGAATCGAAGGAGGTATTATCAAACGCCCCTTCTATGTCTAAGAATGCACCGAGCGAAAGCTCTTTGTGGTGCAGGGTTTTCTCTATCTTTGAAACGATCGCATGGAGTGCCGTCTCAACTGACTTGCCTTGTTGGTGGGCGTGTTGTGATGGGTGCAGCGGAAAAGCCACCAATGCTCCATCCTTAATATACCTTTCAATCAGTCTCTCCTGCACCTTTAGCAGGAAAGAAGTCAGGCTGATAGGTCTAAAGTACTTTGCGGTATCATGCATTGCATGTCCCGCTTTGGGTAGGAAAATTACTTTGACCGTCCTCCAGGGCACAGGAATGTGTCCTAGGGCCAGGCTAGTACGAAAAAATCTGGTGTGATACACTCACACAACTTCCTTTTACAGTAATCTTATAATTAGTCAAAAATTTCATTTTTAATTTTTAAGCATTTGTCAAAAATTTCCAAAAATTACAAATTCTACAAAAACGGTACAAAATAGAGCGTTAGTTGAAGGGACAAATTTTCTCTAAAATTTTAAGCTGAATTCAAAAATGTAATAATATACCGGGTGTTCTATTTAAAATAGGAGTTAATAAAAAAAAATAGAAAAAAAAACAAAAGAAACCCACTTTAGAAGTATTCAACTGGAAAATCACCTATCTCACATTAATACAAATTAAAAATGTAATAAAAATGTGAAGTTTGAAAAAAATCGTTAGAGCCGTTTTTGAAAAAATCGAAAAAAACTGAAAAATCACAAGAGTAAACACCTACTTGCGGTTATGCGATTTTCTTCAAAAGCTTGCTGTCTCATCTACATAATACAAAAAACTTATATATGAAGTTTCAACGCCATGCCTCTTTTCGTTTTTGAGATATTCTGTTCACAGACAGACACACAGACACACAGACAGACACACAGACCGACACACAGACCAATGAAAAAAAATATGTTTTTTGGGATCAGGGGACTCTAAAACGTGAAGATCTGTTGAAAACTCAATTTCGAATTTTTGGGGTGAATCCAATACTTCCTTTATCGTAAAAGGAAGTAAAATATGATATAGGGGCCGTAACAGCACCTCCAATCCATGCTGTAGCAGAGCCGGAAAAATTCCGTCAGCACCAGCGCTCTTATATGGTTCAAAGGTGAACAGTGCCCACTTCAAACGATCTAGACTCACTACCTTTGAGGCCGTCTTCCAGTCCATCGCTGTGTGCGCGATGCGTGGGGGCCTCTCAGGTAGAGCTTCTTGTACAAGACTGGAGCCGGGGAAGTGAACATCAATGAGATGCTTGAGAGCCCCCTCTCTGGTATCCGTGAAGGTACCCGATGGGAGCTTCAGCATCCCCAGCCTGGAACCTGGAGTTTTGGAAAACACCTTTTGCAGTCTAACTGCTTCTGGTAGGCATTCAATACTTTTGCAGAAGGCCCGCCAGGTGTCTCTTCTACTTCTGCGTATGCAGCTTTTGTATGACCGGAGGGACAGTTTATAATTGTCCCAGTCCAGTTGAGACTTTGTGAGTCTGGCTCTATTAAAGAGCCTGCGCGTTTCTTTGCGGAGGGACTGGAGTTCGGGGTTCCACCATGGAGTCCTTTTACCATCCCTGCATCGCTTCACAGGGCAATTAGTCTCGTATGACTCTATGATGGAGCGGTGTACAAGATCAACGCTCTCTTCTAATTCGTCAGAATTTTTTGGAATGATTCTAACCAAATCTAACCTATTTCGGAGGTCCTGTTTATAGCCTTCCCAATTGGTTGCTCTGGGATTTCTAAAAATATTCGACGCTGGCGGCCGCTTTAGATTTAGATTGAAAGTGATATGACGGTGATCCGAAAGGGAGGGTTCCGTCGATACCTGCCAGTCTTTGACTAACGGAGCGACCGTAGCGGTGCCCACTGTTATGTCGATGACTTCTTGCCTTCTGTCGGTGACAAAGGTTGGTGTAGTACCACAGTTTAGTACCTCCAACTTCGTAGTGTAGAGATACTCCATTAGGCCTCTACCTCGTGGGTTGATGTCCGTGCTGCCCCAACAGATGTGGTGCGCATTGGCGTCACACCCTACCAGCAGAGGTAAATTATTTGTGTCACAGTAGCTTACCAGTCCCTGAAACTCTGGGGTAGGTGGCAGTTCCTGTGCATCGTAAGGGAAGTAGGCAGAACTAAGAACAAAGCTCCTCCTGCTGTTGCCATCTATAAGACCAATTTTGACTGCCACTAGATCCCTGGAACAGAAATTGGGCAATATATGTATATCGGTTAGTCCCGAAGAGTATATGCAAACTCTCGGTATAACCGCACTTGTGCAATAAAACAAAGAACCGCTATTGAGACATAGCCCCTGGACAGAGCCATGTCTTACCCATGGTTCCTGAATAAGTGCTATATTAATATTATCATTTGTAAGCCTCCTCTGCAGAGCATAGGAGGCTGCTATGCTGTGTTGCAGGTTGATTTGTAAGAGATGGATACTATTCATTAAGGGAAAAGCGTCCACTCCTACTCCTGCGCCTCCGTCGCATCCTCTGCCTCCGCAGCAGAGTCAGACACCTCCATGTCTTCAAGCTCTGCTACGGGCGGCTTTTCTCTTGCATGTTTGGGGTCCCAGAAAGAGACCCTTACCATGCCCGCATATGCCTTCATGCCGAGTTGCTTCAGAACCGACACGGAGAGCCCGTCCACGCCAAGAACAAGCCTGAGCCCTTTGGACTCGACCCGTCCGGCATGCCGAATCCTCCAGAGATCGGTCCGAAGTCCCGGATTCTGGCGTTTTAACCTCCTTAAGATGGTAGCCCCGTCCTCAGGTACTCCCGGTATCCAGGCTACCATCTTACTCAGCCTGGGAACGGAGTCGCCCTCTAAAAAAACGAGTTCGACTCCTGTTCTCGTGCTGATGTTACCGACGGTTTCTTTTAACCAGGTCTTGGAGAAGGCATCGGAACATGTGACCATAATGATCCCTTGTTCCGTCCTTCTGAAATCGTCGTATTTTGGGTGGGGCCCATCATCTGGGATCCCATCCATGTATTCGCCGAGGGTAAGTTGAATTTCCCCGGCAAGCTCCACAGAAATTTGCGACTCCGGGAAGTGTCCCCGAGCAATCGCAACCCTGAGTTCTTTGTTGGCCGCTTGACTGTACGAGAGCCCGGGTCGGACCCTCTTGGCGGCTTTCTGTGCACTAGGAGGAGTCTCCTTCTCTGGGCGGCCCCGTTTGGAGCCCCCAGCAGAGAGTGTGACCTTCTCCGTGGCACTAGGTTGGTCTGTGACAGTAGTGCCTCTGGTGTGAAGCTCCTGCTGTGTGTCAGTACCTGTCGACGGGCCTGGTTGGTTCTACCTGTTGGTTGAAAGATATTAAAATTGGTATGTGGTCTGTTTGGTGTACTACTCTTCTAAAATTTTTAGATATTATAATATCGAGTATATCAGGTTTGTGATCGGTTCGGAGCTAGTATTTGCACTGCGCTTTCTGTTGCGAAATTTAATAGTTTGGATCCGTTTCGGTTGTTCGCTCTACATCACCATGTTGTGCTACTGCATCTATTTTTATTTTGTAAGTCCATTGGCATTTCAATTGTTAGCTGATTTATTACTCTTTCCTTATTTTGTTTTGATTGCTGAGTATATTGGTGACAGGTGACATAAACAACTCTTTAATTTGGTCCATATAAGGTTTGATAAGGTTAATTATTTTTGCTATTAAGGCTGAGTATTGGTTTTCCTTAACTGTGTTTAATTTGAGTGTGTGATTTGTATAGCTAGTTATATTTTGTAGGGGTTCCTTTAATTTTGGCCAGAAATTAGTAGAGAGTACGGTTTTGGAGTGTTGGTCTGCTGGTCGATGCCTCTTGCTGAGTACCTAGTTTTACTGTTTTGTATTCGCAAATATTGTGCTTCTAGTATTTTGGTTAGGTAGGAGTATCCTCTGTAGTTAGCTGTATAATCCTAGAGACAATTTGGGCATTTCGGTTTTTCTTTAGTTGTCTCTTTCTCCCATGTCCATACCTCTGGCAGCGATAGCATTGAGAAATTTGAAAAGATTTAGGTCTCTGTTCTACAGATACTACGCAGTAGCTTATTCTGGTGATATTGCAAATATTCTTGTTGTCTGTTTCTGGTAGCTGTAAGATTGCCAGTGGCAATGTTTTTTTCTCGGTTTAACATTCTGGTGGCTTTACTTATTTTTAACGGTTTCGATTTTAGCTCGCTTTCGATTTTTGTTTCACTTATGGATAGTAGCAAACCGCGTATTATCACTTCTGTTGACGTATCTTCCGGATTTTAAATGTGTGAAACTTTAATTGGGTTTCTCTGTAGAACCTCGCAAGGTTTCTATAATCGTCGACGTTACTTACATTTATTATTATTAAAAAGCCTTTGTAACTGGTGGTAAAGTTTGTATTTTTTATGACCTGATTTATTGGTTGTACTACTTTTTTGTAGTTATTTGAATTATGCAAATATATTGGCGGTATTTTAATTTTTCTTAGATTGCTGCTGTCAGTTTTTGTCGTTTTTTTTTGCTTTGGTAATGACTTTTTCATTGTGTTGATGGGGCAAATAGTACTTGTTTTGTGATATCAATAATTCCAGTGTCTAGCATATACCTTTTACATACGTTATCAGATTGCGGCGCAGTATAATATTAAGTGTACCTTTGTTTGTCTGAGATCGGTAATTCCTTAACGTTCGTTATGCTTATGACGTTTTTTGCACGATAGAAATGTATTTTTCTTGAAACGTCAGTAAATTGTGACATTATACCATAGAATAATATGTTGGTGACACTGTAAGTCTATGTCAAATTCGAGGTTAGAAGGTTAGGTTTTCCGTTAGTCTGTGTCAAAACTGACTCAAAACCTTACCTGCTGACCTCGAAATTTTACTCACCGTTCTAGCAAGAACGCGGTAACTAAGTAAAATCGTTCTATCGTGCAAAAAAGTATATTACCGATGTTTGTAGTACTAGAACTGTGATAAGACTAGCAGCTACAACTATACTCGACCGTCGTCGGACCGCAACTCTCAAGAAAGTAAGTAGGTATATATAATTACACAGATAGATCTAGTATACAGTATATAGTACAGTATAAATTCGTACATGGTAGAAATTAAGATTTCGAGTAGGTAGCAAATATAAACATTTTAAAATGAAAGGGTTTTTAAAAAGTAGTAGAGGAACAGATACTTTAGAGAGGAAGCAAAAGAGAAAAAGTGGGGAAAGAGAACAAGGGTAAAATACTTATGCTGTGCTTATGCCAAAAATGAGAAAGACAATATGCTTCCATCCTAACATGTAGACAGTGGTGGTTAGTGGAGAATTTTGGTGGTAATGCAAATGTAACTTTCAACAACTCACAAATAAAGACAGATTCTGATATTCCGAGATCTAAATATTTTGGACTGGCAAAAGTTAGCATCACTGAAAAAATTACTTATCAAGGTAGCTTTGCTTTCGTCCCAGTTTACATAATTAATCAATTTTATAAAAGTGTTGATTAGCAAGTTGTACGACATATAAAATTGATTCGATATTCTTTTTTATTTGCAAATAACTAAATCGCATACTTATTAAACTCTTCGATGTTATTAAGAAAAGTTTTTTTTTCTGCTGATAGCATTCCTAATGCACTTAGTCTCCCTTCCTTCATTGAATTTATTAAAAAGCCTTACTCCTTTTCAACATGGCTTCACTTCGGATGTAGGATAATTTTCTTTTATAAATTTTTGAACTGCATTTAAACCTCCGCTCATACGTGATGCCCCGTCATAACTCTGTGCGATCGATTTCTTTGGCGTGTCTCTAATTACAGGGTTGACTTTTAAACAAATGACGTCCGAGATTAAAGCACTGTATGTGATGTAGTCGCTAAATTGAATACTTAAAATAACAATTAATGGCATTTAGTAGGCCGCAGATCCAGGTTTTATTGAAACTAGTTCGAATGCAGGAGCAGATGTGGCTCTTATTCAATGCTAATATACGTATCATTGTCTTTCGACATACGTCTTGCCGCTGGTCCCCGCTGCAGTCGATAAACTGTCGAAAAGTTGAGGAACTCCTTTGATTAGTCTCCCGATCTTTTTTTCACTTCAATTAAGCCCTCAATTATAATTTTTTTCCAACAATAATCTTTCATGGCAGGCTTCTTAAACAGAAAGTTATGTATTTTGAGCTTATATTAAGAGATATTGAAAAGCTGTCAGTTCAAAGTAAAAAGTTGATAATTTTGAAAATAAAGACAGTTCTCTGTTACCAAGTGTCTAAATAGAAAAGCAAAAGATAGGAGCTGTTGGTAGTACCAATAGACCTCTTAAGTCAAAAAAGCAGGCGGCGCTCATCCTACAGTTAATTTTTGTTTCACGTAAATGATTGGTGCTTTATTTAAGCTCTAAAATTGGGAGAACGGCGAAGAATAAGTACAAAAAAATGGTTTTTAGAATAAAAAAATCTTGAATGACTGGTTTGTTATGGTAGAGCCATGGTTTTTTGGCTCCTTATAGTGAGCCGCCACTGGTTTTAGGTATTCAAGCAACAATTGAAAATACTATTTCACGAGTATTGAAAGTTCTGCACGTAGTTTCTAATATTATCACATCTTAATGATAGCCAAATTGAACTGAATATATTGCATCTACCACAAAAATTGTTGTAATTTATAGATATAGAATTACAAAAACAGAATTGTGCCAAAAGTTTAAACATTGTCAAATTTGTTTACCTATTCTCCCGTATCCTCTAGCCTTCTTACATCTATCATTGAATTGTGTCAATAAAATTTTTCAATTCAGTTAGAAAGGGATATATTGCTGCGGCTAAGGAAGGCTCTGTAAGCTTTTTTTCTAATTGGCAAACTGATTAAAATGAAATGTAATCTTTTTTTTATCAAATTACTAATAAAATGGTTATATGCTCTCTATTTTGTTATATTCTATTTAACTCCAAACTCAGTGTGCTAGCTCATCAGTAAAACATGAAACTCTCTACAGGTTAGGTTTCGCATTTCGCTATCTTTTAACATATAATTTGAGGTTGACTAACTCGAAATTCAAAGTAGTTCGAAT
Source organism: Agriotes lineatus (assembly GCA_940337035.1). Taxonomy (NCBI): domain Eukaryota; kingdom Metazoa; phylum Arthropoda; class Insecta; order Coleoptera; family Elateridae; genus Agriotes; species Agriotes lineatus. The sequence continues at coordinate 60,296,907 of OW679195.1, read as the reverse complement.
GCGCGGTTTTTAGTGGTTAGGTCAAATAAATCCCGAACTGTCAGATAAACACAAATTAGTCGGTCGTGCAAGACGGCGTAACTGAATGTTTAAACTCGTGTAATTATGAACAACGCATCAGGTAAGTCGTTTGAATTTTTCCCGCTTGGCAATTAAACTAGTTTTTGTTCTATGATGACGTCAAGACCGTCCCTTGATTGTTAGAAGTGACGCTGCTTCTGGCATTTCTTTTGGACGCTTCGGTTTTTCGCTGGATCTGCAGAATTTACCCAAGCCACGCTAATTTTGAGAAATCCAAAGCAAATGGACGCTGGGAAACCCGCTGGCCGTCTTCGGACGCTGGGAAACCCGCTGGCCGTCTTCGGTAAGGTTGGTTCTCGCTCTATGTTGCGAACCCCGGCGCTAACACATGAATTACAGGCACTTTCCTACCTGGAAACTTTGGTTCGTTCTGCGACGTAGACGATCGTAGGTGCTGCTAGTCAGATATCCTGCTGGAGGCGGTCCCCTCGCTGCTGCTGTTGATGGTGGCCCTCTTGCAGACTCTGCTGACGCCTTGGTGTACACTCCTCTGGCTCAGGATACTTAATTTCTCCGGGAACGAAACTCGAACGTCGCAGTTGGCTGCTACCGCTGTCCGCGGAATGGATTGGAGAATTTTATAATTTTTTTGCTGTAAAGCCTCACAAACACTTTCACAGGAACACAAACACATGGGCAATAAAATGCTATAATTTATAACTGTTAATATGCTCGTTTATTATTCAAAATCAGTTATTTAAGTGGAGCAACAAATCTCGCAAACGTCAAGTAATTTATTTCAATTGTTGTCGTTATTAAACAAAATATAATCTAGGTTGCTAAGTTACAAAGCTAACGAAAATAAGTTTTGATGAATTTTAGTACATAATAGAAATAAGTTTGATTACATAATTTTAAATTTTCAAATTTCGTACTAACTAAAATATTGTCTTTTTCTGATAATTATTATTGTCTTTCTGCGATGGCGCACACAATATTATTTTAATATTCACTGCTCTGCTATATACACTTTGTGTTTAATAAATGCACTGGTTATCGAGTCCCGCACTTTCATGTCGTTCGCTACACTCGTTTGCCAATATTTAATAATTGCTCTTTTGCAAATTGTTTCTCTTCTGTTTCAAATCAGTCTACCTTTCTGCCGAGTTCACATTTTTTCATCATCCTATTCTTTGACTTAATAATATTACGCTTTGTTCAAATTGCACCCAAGAAACTATTTGTGTTCAATAAATTTTCTGTGGTCTGGCTTTGAATGTGCACAAACCATTCATATTAAATTATCTTAATTCACAACACAATTCGAAACCCTCTGAATATGTTTTACCTTAGCATGCCTTTCTTTAGTAATTATTAGCTCTCGCATCTCATTACTAATGCATTTACTGTATTAATATTAGTTCAATATTGCAGTTACTTAAAACATCTTAACCCTGTGCTAATTTTATTTGTCAACCATTCTGCACTGCATTCAGAGCCACGTCGTAGGGCTTAATACCACTTCAATATAAACATCAAAATACTTAAATATACTTAAACATTTTGTATGAATGAAGTGCATTTATTTGTATTTAGTGTTCACTGCAGACACTGTATCTTCGAATGCATGCCGAAATGCGACTACTTGTTTAGCCAAGTTTGTCAGACTTCTAGACTTATTGGTCGAGCACGTCGTTACCTATTTTGGCATTCCAGAAACTGAATGACATCAGATTGTCTGGCAGGTTGCTTAAGAGTTTAGAATTAAAATTACTGTTCAGATGAAAAGGAAAAATAAAAACATCAAAAATTAGAATTTCGAAACACTCTCGCACTTATGCGTTCGTACAGTCTATTCTGATATAGCGTTCTTGTACTTTCTTCCGCATGTAATTCTATATTAAGTTTAGTAATTTTTTGCGCCCCAGTTTTCTGTTTTCTTTATATTAGCTGAGTTGAGTGTACGGACGCCTAGAATCTGGGAAGGGTGGAGTGTTATATTTGAGATTACATAAATTTATTTTCTGTTGCATAATGTGGGTAAAATGTGATATTAATTTTAAGCAGTTTATGTGCCTAGAAATCTATTAGCAGGTATAGGGTTAATGTAAAATGCAGAAAAAACATGGCATATAGGTAATAAAGACTTATTCAACGTAAATAAGCTTTATTTCGGCACGGCGCGGCGTTTACCGATAGTGCTGTCAGTGTTTTTGCAAGGTATGTTGCCAAATGGCCAAATGCGTACAGTATACGGGCACAGACCACCAATTGTGCCCCAAAAATTAGCTCATTTGCAACAAATCCGACATAGTTGTAAAACTATTAGTTGCTGGCACGGTTAACCAGCAAATAGGATAATCCAGGGTCCACGCTATTTTGAGGATGATTCTATTCATGTTTCTTTGTGGCTATATACTGGAAAAATCATCTACGGTTGGAAAACAGTTGCGAGGGTTAATAGTCATCTGTTTTTACTAGTTTGTTTTAGTCATATTTTTGACAGTGTAGCCTAATTTTCGAATATAGCTAGGGTCATTAGAGGCCAAAAGAACAAATACTGCGGAGCAGCTAATTATTTAGGAGCTTGTGATTGATAGCAAACAGTCAGAACGTGAAAAATGCCTAGCTGTCATACACAGTGGTAAAATTTAGATAATTCCCAGGAAATTAATTGGCCATGGGCACTTGCCCATTAATAACAATAATTGAAGAGAATCCGGGAGACTAATTACGGGCGTAATCCTTCCATAAAGGCGATTAGACCGATCTGACAGAGACACACGGTAGATCCATTCACACCGGCGAATCTGGAGCTAGAATATAAAATAGCGAAATCATCGCCGCCAACAACCACCTTCCACCCCTCTTTGTTGCCCCATCTCAGGTGGCGCAATCAAGAGAGAGACATCGACAACGCGAGTGGGGCCAATCGGGGCCATAGCGTGAATTTATGGAAGCAAAGCTGGTGGAAATGGATATAAATGTTGGCAATAATGTGGACTATGCATCTTGCGGAGCCTTAATGAAGTCCCCGTGCACGGCCGAAAGAATCTGCTTTATAGTGGCATAAATCGTAGCAGGCCGATTAGGGGCATGCAGATGCGCGACAGACCCGGGTATTATTCCTAAACTCCGATAATTCTTCCCAACACGACCTCGCCTGAATACCGATAGCCCTAAATTCTGAAAAAAATCGCCTTCGCGCGGATATCTGCCCGTGAAATCGGCAGATACCGGCGAAATCCATACCTGCGAGAATCAAAGACCCCAATTCAAAAAACGGCTTACTTTTACTATGGGTAATGGAATCGGAAATTTATATACGATTCTGTTGGCATCCGGAAAATCCTTTTTTATAGTAATTGTATCAATTTGGTGTTTAAACTGAAAAGAGTCCTGTGCTGAGTCCCGGGTTTATGGTTCTCGCTCGGACTCCTGAATTAAAGCCGTCGTGAATTCGAACTATTCGCTTTGCACTTGTTCTGAAATGCTGCAGCAGTATACACCAGTGGTTCTTTGTTGTCCATGGGTTGAAAAACTAATACGGGAGATTTTACTTAAACTAGCAAACGGAAATATAACTATAGCACCTCAGAAGTAATTAAAATCTCAAAAACAATAAAGATGCGTATGCGTATTTGATAACTGATTATCCAAACCTAATACAAATCCAGTTTGTAAGCCCGACTTGTCGATTAATACGAAGTAAGTAATATGCATATTCAGATAAGGTAATTCCCTCCTCACCTAGCACAAATTATTGATAAATGTGAAAAAATCGAATTTCAGGGCTATAGAACTGCACCATTCAATGCAGCTAAAGTTTCAAATAGAAGGAAATTCATGCAATTCAAGTATATGAAAAAATCTGTCATTTCTGAATCAAGATGCAACATGATTTACCAAAATCGGTTTATGGTTCATCGATGAGTGCATACATCAGATTTAAGGAGTATGTTACAGGTGAAATCCCGTTTACAAAAGGTAACAAGCTTAAATGTGGTTCGCGTGCGATAGTCAAAACAATTGTACCAGACAAGGTATATACTGCAAAGGAACGCGTAACTGCATGTCGCTTCGCAAATAAAAATTACACGATACATTTAAGAACTCTATTACGATAACACAAATACAAATACGTATCTATCAACGGGCACCAGCGGTAGGCCAGAACTGCAACAAGCAATGATAACAAACAACCCCTAAGAAGTTTACCTGCTTGTGACGTAAATTCCTTAGCAGATGATTACCTCTGAAGAAATTCCACAGCGGAAAACAAAATTGAAATAGTAATGTAGAGCGCCGAAGGCACTGCACTTCTAACGTGAGTACGCCCCAAAACCTATTCCACAACATGCTACTGGCTTACTGAAACACATACAAAATTGGTGGAAATTTAAGTTTGCAGAACTCCTACTTTACATATATCAAATTGGCAGTAAATCATACGTGCTATATTATACAGTGTGTCGAAGATAAGCAGAGCCAGTATAGGGATCTCGGTAATTGTAAAGATACTTGGTTAAATGAGAACAAAGTGACGCCTAGAAACCATGTATATAATACACATATATTGCTAGTAGGGCCTGGAAACGTCAGAAAACATTACGGCGCCGACATAGTCTCACTTAGAGTATAACGCGTCTCGTGCGCATGCGTGAGAATTCGAACTCCCCCTTTAAAAGCGAATTTTAAACTTGCCCACTTCCCCATTGGCCGGACGACGCCGCCGCGCTTGCACACAGCTCATCATTATACATTGTAGAGTTGGTTGTCTGTCTCACTTCCTTGGTCAGTTTCCCACTCATAGCCGCTAGCAATATAGTAAGTATTAGATATATGCTAGAAACCCTTGATATGATTTTTCGTTTCTGGCAAAACTTCTTTATAGAAACCTTTTATGAACTCAAATATTACGTAATAAAAAAAATTTCCGACTTTTCGTCTTTGAATAACCATCATCAACTTCCTTTTTTTAAATACGGTCCTAATTTTCTGATGCCAAATTTGTAAGGCCTTTTTATTCTCAATTCAATAATGTACCACACATTATGGTTTAATTACGTTTCGAGTCTTTGGAGACCACCATTAAGAAATTTTTGGAGACAGACATGTATCCTAGAGCATTTCGTACGTTGCTTTCGCTTTTGTAATTTAAACAAGAAGTAATGAGCCACACTGGATGTTTTTAATACTTTAATAATCACGTTTGGTCTTGGAATACAAACAATGTTCAATAGACAGTAATTAATTTATTGATTATTTTTTTACTTATAAATAATAATTAAAATTAGAAATAAAAAACATTCAATGGGGTTCATTACTACTTTATTTAAATTACAAACCCTGAAACACCGTATGAAATGCTCTAGGACACAGGCCCGTATCCATAAATTTCTTGATCATGGTCGAAAAAGACTCGAAATTGAACCATAATGTGTGGTACACCGTTGAATTCAGAATACAAAGGGCTTGGCAAATTGGGAATCGGAAAAATTAGAACCGTATTTAAAAAATGAAGTTAATAATGGTACCTTTAACATTAACGACAGAAAAAAATAAAATAGAAAATCAAAAAATTTGTTTTTTTTAGCTAATTCAAAAACGAAAAACCATATCAAGGATTTCTAGGGGTAATTTTGTTAGTCCTTTAATTGTGCAACTTTCTTCCCATTTAACCAAATTTGTATCTTCTTATCTTGGACACGCTGTATAATAAATACCAATTAACTTAGCTGAATGCAGCTATTTAAATGCTGCGGAAATGCAGGCGATGAACCACCGGGCGCTGAGCGAAAACCTAGCCGTGTGCATTAGCTGGGTAACGTGTCACCGCGTCTGCCTGCCGAGCTTCAAAGAAACCCAAATCGGTAGCTTCAGCATTGGCTACGGTCAGTAAGCGTCAGTCTACATGCGATGTAAGAGGAACCTTTTCCAAGGCATCGTTTGAAATAATGGACATTGGCAGTTCGAAGACTAGCTACACCAGCAACCGGCATGAATCCGCAAGCGATGTAACGGAAGGTTTCTCCAAGGGACGATTACCCTGAGCGTGTGTTACAGAATGGTTGCAAAACGATAGATAGCGCGATGATGCGAGGGTTTCCTTAAATATATCTGATGCAGGAGTGGAGGTGAAATTTCGCGGCATTCAAACGAAACGTTAACAGGAATTTTAGGTTGACATGTTGCGTTTTCAAGGCTGGGAATAATCAACAATGGTCGTAATTTTCTGAAATTAGAGCGATAAGTGGCTTCCAAAACAACTACAATGGAACGATAACGGTTAAATCACACACACACAACCTACATTCAACAGTCCCCAGCCAACTGAAGATCTGCTCTCTTCACCTTCATCTAGTGGCAGAGCTTAACGAAACAAACTTTTTTGCGCGCGCCAAATACAATGACGGCATAGATTTTCAAGCGGAGCTAACAAGGAATACATTCAAAATTAGACACGAGAAAAACCATTCAGTAAAATGCAAGAATCCGTTTTGGCTTTTAGGTTTAGAGGGTTGCAGTCTGTTGCTCGACAAAATTTTGTAGCATGAGGTGATTCATCAATATACATTTCTATTTTGAATAGACAGTCGTGTAAATGTATGATAGTTATGAAGAATATACCGTATCATTCGGTGCAGTTGAATGAACCTACTACATTTTTTTCCTTGCAAGAAAATACCAATGTAAGAATGGCTAGTTACCTATGACGTAAAAATTCAGAACGAATATGCTAAAAATGAACTCTTGGTGTTAACAAAACATTTTGGAGTGAACGGTAAGAAGTGGTATGTCAGAGACCACATTTTGAAGATGATTACATGAGATTCTTAAGCTATCCCCGTTACATTGTCAATATGATCCAAATAAAATGGCATAAGAACTTTCTAAAATCTACTGCAACAAAATTGGGCGACTGGTTTAATTAGTTACATTGGAAATTTGAGGCGGAAAATATTCCTTCATTCATTATTTCATCAGAAGAATCTGGTTCTAAATTAGATAACGATAGTGATCCTGATTTGGATTCTTCTGATAAAATAATTGATGTGGAATAAGCAGTTCATACAAGAACACATCACAATGGAATAGATTCAAATAATGAAATGGGAGAAGCCTTGAATGAAATACAAATGAGTTACACCGATTTCGTACTATTTAAATCCAATGCGAGAACCTATATTTATAAATTACGGAATACAACTGATTAACTTTACTATCAATATATGTAGAAGTTTAGCTTTATACCTACATTTGCCTAGTTTTGACTTCAAGCTGTTGTACGCTCGTATATTTACAAAAAAATATGTAAATGATTTGCCTAATATTGTAATAACGTACTAATAAAAGATCTTCAAAGCAGTGATATTTCAGGCAAATAAATTCATTTTGGTTTTCAGTATCGAATACAAAATAGTGTTACATTAGCGTAATAACAATTTTAAAGAATTTAGTGCATCATACGTATATTTTTAAAGACAAAATGCTGGCGACACCATCTTTTGCTACATCCTCAAAATATATGGAATCTGTCCAACCTGCTTTACAACTTCATGGTACATATACACATATGAAATAGCCACCCTAATAAAACCTCCTACTGTTAAAAAAACAAAGTGCATAGATTATATTAAATATAAATTTTATTTTAAAGATTTTTTCAACAACTCAATAAATACCAAAACAACATAAACTTTTTATTGACAGCTATAAACATTAAAAGTCAAAATATCATGGGAGTGAGTTATAGTACCTATAAAGTCACGTGCTGATATAGTTATAGCGTCATAATAAGGAGTTGTTGGTAAAATATCTAACCTTCTATAATTAAATGTTAAAAAATTAAAAAGGGATTATGGACTATTGAGTTTAAACATTTTCTAAATGATGTTCACATTATATGTCCAGAGCATACAATAAAGCGTCAAATGATGTAGGTGTCGAGGATCGCCCATTTTGAATGGGCGTCTATTTCACACACGACATCAAGCGCCATTGAGTAATTTTTATGTTTGGCTTTAAGGGGTTGAAAAAATATTGGTTAAAAAACTAAAAAAGCGAAAAACGTTTTTGGGTAAATCAGGCTTCTATTCAATATTTTCTTGTCCGCTAGAAAGGTATACCAAGGATATTTTCACCTTCACACCCATTCCCAGTTTTCAGTAAAATGATAAAAACCCAGTTTTAACTCCTCTCTAATATCTCCATAAGGGTTGAGAATTGAACTTATATCTTTATAGACTGCTTTTCTTACTTTGGGCCATAGAATAAGCCCTAGCGTTTATGACATACCATGGTGTTACAGCCTGTAGATGATTAATCAAAAGGTAATCTAAATGCAAACTTCACAACAGCATTTGAACTGTTTGTATGTCGATCTGAATTCACTGTTGAACCCTACATATGCGATATAAACTAGCGACCCAAATAATAGTAATGTCGTGGTTTTATACCACAAAGAAGGTTAATGGTGTGTTGTTAAAGAAGGAATAGATTATCTTCTAAAAATCTCGAAAATAACAAGACATCACCAATATAATTTTGTGATTCAGCTACAGAAATTGTTCGCGAAAAGATGACTTAGTAAGAAAACCGATTTCATCCAGACAATATGTAGGGCGTTTCGAAATTATAGTGCTAGAATTAAGAATGTTGAAATATAAAATTTTGCATATAAGCATAAGTAACATTCGGGGAGTAAAAATTAGGCTTTTATGGTTTTTTAATTTTGATTTTAAGAGGTTGAAATTGACAACCCCTATAATTATTTTGATTGGAACTTTGTAACAGAAAAGAATTTTATTATAAAAGGTATGTGCAGAAAAGCCTAATTTATTTTAAAAAAATATCTTTTTAGGTTTTTCGTAAGGATAATAGTTTTTGTATAAAAAATTATAGCAATTTATGTTAGAAGTACGAAATTGAGAAATTTTTTGGACGAGCCGCAAGGCATTTTGCTGAATTACTGTGCCCTGCATACAGTGTATTTTATTTTTTACACAAAAATATGAATTTGACAAAAAAAATAAATAAGTTTAAGCAGTTTTTAAATAAATTAATAAATAAAATCCTTGTCTTTTAAAAACTTCCAATATAACCACTGTATTTAGGAGGGCGTAGCTTGGTGGGGAAGGATTTAAAAAAAATGCTTATATGCTAAAACGTTATGTTTTAACGATCCGTATAACCTTCTTAAGTTTGACATACCGCCTCCCAACTATTTTCATGGCTGAAAAATCATTTTAATGGAAAGAAATCATACCTCTAGACCTAGAGCATCGTTGGTCGAAAGGAATTGTTGTTAGGTGTAATTCCTTAATTCGAAAATGAGAAATAATTAAAAATATCCTTTATCTAATAGACTTGTCTGTCCGGGACGCTGGTCCGTCAGGGAAGCTGTTTCAGCAGCCAAACCGTAAGAGATAGAGAAAAAAGTTATGAAAGTTATATGTTTGGAATGGTCATGTCAGGTCAGGAACCGAATTTCAGTCACGTGATACTTCCGGTTTTCGAGAAATCACGTGATTTCCGTCCGTCCGGGACGCTGGTCCGTCCGGGACGCTGGTCCGTCCGGGACGCTGTTTCAGGAGCCAAACCGTAAGAGATAGAGAAAAAAGTTATTACAGTTATATGTTTGGAATGGTCATGTCAGGTCAGGAACCGAATTTCAGTCACGTGATACTTCCGGTTTTCGAGAAATCACGTGATTTCCGTCCGTCCGGGACGCTGGTCCGTCCGGGACGCTGGTCCGTCCGGGACGCTGTTTCAGGAGCCAAACCGTAAGAGATAGAGAAAAAAGTTATTAAAGTTATATGTTTGGAATGGTCATGTCAGGTCAGGAACCGAATTTCAGTCACGTGATACTTCCGGTTTTCGAGAAATCACGTGATTTCCGTCCGTCCGGGACGCTGGTCCGTCCGGGACGCTGGTCCGTCCGGGACGCTGTTTCAGGAGCCAAACCGTAAGAGATAGAGAAAAAAGTTATTACAATTATATGTTTGGAATGGTCATGTCAGGTCAGGAACCGAATTTCAGTCACGTGACACTTCCGGTTTTCGAGAAATCACGTGATTTCCGTCCGTCCGGGACGCTGGTCCGTCCGGGACGCTGTTTCAGCAGCCAAACCGTAAGAGATAGAGAAAAAAGTTATTAAAGTTATATGTTTGGAATGGTCATGTCAGGTCAGGAACCGAATTTCAATCACGTGATTTTAAAAAATATTATTGTTTTTATTTAATACGCGTTCTATTTGAAAAACGGTCTTTTTTGTTTTATTAAATGAGACATTTGTCTCACTGGTTGCTAGTAATATAACTAATTTGTCTATTTCATCTCAAAAACATTTCAATTCACGTATACTTTCGTTAAGAAAATGCTAAATCCTTCGAGCTTAATCCTGAAATGAATAAATTCTATAGCCTCACTTAATTGAAACCCATGCCGATTAGTGCAACAAGCGATTCAACAGGACCAACAGCACATCGTCACCATCTTCAGGATCCCCACTTTCCAGACCAGAAATCCCAAGACGAAGACGTTTTCCTAACTATTGTCCTCAGCGACCCGCAGGACTTTCCCAAGGAGTTCTAGGCGGTATCCCTCTCAACCTCCAATGGTCATCAAGAACCATCGAATTACAACCGTTTTTTAATTCATTATTGTTTATTATTTTTCTAGGTATGCAATGCAAGTTCAATTAACACATCATAGTAAATTCTATTTTTTTAAATCCCAAATATACTTTCTAAGCCAAAGAGGGCAGTTCGCTAAGCGGCAGCAGGTTAGTTTTATTTTAACTTTATTATTGTAAAATTAACCTGAATAATCTTTGTTAATTCGTTCATTGATTGGAAATATTTCTCCGTCTTCTTCATCAGTTTGTGGTGACATCCTTGTAAAATAACAGAGACAAAGGGGGAAACACTAACTTTCAATGTATTTATTGCATGTATGCTCCTATTATTGCTATGAACGAAATAAATCTAAGTAAATTCTTCTTTGATTAAAATGTGGTAAGTAGAAATGTAAACACACATTAATTTTAAATGAAAATATATAGTTTCTAACGATATTATATAATGTAGTGGAAGTTAATATTGAATAAAGCTGTATAAACTAATTTAAAAAAAATCAGAATATTAATATAACTTACTGTAGATCTGGTTGTTAAAATGCCATTATACCAAAATATAACCAGAATAGTATTAATAAAGCCTTACGTCAGAAAATATAGAACTCGTCAAATTTTGTGGTTCTTTTACGACAACACGTATCTAATAAGTGACTGCGTTTTGTGCGCGTAAGTAGGCGTACAATTTTAAAGTTAGACGACCTCGGAGGCTTGCACTCAAATGTTGCAAGTTCTACTTTTTAAAACCAACAATTATTCTTGCCAAATTGCTCTCTATGTTGGTCTTGTCCTCGGAAGCGATTTTGGTCTAAAACTGGCATACAAGTAGGTAGAAAATGATATGGTTACACAATTCGGGATAATGCGGCGGCAGTGCGCATTTTGAACGGTTCAAGGTGTTGCAAGCGTGATCGCGTGGCCAGCAGTACATGAAGATCGGAATGTCACGCTTTTGGATAACTCAAAATGTGCTTTAGTGTTTCCATGGTATTGGAGCATTTCTGCATACAACCCATTCCAAAGTAGTCCAGTTACATTAGGATCCGCCTACCGAAAAAATCCAAGTGAGCTGAAATTTTGCATACACCTTTATTTTGACATTACAAATACTGTCTCAAAAGTCCCCATCGATACCGCGCTTGCGTTTTGAGTTATTCAAGGTCAAAGGTCACAAAAATAAGTTTTTCGCAAATATCTCGCTTTCTATGGGTCGTATGATCTTTTTAGCAATTACAAAATATGAAGGTTAGGAAATTGTCTAGAAAAAAGATTATATAGATTTTTTTACGTACAACTAACCATTCAGTAAATAACACACTGTTAAGTTTTGCATATGGGTTCTACTTCCCTGTACGATAAAGGAAGTATTGGATTCACCCCAAAAATTGGAAATTGAGTTTTTAATACGTCTGCAAAACCTTTTTTTTTGTCATAGGTCTGCGTGTCTGTGTGTCTGCGTGTCCGTCTGTCTGTGAACAGAATATCTCAAAAACGAAAAGAGGTATGGCTTTGAAACTTAATATATAAGTTTTGTGTACTATCTAAATGCGACAGTAAGCTTTTGAAGAAAATCGCATAACCGGAAGTATGATGTTTACTCCTGTGTTTCAAAAACGGCACTAACGACTTTCCATTTAAATTTTAGAGGTATTCAACCTGAAAATCACCCATCTCACATCAATACACACTAAAAATGTAATAAAAATGTAAAGTTTGAAAAAAATCGTTAGAGCCGTTTTTGAAACATAAGAGTAACCATCGTACTTCCGGTTATGCGATTTTCTTCAAAAGCTTACTGTCGCATTTAGATAGTACACAAAACTTATATATGAAGTTTCAACGCCATACCTCTTTTCGTTTTTGAGATATTCTCTTCACAGACAGACAGACACACAGACACACAGAGCAATGAGCAGAAACCGGTTTTTTGGGTTCAGGGGACTCTAAAACGTGAAGATCTGTTGAAAACTCAATTTCGAATTTTTGGGGTGAATCCAATACTTCCTTTATCGTAAAAGGAAGTAGTACCCGTCTGCACAACTTAACAGTGTGTTATTTACTGAATGGTTAGTTGTACGTAAGAAACCTATATTATCTTTTTTGTAGAGAATTTCCTATCGTTCATTTTTTGTAATAACTAAGTAAGTCATACGACCCATAAAAAGCGAGATATTTGCAAAAAACTTATTTCTGTGACCTTTGACCTTGAATAACTCAAAACGCAAGCGCGATATCGATGGGGACTTTTGAGACATTATTTGCAATGTCAAAATAAAGGTGTATGCAAAATTTCACCTCACTTGGATTTTTTCGGCAAATTCTGCGGTTTTCCGTCTAATGTAACTGGACTAAAGGCGATCTTATACTTTATACTTAAAATGTGTCGTAGTGTAGCAATAGATACTTCTGGAAAATTTCCTGTTTCCAAAATGTCTGTAGTAAGTACTTACCACATTTTTTGACCCCCACATTTATATTCAATGTTTATACCAGGATCTTGAATAACGATTTCTTCTCTTCTTCTTCGCTAATCCTTATGCCCTTTCAGGCGTCGGATGTGGGTTCCTTGTCCTGTATCAATTTCTTCCATTCTTTCGTGTCTCTTGCTATGATTTTCATTTCCTCTGCCGTCTTTCCTCTTTCCATTCCTATTTCTCGGATTTGGTCCATCCATTTTCTTCTTGGTCTTCCCCTTTGCCTCTTCCTTGGTTTTCCCATCTCCATTATTTTGTTGTAATTCTGTCCGGTTCCATTCTTACTATATGCGCGTACCAGTTCAGTTGCTTCTTTTTTATTTTTTCCATTATTGGCGCTTGTTCTGTTATTTCTCTGATCATGCCATTTCTTACCCTGTCCCATTTATTTTCTAGCAATTTTCTTGAGGTGTTTCATTTCTATAGCATTTACTTTACTTTCGTCTTTTTTTCTTAGAGCCCAGTTTTTACAACCATATGTAATTGTTGCTGTTGTTATTACATTGTGTATTTTTCTTTTCACCTCTATGTCTACGTCTTTATGCCCTAATATTGTTTTGTTTATTGAGTAATATATTCTTGTTGATTTATTAGCTCTGTTTGTTAACTCCGCCTCTATTTTCCCATCCTCCGTTATTATACTTCCCAAAAATTCGTGTGTTGTTACTCTTTCCAGTGATTTATTCTTGCATTTGATTTCTTTGTCGACCTGGGTGTCTGTTTCTTTTCAATTTACAATCATTGTTTTTGTTTTGTTTGTATTTATTTCCATTTTCATGTTTTCAATTTCTTTAGTCCAGGCGTTTACTACATTTTGCATTTTGTTCTTCTTATTTGCTATTAATATCACATCGTCTGCGTATAGCAGGCTGCTCACTTTAACTGTTTCTAGGTTCCTGTACCCTATGACTGTATCCATTTGGTTATATTTTTCTTTAATTTTTTAAATAATTTGTCAATAAGAATGATAAATAGTTGAGGGCTTATGCTGTCTCCTTGTTTTATTCCTTTACTCATTTTGAATTCATCTGATCTTTGTCCCGCCATTTGCACTCTTGTTCTTACTGTTTCATATGTACCTACTTCTTACTGCGTTTATCAACATGCTAGGTATTTCCACTTCTCCCAGGGTTTTCCATATTTCCCTCCTATCTTCCGTATCGAAAGCTGATTTTAGATCTATGAATGTTAGGTATACTTCATCTCCTTCCTCTATCTTTCTTTCTATTATATTTCTTATTCTGCCTGCTTCTCTCCCAATTTCGATTCCAAATGTTCTCTTAATCTTTTTTTCAAGATTTTTGTATATAGCTTGTATCTGGTTTGGGCTAAGCAGATTGGTCTGTAGTTTTTACCCTGCGTCTGCATTCCTTTCTTGTATATCGGAATTAATACGTTATTTTCCCAATCCCTAGGGATTTTTTGTTTTTCCCATGCTTCTTTACAGATATTTCATATCCAGTCTATTCCTTTTTCCCCAGCCATTTAGTCATCTCCTGCTTTTCCAATTTTGATTTTTTGTACCCCCTCTTCGACTCTCTCGATTTTTTGTTGCTGTTCCGCTTATTTTACTCTTGTTATTTTATCATCTGGCACTGTCGTGTTATAATTATTTCTGTAGTGTTCTTTCCGTGTTTCAAGTATTTCTATTGTATCTGTTAGTGTTTGCCCCTGCTTATTTTTAATTGCTTTTATTTCTTTCATTTTATCCCCCCTTAATCTTTTTATTCTCGTCCAGAATTTTCTATAGTCTGTTTTGTGTACTTCTGTTATCGCTTCTCGAAACTCCTTCCAGGATTCCTTTTTTGCTCTTTTGATTGCGTTTTTCACTATGTTTCCCTTTCGATTATATTCCTCTTTGTCCTTCTGTGTTTTTGTTTGTATATATTGCTTCCATGCTGTTTTCTTTTCTTTTGTCAGTCTTTGTATGTCGCTATTCCACCACCTCGTCCTTTTAACGTGGTTATTATATTTTCTCTTCCCACATATATTCTCTGTTATCTTCAGCAGTGTCTCTTTGAAAGTTATCCATTTTTCTTTTTAAGTCCAATCTGTTTTTCCGTTCTCCAGTTTTTGGAATTCTAAATCTATCTCCCTTTGTTATTTTTCTTTGTTTTCCATATTTTTTTAGCTTATATATCGCTAAACTACTATATTTCCTTATTTCTTCGTTGTTACTTAGTCTTACTTGGTAACTTGCTCTTACTAATCTGTCTTGTGTTCCTAATTCCGCTTCTTTTGTCGTTTTAATTTTTTGTATTGTCTCTGTTAATTCTTGTGTATATGTTATATAGTCTATCAGGCTTTATCGTTTCGTTCTTTTGCCACAAACGTGTATTTGTCTTCTATTGGTTGTTCCCACATTGTGTTTCCTATTATTAGGCCGTTCCCTTTACAGAAGCCTATCATTTTGATTCCATTTCTATTTAGTGTATCTTCCCCATGTATTCCCATACATCCCATTCCTCTGTTATAGTCCTTTCCTACTCTACTGTTCCAGTCTCCCATTATTATTGTCTTCTCATTTTCTTCTTTCATTTCATCTAGTATTAGTTTGTAGATTTGTGTAGAACTCTATTATCTCTTCCTCTGCTGTTCCTTCTACTGGCCCATAGACTTGTATTATGTTAATTGTTTCTTCCATTTATATACTAATTGCTATTGTTCTCGGGTTGATTACCTTAAAATCTGTTATTATTTTGTTTATTTCCTCTGTGACTATTATTCCTACTCACTCCTTTGCTCTTTGTCCCGGTTTCACTCCCGAGTAGTATATTATGTGTTTGTTTGATAAGTACGTACTACCCTCGCCCTTTTTCTTAGTTTCATTTAGCCCTAAGATTTGTATGTTATTACTGTCAATTTCTTCCGTTATTTCTATCTCCTTCCCTGTTAGTGTGTTTATGTTCCAAATTCCTATCCCCATATCTTCATTTCCTATTTCTTTTCTTTTTTTCGTGTCCTTTTTCATAGCTTGTTTCTTTGCTTGTAACGTTTTAGATTTTTGGATATGTGAGGTTAGATCATATTTAAGTTTAAGAATAACGATTTAAGAGCTACAATTGAATAGTCATTAATAATAACTACAAAATATTAGTTAGCTGTCTTGGAATTTGCCGACTTATTTCTGTTTTAAACATTCATAAATGGTTAAACTATCAGTCGAGAGCAAAAATTGTACAGAAGTATACTAGAAACTCGTAAATGTTTTTACAAAAGAATATCATTTATAATTTTATAAGGTTGTTAAACAGTGTCAACTTGCCAAACTAAAAAAACTTAATTACAGAAATAGATGACCTAAATGGTCCTTTAATGACACGCTCTGTAAACGAAAACATTTTTATTAGACACCGTAAAAAATTTCAGCCCAAAGCTTTCATGTAAGTATGTGATTTGAATAACTTCAATTAATAAAATATTCAACCTACTGATGTAATTATGTAGATATAATGATTTGCTGTTGCAATTTGCATACATTTCTCAGTAATAACTTTTGTGTTTTTAGTGATGACGTGCAATTTAATAATTTATAGTAGGCGTTAAAGCGCAACTAGTAGTAACTACTAACTAGCATATCAAACGTGAGTTCTAAATTCTAAATAAGAAACTAAAATTCTAGTTTTAAGATATTTGAAAATAAAAGCTAAAACACTTTTCAAGAACCAGAAAGTGAAGAAAACTCGTTGATGCCATACTGACTTCAGTACCTTAGAAGACCATGCTCCAGAGTATTGGTGTCGAGGTGATACCATTTCTCCAAACCTGTTTGGAGGATGTTGAACTAGGACTTACTGATACTGAATATCAATATTTGGTGACATAATAGCTGGAAATACTAAACAGCCAAATCTATAGGATTCAGCAAAGCAAGAACCATATCCAGCATGGAGGATGTAGAGGCAATATCAGCCGCACTGAAGTTGTTAAGGAATACCTACCTGAAATTATCTTTCATCCTAGACATATCAAAGAGGTTAGAAGAAGAATTTTGTTAAGTTGAGCTGCCTTAAATAAAGTTTGATCTACTTTCAGTTGCAATTTTTCGCATAAAAATGGAAAGATCAGTCTTGAACGTACGATTACATGATAAAAAGCAATACAATGGATCAAAAGTAAAATTAAAGTAATAGATGCAGCGGAAGGCATACATGAGTTGTAGTGAAAATTCGTGTGGTATCTAGTACAAGCAACTGATTACAGTCAACTAGAAGGTTTACTACTGTTCATTTTCACGTTAGTATATATTTTGGGTTTATATACTGACGTTAACCCTAGTGCTCTACCTCACCTTAGTTTTTGCTGTAAGTTACTTAATTGTTAGGTAAATTTCGAAGAATATAGGTGCTTTTATTCGCCACCGGCAGGGTTGTAGATGCAGTCATACGTTTAGTTTGGATTTCCGTATTTACCCCCTCGGGTAATGTGATATCTCCTGGTTTTGTTAGTTCTTTTCAAATAATTAGTCAGATTTGGTAATTATATACTCACCTGTTTGATATGCGAAGTGTCTGTTTTGATGTTTTGAAGGTTAATTTCGTTAGTGATTTGTGGATTAGGAACCTGCAGCAGATTATAAAGAGATTGTGTCTCGTGTTCCCACTGGCAACTGCAATTGACAGTTTGTTTTTCTATGTCATTGTTTGACGCATTTAGTCGAAATCTGCGTGTGATATTCTGCACAGACTATGCTTATCAGACGTGTTCTGTTGGGTTTTGGCATATTGCTTACTCTCTTTCCGAAGTTGCGTTATGTTTCCGTGAGTTTTAGCACGGTCGATTAGTAACTTTCCTTTTTATCAGGTGTTTTAGGATTATTTCATCCCACAGTGGTGGGTAAATCGCTTATTTTGGATTTATCAGCTTTGTTTTGTTTTTCCAATTAAACAACTTTATAAAACACACCTTTTGAAATCTTCCGAGATTTGCGTCTCGTCTTTTACAAGGTATAGGTTGTTACATCTTCGTTACATTCGCCTAATTCTTTTTATTTGGATTCTGTGTGTCTAGATTTGTATTTATGTGTCTGGGATTCGAGTTTATAAATTTTGTATTTCTGTTTCAAGGGTTGTTGAGATAGATTATGATTATGGGATTGAAGCTTCAACTTGCGATTTTGACCTCTTCCAGACTTCGGTTTCGTAAAACGCTGGATTCTACAGATGTGACACAACCTTGCTTTCATTTAAATAAATATCTTGCCGTAATTCAAAATGCATTAGCCTGAATAAGTTTGTGAACTTACGGTATACTTGATGTTCCTGTATTTACACCTCATTTACTATTTATTGATTTATTAATGCATTAGTGATTTGTATGCGTATTTTCTACGTACCTTGTGCTTCGTTTATGTGTGCGTTAAACTTACATTTGAAATTAAAAGTTCAATACGTTATTGTGTGAACGTCTCGTAAACACGTCGCATGTTTGGTATTGAGTTCCTCTCAAATACTTACGTACCTTGTCTTGAGATAGCATGGATTCAATAATTTATTTCGATACGAGGAACTACCCGTTTATGTTATTTGTCTGCATTTGTTAGAAATAAATATCACTTTAATTGCGTAGCATTTATGTCTTTTTATTCTATAACAGGGTACAGTTTATCAAAGAGTCTGAGTCTGATAAACGTAATTTTGAGATATCTTCTTCCAGTGTTGAGATGCAATTACCATTTCACCGAGGAATCTCCCAACCTAGATTCGCGAGTTGTTGGTGGTGCCCCGATTTTATTAACCCACGCCCTCCACCGGAGTAGCGCAGCTGGCTCTAAGCGCTGTTGGTTTTGCTATACTGTACACTATACCATACTACGCTTATCTTGAATGTGTTGCAAGATTATCATTAGTTTATTCTAGTGCTATTGCGCATTAGATCATTCAGCAATCACACTAAATGGAAACCTAAGTTGTGAGGTACAGCATGTGATGGTACAGTCAAAAATAGATGAAACATGCTTTTTCACATCAGGAAGCTATAAAAAATAGGCGAATGCCAATGCAGACGTTATGGTGGGGAAGCGTATATCCAAAGATCGCAAGTTAGTTGAAGAAGAGGATAATGACGCTGGATATTTTAGATAATACATTTCTACGTAGAAGCTATAAGTATAGTGAAGGAGCAGTGTCTTGGATCTACTAATTCAACGATGATTATGAACAAACTTGGTCAGAACCATTGCCGTTATAAATATAAAATCGAAAATGCATCCACAGTTCTCGGGATGAGAAAGTTACAAAACAACTGCAGGGATTAACCCCTACGTTGGGGTTTGCAGCATATCGAAAATATTTTCGTGAAGTGGTATTGACAAATGGTTACGCCACTGCTACCCACCATAGGTTAATCTATCTCCATCATCAGCTTCTAATTAGCGCATAAAAATCCGGCTTCTAGCAACAAAAAGTAAAGTTCAAGTGCAGAGCTGAGACGATTTTTTCCGGAAGTTCCTGCAGAAGAGTGGATATTCTGCTGGCGTGCGATTCGACACAGCCTTGGATTTCATACGCGCGCATCAAACGCTGCCCGAAGTTAAATATAAGATATTATATTTAACGTTTGACGTCTTCCGCAGCAATTTTGTAAGAGTTGCTTGATTAATTACCTGCGAAAATGCCGTGCATTAATATCGTTGACACGCCGTAGCCATGTGCTGTTGCTGGTAAAACCGCTCCATTTTTTCGTGCTCGCAATTCTGCCACTGTTAAGGTCAGCACGCTCCTGGAAGCGGCTGTTGCTATTGTTTCTCGCTTTCAGGGTCAGACGGACCTTTGCAAAAACTAATCTCGAGACGATTACCTCGTTATGTAATCTTTTTAATATGTCGTGTTTACCACAACCCGCACTGCGGGGTTAAAACGCAAAAACTGCCACACCTGCTCCAAATCAGTTTTTTGTGATATGAAGGAAGCCTCCAACATTCATTCAAATAAACGCCAAGTACAACTATTCAGAATCCAAATATTTTGATGGGTAACGTAACAGGTGAATAAATACTTTACTGAAGAAATTTTAAAAATACGGAAATATCGCCTAAGTAGTTAATTCAACTGCGTGACTTTATTACCATTTTTTTATGAGCCAATGGAAAAATATTAACACGAACGAATCTTATAGTTAGTGTCTGTTACAAAATCATGTCATTTTTAATGCTAAACAGTGATTATTTCGTCTATTTTTTCAAAAGATCATTATCTTTGATTTTTTCACATACATGCATATCATCATCATCTGTTTTAAATACTTCGTTATAGATGTCATATGGAAAATATTCTCCACTTTCTAATCAGGTTTTTCTGGTAATCCAACATTACATAAGCGGCAAAGAACATTCAATGTTGCTACAGCTTGGATGCCAGTTGTGTGGAAAATTTCGGCACCTTTTAAGGTCCACCAATATATTATATAGTCCCCTTTTCTTCTACTCTACATGATATTTAAAAAATTATATTTTCCACATCCATTAAGGATCGTTATTATTTAATTTAGAGAGCTAGGAGTAGACATGTCAGAATTTTCTTTGCAGTGTGAAGTTGTGAAACTAAATAATTTTCAAAATTAAAGGAAACTCAGGGCAAAAATATCTTAACGCTCCTAATAATACTGAAACAATAAAAGAAAACACTTGGTAATGTGAATTACATCAATTTTCAAATAAAAACAAACACTACCGACGGTGGGATTCGAACTTCAGCACCTGCGAATGCGATTTTTGTACGATGCGGCTGCATTAAATACAATGTAACTATCGTTGTACCTTTTTGGGTCTTTTACAACATTTACCCTGTATCTGTTGGGCTCCATTTTCGTAAAGGGTAAAGTATGAGCTATATGCAAATTATTACCGTTCTCTATTTCTCAGTTAAAGCAAAAGTAAACAAAGAGTGCTCACCCCCAACAGACAGACACACGGAATTGAGGAAACCTGTTTTTTGTCATTTAGGGACCCTGAAGTGAAGATCTAAAGAAATCTCGAAAGGTGATTTGTTTACGATTACAATAATTCCTTCGTCTTTTAGACGGAAGTAAAAATATACGAAAGCAATCTAGCTGGCGATGGGGAGCGGTAAAGGACAATGATAAAAAACAAAAACATATAATGTAAAGTATGAGTTTTATGATTAATAGTACATATTTTTTCGTCGTTTTAAAACTAAAATATTGGATTCTCCTGAGTAGAAATACATTTGTCTGTCTAATTTGATAGATATACAAACTTTCGATATACAGGCTGCCCATTTTATCATGTAACAATTATGTAGGCAAAACATTTAATAAGCTCATAGTTTTTGCAGAATATTCTTAATTATAAAAATAGTTTTCTAATTTTCGAAAAATTTGTGACTTTACTCCGCATTACCATAGCTTCTCCATAATAAATAAACAAATAAAATTCAGAGCTGTCTGTGAAATTCATGAGAGTGTTAAATGGGCTGCTTACCTAGTTGGTACACGATAAAATGGGGGCCTGCTGTGGATAGAGACCAACATGAGTACTTTAACATTTATTTCATTTCAAAAACAAATGATAAGATTTTTATCTTTGTATGTAACCGACAAAATAAAAATATGGTAATTTATGTTAACATCTATAGTTCATGAGATGGTCTACGATTTGAGATTTCCCAGCTATATCATATCGGAATAGGTTGAAATTTCATTTACTGTTGTGCTTGAGTTGCATTCAAAGTTTTATAGCTTAGTTCTGACTTTGGATGTTTTTTTATGTCGTAATAGCCTAAGCACAAGTCGATGGTAATTTATTTTGTTCTTAATAGGCCTCTATGTTAGTTATTTGTAAATTTAATAATTATTAAGTTCTCGTTCACTATGCAGCAGAATATTTCTTGGGCTTTAAGAAGTCAACATCAACACAAGCGGCCATTTTGGTTGATGATCTGGACTACTCTATGAGGGCTGTGGCTACAAGAGTGCGAACATAATCACTAGTAATACGAGGTAGACAGTTTTTATTTTGTTTGGTTAATTATTAGGTGGGTTTATTGTGTTATTTAAATGATATTTTACCTGACATACTTTGGTAAGGTTATATTAAGCTCATACTTAAAGCCCCTGAGATAGAGCTCTAAATTTATTTGAATTTTATGGTACAAGAGCAGCCGCGTGCTTTCATTTGTTTTGTTTATGAGAGTACTTTCACTAAAATTATAAGTATCTGGGTATTCCATAGTAATACATATACTTGATCTTTTATTAAAACCTGTTTAATGAAATGATTTAGAGTAAAAGGATTTCGACGTTTCTGCTACTATCTAATTCTAACTTAATCCTATTTATGGTAGCAATTAAACTAATAACGTAGAATTACGAAAATTAACAGTACTTGATTTTAGGCCCAGTAGGGCTAGGGATCTATAATTTTCGAGAGTCAGATGGAAAATGTGTTTATCAAATCATAGTATATGCTCTAGGTTCATAGTATTGTCCTAACATTTTAAAAACCTAGAAATACCAAGAACCTCTTTTGAACCATTCCATTTAAATGTTTACAATTAACGTAACTAGGATTTCCAGCAACTTCAAATTTGAAAGGTTTATTGAGAACATCGAATAATGAAACGGAGTTTTATAAGACGAAAAAACTAATTGAGTTGTGTGATCATGAAATGTAGGTTTTTGATCGAACGTCACACCCAGGTCATCCATGGTTTTTATTGTTTACCGTGTAAGTATATTATTTTTTAAATATTACTTGACTTTCGCTACTCAACGTCTTGACATATTTGGTTTGTTGAACGTTGGCCATCGAGCAATACTCGTTAAATGTTTCTATAGTAGTACAGTAAAATTAGACAAAAAAATGCCCAAACCCGGGAATTATAAAAAAACTAAGGTCTGACTGTCACAAGTTGTTCATTACCCTTTGCTCTAAATGGGGTAAAAAGTCTCCGCCCCCAAAGCGTCGGGTTTGGAAGGGGGTGGGGAGAAAGTGTCAAAACAGTATGTTTTCTAAGTTTTTTACAAATATCTCGGATAGCGTTCAGTTTTGAGCTTATTGTATCCTATACACTTTTAAAGTACGTTAAATTTCCTACAAAATTGTTCCTATATTCTTTTTTGCTGCGCCCAATAGTTTCGGAGATATGGAGGGGAGTTAAGATGATATGCCAACAATATTGGTGACTACGTTTTGTACCATTACGGAAATGCTGCAGTCGTATTCGATGGTTACAGTGAACAGCTCAATACAAGAGATGAGGAACATCTGCGAACGTCTCGCTCAGCTATCAACGTAGACCGTAGATATGAAGATAGAAGACCCATCCAAGTCATTTAGTATTTTGACATTTCCCTCACGCCCCCCTCCACAACCCGACACTCTAGAGGCGGAGACTTTTTACTGCATTTACAGCAAAGGGTGACGAACAACTTGTGATAGTCAGACCTTAGTTTTTTTGGATTCTCTGGTTTGGAGTTAATTTTACTGTACTATATCATTCATAAATAGCACTAATTTGTAAGTGAATTTCTATTGAATTTTGTTGTATAAAGAACGTACTACGAAATGAATCAACGCGAGCTTTTGAAGCTGTTGAAAATAGTTTGGGCTGAATGTTAATGCCTGTTGTGTTATATGTAGCGCCCTCTGTGAGCATGCTGAAAACTACTAATAGATTGTATTGCTTCGCCCTGAAAAACGTACTTTTACCAATTTTGAGACTTGTGCCTTACATAGTTTCCGTTCTATTGCAAAAATAATTGAAAATAATTTTACTTTAACGCCCTATAAATAGTAATTAACCAGCACCTTTTTATTAGAGCAAATTTGGCTTTATAGTTATCTTTATCTTTTGATCTCTATCACAATGAAGTTATTACAGGCAACATTTGTACTACTATTTATGAAATACTCTCTATATCTCTATATGATGTTATCAGTGGCCAGTGGCGTAACTTCAAATTCTGAGCCCGGGAGCCGTGATCTTCACCGGGCCCCTTAATTGCCAAGTGTAAGTCCTATTCTCGCCAAAGCATTTTTGGTTATCATTTTTCAATTACTTTTTTTTAATTCATAAACAGAAACATCAAAGCAAAATGAACAGTAGCGAGTGTTTTTCCCGGACTCATTGAAATTTTATTCGGGACCGAGTTTGAACCTGCCAGGCTTTAAACTTCAGGAGGCCCGTTGTGCCCCCTGAAGTTTAGGGCCCGGGGGCCGCTGCCCCCTTTGCTCCCTCGGTAGTTACGCCACTGGATGTTATATTATTATAAAGCTTCATAGTAGTAGAGAAAAAAATGAAATGAAGACCAAACTGAGATAGGGTGAGCGTTTTATTATGCAAACATACCCTGGCACAATAATTTGACCAATGACTTGACGTATTTGCTTTAATAATCGTCGAAACTCTTCCACAGTGTTTTCTCAATGAACCTTGACGCTTTTTAGCGAAGTTTTCAGATCAGAATCCTGCGAGAGAACTACCAGATCTGCATGCGTGATCCTAATAGTTCAATTAGAAAACTTTCATAGCCGTCAATGTTAAAGACTTGGCACTGTCATACGCACATCTGGCGGCCTTCGCAGCTCTGATTATTCGTGCCAAAACAACGTAGCCAGCGCGTGTTTTGAGGCCATAATTAAGTTGTGCATAGATTATGGCTCCTTTACATACGAGTAGCGCAACTTTTTGCAGACGCCTCTTGAAAATTCATAAGCCTCTAAACAACAATACGTGTCATTATTAGTACCTTCACGCCTGCAATACGGTAGCTGTTTGGAACTGGTTTCGGCTGGATCTGGACTCGTCGCGACATCTAGCGGGGTTCGGCCAACGCTCCCGGTGAGATTTATGGAGTTAAAACGATTATTTTAATAGCGGACAAATGACCGATACCAGGGCGGCCATTTTCGCACTGATTTACAAATTTTAGTTAATTATAACAGGTTTGGTCGGTTTTAAGAGTTTATAAATAGCAGCACGCTAATGTTTTAAGCACCAACTAATTTAAAAATTCGTTAATTTCTAATGCTTACTTCGAAGTAAGCTATATGTTTAAGTTATAAGCAATATTTTTTTTATGGACTGATTTAACAAGAACTATTCAAGGTTTGCAGTCTAACGAGATGTTGAAATCTCTTTGTTAGTTGGGATGTTATATAACCAGCGAAGTACCTACTTAGCCTTATCTGATACAGCAGTGTTGCACATAATCAGTCATCCAGATGTTTGAAAGCAGCTCGCCGTGGTTTAATAATTAACGATATTGTATATTGTTAAATTTCTAAACCAGTACTGATTTCAGTCTACATGAAACATTTTAGCAAGTACAATTTATTAGGAGAATTGGCTAAATAAAGATTGAAGCTGATAAACCTATATTACGATTTCCGATTAATTAGTTTTAATTTATTTAATAAAAGTAAATAATTGCAATATAAATTCAAATTGAAATTTAATAAATTAATAATTTCTCATGCAATCTGAATTATTAGTTTCAATATTATTGAAATTCCATCCTGTTTGATTAAAGCTCGAATTAAATAATAACTCGTTGATACCATCATATAGGTACAACACAAATACATTGTAGTTGTCGGTTGGTACATCCAGTATCATTAGAATTGCGTTCCAGCGTAATATCCATATGTTTCATAACTGGGTTATAATTAGTTTCGCTCCCTTAATTATTTTAATATTTAAATGTATTTAACACACATTAATGTTGAAAGATATTATAACTATAGATAGCAATCTACACGATCCATACAGGATTACCAAACCTACAATCTTATGAAATACTTAAATATTAGAATCTACATATATTTGCACACCACGAAACACCAAAATATGTAATTAAATTGTCTTTTAAAATTGCCCTGTCATTTAATTGTCAATGACGTGAACTATTTACATATTACGAAAATGTAATACAAATACCTTAATTCCACTATTTACGATCTGTATCTCACAATATTTACGATTTTTTATAATAAATTACAATGAACCTTGAAAGTGTCAGTAGGAGGTTATAACAATTAATGATCATCAGCTTTTTGTAGGTTTAGTACATTTTTTTAGATTTATTAATCATCTAATTATTAGAAACCAAAACATTATAATCTGAAATAAACACACTACTTATAATTAATAATAACTACACACGGTTGGGCAAGAATATGTATAATATATAATTACTTTGTAAAGTAATAGCTTCATAGTGGCAAGCAGAGAGATAGCAGTTATCAAATTCAAAACTGGCTATATTATTCATACCATTTCCTCATTAATTAGCACAGTAATATATTCGTGTTTGAACATGAACGAGAATCTGTTTTTCATGTGCTTAAACTAAGGTCAACAATTATATAATCACAGATCCCGTGTTCATCTTCTAGATCAGTATCTACAACGATTACTCTTGTTATAGCTATCTGATTTCGAAGCTCTATTTAAATTTTAAATACAGAGACCTAGAATAAATAGTGTTATGTATTAGAAATTTTATTAGGTTGTAGTTATTAGAGTGGTGTTTGTTTGTTATAATAATTTTGAGGTTTGAAAGTATTAGCTGTACAAAATAACCTCATCTTTCAAGGTTTCATTTATTATACAGGGTGCCCGGATTTCGTAGGGACAACATGGGTAACTTTTATATTTGAAGAGATAGAGAGATTGTTAAATTAGCAAAAAGGTGCAGGTTTGAGAGCTCATTAAGACTACATTTTCAAATTTTACTTGTCATGGCCCACTTATTTCAAATAATAAAACAAAATCTCCTAATTTCTTTTATATGCCGTAACTTTTTTGTTACTTAAGATATTGAGATGCGATTTGAACTAATTTGCATGGTAATTTAAATACTTTTATTGGCACTTAATAAAACCAATTTTATTGGTGCAAATTTTTAGTAATCTAACCTAACCTCAAAATTTTAAATTGGTACCTTGCATTTTTTTTGCCCTTTTAAGAGAGGATTTTTTTCTGAATGCAATGATGTATCACATGATATGAAAAGACTAAAATAAATAATTACTTATGCTGTTTAGCGACGCAATAAGACATAATACCGGGTGGCCATAAATATCTGAGATCCCGGAAGCCATGGAATTAGCTACTTATAAATGTTGGTTAGCATTATATTTCAATTACGATAAGTATTGGTACCTATGTAATGTAATAAAATGCAATAAGAGGAGGGGAATGTGCCATGGACTCTGCAGTTTAGCCTACGACTCGATTATAAAAATCTCCTGTTCTAACTTCATTACTTATTGCAATCGGAAATAATTTTTGACAGATAGGAATTTTAGTTGTGATGACATTAATGACATTTAGTTTAGTTGGATTCTTCACTTTAATAAAGCGGTGTTCATTCCAAAGGTGATGTGATATCAGATATTTATGGCCACCCGGTATAATAGTGGAATTTCGTAAAAGATATAAACAAAAATTCCCAAGTAGCCTTATAGTGATGGCAACTGGCACCGGAACTTAAATTGAGTGACTATCACATAGTTAACACTAAATATATAACTTTTCAGTAAGAAAAACTCCAGTTTACTCCTAAATAGTGGTAATAAAGCGATTTCCACCGCTGGCAGTTATTCCATAGTTTTACAACTTCTTAGGGTGGCTGAAGGTGTTTGGAACGTTATTGTTACTAAGCAAAACCACTTTAAAGTTTTCATAACATCATCGCAAAAATTTGTACCATTAAAATAGAATTTAACAGTTGCAACGACTTTAAGGTGGTTTTGATAGTTTCACCACGTTTTGGGAACCCCTCCTTGTTAGTCATATTTCGTGATAGTCGCCACGTTCTTGCTACATAAAGTAGCGTTTTTCACGATTTGTATGAGACTATAGCTACTACAAAAGTGTTAGTAGATACTTTCAAAATACACTATGGGTGGTCATCACAGAATAATGTCGTAGTTATTGCATGTCCTTCGTAACATGTGGTGAAATTTAGTTTGTTACTGGCTTTACTTGGGGTAAAACATTTTTAGTTCATCCAAGTTTTCTATCTCTTTGAATTTCGGAAACTGATCAATTATTGGTGCCAGGAGCGCAAGATAACTTGACTCTATTAGTTTGTCTTTTGGGATTGGTTTAAGTGATCTGGCCAATATTATATGCCATTATGTTCTAATTAATGGGGTAGAATATGACCCTCTTTTCGTGCCAGGCAACCATTTTCAAAGAACGCCTGGTGGTATAGCAATTCTAAGGTTATATACCAACTTACGCGGGGTGCACAGAAAGAGGAACAGAAGCTACGCTAGACTAGGGACCACACTTGAAGTTACTAACCATATTGGCTGCCACGTCGTCGCCACTACCTGCTTGGTGAAGGTAATTATAGTACTCTGCTTTACCCTCAATGATCACTCAGTAGTACTCCTCTTTGCCGCTAGGCGCCGCCACAAGTTTAAAACCGGAAATCAAAACACCTCCTGTCATCCAATGCTGACTGATACTCATTCTTCTTCTTTGTGCGTGGCAGTTCGCAAGTGTCTTCTTTTGTGCTAAACGCGGGTCCGTTGAGGAAATGTCAGACTCAAGCCAAACCGAGTCTGATGATATGGACCTATACAGGCAGATCAAGAAAATAAAGAAAAAATTAAAAAGACGCAGAGAGCGTCGCAAGTCATCGCAACGCAGCAGGTCGAGGTCGCCATGCGGCGTTCGCAAGCGTTCGCGGAGATCACGAGATTTTTCGCCGATACAGATGGGACGCACATCGACCCCTATACCAGGTAAATTAAATTTAGCGTTGTTTCTGTGTTTAGTTCTTAAAGAAACAAAGATGTCAAAGCACATGGTGCGTTCGGCGAGCGCCGACCTTGACATAACCTCAAATTTTTAACCACGTGTAGAACGCAAAAACGTAATACACCGTACTTGGAAAGTACAGCTGCTAATTTTAAGCAGACAACAGGTGGAGATTTAAAGGGTAGTACCCTTTAGAGGCCATCCAATTCAGTTAACAGAGTTGGTTCGGAAGTATGTACGCTCGATTCTAACCTTAGTTAATTGTATTTCCTTAGTAAGGAAAGAATAGCACAAGTGGTTGTAGTCTGTATTTCCTTGGTAAGGAAAGAACAGCACAGGTGGTTGTAGCCTGATGTTTTATTTTGCGTGGTTTGGTTTATGTGAGAAATGCCTTGAAAAGCCCTCAGAGCTTTAAGCCTATTCTCTTGGAAAGAGAGGTCAAGCTAGCACAGGTGCATGCAAACGGGCATTATGTCCTCTGCTAATAAATTCACAGTTAGTGGTGTACCAATAAACATATTGCTTGTTTGTCCCCCTTAGACCCAGTCGAGGTTTCCGAGCGAGAGGGAGATCAAAATCAGCTGGCAAGAACTCCATCCGACCAGAACGCCAGCAATTCGGATGACAAGGGAGACGTTCTGGAAGAATCCTTGTTATTAGTTCTGGGAGATGATGGCCCAAAAGCAAAACCTTTGGGAGAGGAATTTCAGCAGCACATTGCTACCCGTTGGGAAAAAATACTGTTAACAGGTCTAGCAGACGAGAACAGAGGGCATCTAATCTCTAAGTATCCTCCAGCAAAAAATTGTCTGGTTTTAGAGGGACCTAAGCTGAATGATGAAATTGTAAAGATTCTGACAGAACCTTCCATTAAGAGAGATGCCAGGCTGCAGAATAAACAGCAGCAGGTAGGAGCCAGTCTGTCAGCCATAGGCAAGGCAATGACAGTGCTTATTAACGAAGAGAAAGGTGGAGGGGGAGGAAGGACACAGCTGTTAGAACTACTGAGCGATGCTGGTCGCCTCTTATGCGATGTACACCATTCCGACTCGGAGGCTCGGAGATCCATCGTTTCTAATTATCTAAATAAGAACGTTGAGGAGGTGGCCCAAACGGCTCCAATTGATAAGTGGCTATTTGGGGAAGACTTCATGGAGAGGCTAAAAACTGCAAAGGCAATGGAGCGGTCAAGCAAAGAGTTAAAGCCATCAGGATCAGGAATACAGACCAATCCTCGTTCTGTTGGTGGGGCAGTTGGCAACAATAAAAAGAATTTAAACTGGAAGGGTCCGTCCAGGCGCGTTCCCAGGGTCTCACATCTGGGCGGACATCTGCAGCACCAGTACCGCAAGCCCAGGAAGACAAACGCCTACCAACCACCAACCAAGCAACGGCACTACTAGAAGTAAGCACATTGCCACTGGCAGGTAGATTAAGATTTTTTGCCAAAAGATGGAGGTCTATAACCACTGATCCAGTGATCCTTAGCTGGATTGGGGGTTATAGATTGCCATTTAAGAGGTCGGTGTTTCACCACCAGGCTCCAATTGAGCCAAAGTGGTCAGAGACCGAGAAAGTTGAGTTACGCTTAGCTATTAATAACCTAGTGCAATTGGGAGTAGTGACTAAATGTACACCTTGTGTAGGTCAATTTATTTCTAAATACTTTCTGGTTCCTAAAGCTAATGGCTCAAAACGTTTTATTTTGAATCTAAAGAAGCTAAACTTATTTCTGGAGACTGAACATTTCAAGATGGAAGACTTTAGAACCGTTAGTAATTTAATTGTTCCTAACTGTTTCATGGCAACCATCGACTTAGAGAATGCTTATTTTTTAGTACCTATCGAAAGTTCTCATAAGAAGTATCTGAGATTTGAATTTGAAAGTCAACTGTTTCAATTTAATTCCTTGCCTTTTGGGCTTTGTTCAGCTCCACTTGTATTTACAAAATTACTAAAACCTGTTGTTGCTTCCTTGCGGGAATTAGGACTTTCCTCAGTTATTTACATCGACGATTTGATCTGTTTTGGGCAGACGAGAGGGGAGTGTCAGTTTAATGTGACAAAAACTATTGAGTTGCTACATTCATTAGGTTTTTTGGTAAATAGAGAAAAAAGTAAGTTGGTTCCACAACAGAAATGTAAATTTTTGGGGTTCGTGTACGATTCAGTAGACATGTCAATTGGGCTTACAGAAGAAAAGAGGGAAACTATCTTTACCTTAGTAAAAAATATAAAGGATAGAAAAACTTGTAAAATCAGGACTTTTGCACAACTCATTGGTATGTTAACCGCAGCATGTCCAGCAATTGCTTTTGGCTGGGTTTACTCGAAAAAATTTGAAAGGCAAAAGTGTTTGGCATTGCAACAGTGTAATAATGATTTTGACAGCCACTTGGTTATCTCTCAAGAATTAGCAGCCGACTTCGATTGGTGGTTAAGAAATATACAGGTTTCTGTAAACCCAATTAGACAGTTTAAATTCAGGCTAGAAATTTTTACAGACGCGTCTTCAACAGGTTTTGGTATTTTTTGTGGAGGCCAGAGGGCTCATGGGTTTTGGAACCAAATCGAGAAAGAGCAACACATTAATTATTTAGAGCTATTAACAGCGTTACTTGGCTTAAAATGTTTTGCTAAAGATTGCACAAATTGTGAGATTTTATTGAGGATAGACAACACTACTGCCATCTCTTATATAAATAAATGGGGGGGCGTACAGTTTCCCAAGTTAAATCAGTTGGCTAGGGATCTATGGCAGTGGTGTGAGGTAAGAAGCATTTGGGTGTATGCATCTTACATACGATCTAGTGAGAACACTGAGGCAGATAGAGAGTCAAGACGTAGTAGGTCGGAGTTAGAATGGGAGCTGGCAGACGATGTCTTTAGTAGGATCGTGGCTGCTTTTGGTTCTCCAGAGATTGATTTGTTTGCATCAAGAGTCAATGCTAAATGTAGTAGGTATGTCGCTTGGCAGCCTGACCCGGATGCAGAGAATATAGATGCCTTCACAGTATCATGGAGTAATTGTTTTTTCTATGCCTTTCCACCTTTCTCAATGGTTTTGAAAACCATTCGAAAGATTTGTTGTGATAAAGCGCAAGGCATCGTGGTAGCACCACTCTGGAGGGCACAGCCATGGTTCCCCTTATTTAAGGCACTGTTAATAAAAGAGCCAATTATCCTGCATCCTCGAAAGGATTTATTGTTATCACCTTTCAGGACTCCGCACCCGTTATACAAGAGCCTTACCCTGGCTGTAGGGCTGCTATCGGCGAGGCATTCCTCAAGAGGAAAGTACCAGCACCTTCAATAGAGGTGATTTTGGCATCCCTAGCACCAGGAACTCTGAACCAATATA
This sequence comes from Agriotes lineatus, assembly GCA_940337035.1. Lineage (NCBI taxonomy): Eukaryota > Metazoa > Arthropoda > Insecta > Coleoptera > Elateridae > Agriotes > Agriotes lineatus. The sequence goes on along the minus strand of OW679195.1, from coordinate 60,264,678 downwards.
ACGGGGGGCTAAAGCTTTGGTGGCAGTTCAGCTCCAACAGGGGGTTATCCCCGTATGCGGGGACAATTCAACTGGTTATTGAGTTCTTAACTGAGCGCTTCCATTCAGGAGCCTCGTATGGAACATTGAATTCATACAGGTCAGTGTTATCGTTAATCTTGGGCCCATGGGTAGGAAGAGAGGACCTTATAAAGAGAATGTTTAAGGGTTTTTTCCGCTTGAAACCTACCAGACCCAAATATCAGGTAACATGGGATCCCCAGATTGTACTAAACCTGTTAGAAAATTGGTACCCAAATACAGATTTAGTACTAGAAAAACTAACCCTCAAACTAGCCACCCTCTTAGCCTTGGTTACTGCACACAGGGTACAGACTCTGTCGATAATAAATACAAATAATATAACTATTGCAGAAGAGGGAATTGAAATAAAGATTCCAGATGCAATAAAAACCTCGGGACCAGGTAAATTCCAACCTGTTCTAAACATTCCTTGGTTCAGGGAGAAACCGCAGATCTGCCCAGCGGAAACATTAAACGTTTATTTATTAAGAACAAGGAGCATTAGAAAGAATTGTACCAAGCTACTCATAACTTTTAAAAAACCACATCGGTCTGCAAGCTCACAAACGATTAGTCGATGGATAAAGGGTGTACTGCATGCCAGTGGATTGGATGAGAATACGTTCACGGCTCACAGCACTCGTCATGCAGCTACGTCATCAGCAAAAGTACGAGGGGTTAGTGTAGAATTAATTAGGAAAACTGCAGGTTGGGGCGAGCAATCAAAAGTTTTCGCTAAATATTACAATAGACCTATTTCAGTTAAGGCAAACTTTGCTAGGGCTGTTTGTAATTTAGAAGATTCATAGAGTAAAAATATTTTAATTTAATCCCTATGTAAGGTTTACATTATAACTATCTGTTGACATTTAATGTTTAGTTGTCGTGTGTGGTATTTACATAATAAAAGACACTTGGCTGTTGCCAGGAGATCACAACTTTGCTTTAAACAGCTACTGAGTGATCATTGAGGGTAAAGCAGAGTACTATAATTACATAATTAAACGAACTTACCTTAAGTGATGTTCGATTGTAATTATAGTATATGCTTTACCCTCAATGATCGGTCCCACCCCTTCCCAAAGAATTACTTGGTTAAGTAATCACCCAATAAAGTTGTGAGGACTTCGAAATGAATGAGTATCAGTCAGCATTGGATGACAGGAGGTGTTTTGATTTCCGGTTTTAAACTTGTGGCGGCGCCTAGCGGCAAAGAGGAGTACTACTGAGTGATCATTGAGGGTAAAGCATATACTATAATTACAATCGAACATCACTTAAGGTAAGTTCGTTTAATTATGTAATTATAACATGGAATATTTGTAAAATTTTCAGTTTCTATCACTGCTAGAGCAACAAACACTTCGACCAAAAAATGTTAAGTGGAAAACTTCAAAGTTTTGTATTACCAAAGATATAGTAAACAAAACTCTTTGCGGTTTCTAGGTTCACATGTTAAGAGAAGTGTGATTTGTAGTTTCTATTTTATTTTAAAAAGAAGTAGATATTGCAATAACGCGTGCTCATATTTCGAGCTACAGCACCTATCTTTGACAATAAACAATCGTTTTAATTTGATTCCTCTCAGGTTTATAAAGGGTGTTTTTTTTAGAGGGATACAACTTTAAATTGAAATAAAACACAGAAAGATGTTTTTAATATCCATGAAATTGGCTTTATTTGAAAGATAATTTTATGGCATTTATGCTTGAATATGATTTTGGACATGTGACGGCCGCGGCTGGCGTGTACATGACGTAATCTGAAGGTCTAATTTTCACACACTCTTTTCGCAGTAAATCAGGCTTCATTTCAGCAATAACGCGTCGAATTTTGGCTTTCAAGTGCTCAATTGTTTCCGGTTTATCGACGTAGACATGCGACTTTACATATCCTCCAAGAAAATAATCTAATGTCGTCAAATCGCACAAACGAGGTGGCCAGTTAACAGATCCACGAAATGGATTTTTAACTGGCCACCTCTTTCGTGCGATTTGACGCCATTAGATTATTTTCTTTGAGGATATGTAAAGTCGCATGTCTACGTCGATAAACCGGAAACAATTGAGCACTTGGAAGCCAACATTCGACGCGTTATTGCGTCATGTACACGCCAGCCGCGGCCGTCACATGTCCGAAATCATATTCAAACATAAATGCCATAAAATTATCTTTCAAATAAAGCCAATTTCATGGATATTAAAAACATCTTTCTGTGTTTTATTTCAATTTAAAGTTGTATCCCTCTAAAAAACACCCTTTACTTAGGAATAATAAGTAATAATATACCTACTTATTATTTAGTTATAGGAGTATCTTTATACCTTATTGTATAGTAATGTTGAGCTAAAAAATATGCGCAGGTATTGATGGGACCATGAGACATAATACTATTATAAAGAGGTTGTAAAACAGAGATCGAACGACATAACCAAAAAAATAGTCAAGTTGTGTGTAAGTGACGGTCACCACGTATTCGTCACGTTATCGCAACGTGGGCAGAATGTGTATAAATAAGTTTCAGAAATGTCACGGGAACGTGGCAGCAACCGAAAACGTGTTCCCCATTTTAGTGACAGCGACGTAACAAAACCGTTCCTACCACGTGGCGGCGACTAGTGGCAAAACACTTTAAAGTTTCTTCTGAGGTAGCCGCCACGTAGCGTATACTTGGGTTTGTTAAAACAACAGACAAAATTACACAAATGGAGTCACAGCCTAATTCATTAGATTAAGATGATACCATTTAGTGCCCTTCCTTTCAACATCATAAATTATTTTATGTATGTTCAGTTGATCACATGGTTTAAAAAGTAATAACTCCATTCTACTACAATTCTTAACAGCCTAAATGTTGACATAACCTATAAAAGTTGGTTAAAATATTTCAAGATTTCACGGCCCAAAAAAACCTAATGTAACAACTAAATTCAACTGTCTAGTCTAAACCAAGTAAAATATAAAGTTTGATTGCCCCCAATGATAGCTGTCAAGATGCTGCTTATTTTTTCTGAATCCCTACGGTTTACGAAACCCACATGATACGCATTTTTATTTTGGACGGACTGTATTTTGCTGAGAATACAGTTCATTAATCACGTGACCCTTTTCAAACCAATTGGAAGCATAAAAACCCCTGGATACATGTGTACCACAGCGGTGATACAAAACAAAAATTCGTATCACCTTAGTGTGGTCTGTTGCTATGCAAAAGTGTGGTTAGCAGGTTAGGTTTTGCGTCAGTTTGTGTCAAAACTGGTTAGCAGGTTAGATTTTGCCTCAGTTTTCCGCCGAAGCAGCAAATTTAACTCGTCGTTCGGACTCGTTGAATTCGCACGTCGGTTTCAATTCGAAAATATCACCGATGATAATCATACCACTTGTGGTATTATTGGCTAACACTGTTTCTGGCTATTCCTACAAAAATTTCTGTTGCTTTAAAAACGTGCCGACCCAAATATTTATACAACAGATATCAATGTGACAATACCACTTTAGTAGCCTCTGCTAAATAATAATAATAATAATAATAGATTTTTATTCCATAACCCAAATATATACAGTTTATACCGTAACACGCAAAATATTTATGGAACCTTAAGATGAGGTTCAGAATCCTGTTTTTCAACCTCACCTTAAATATAATAGAACGCAGGACTTCAAAAAAATTGCCTAACTAAACTATAGTTCATGGTGACGTAAATCGCAACATATTTGTTAAACATCCAAAAAATAAACAAAATTCAATGAAATCAAAACCAGTAGACAATGGCCGTGCAAGACGCAATATTATGAAAAACTAAACATCAAATTACATTGAGATAATCACTGAGTTTGAAGTAAATACTCGAAGAAGACAGGTCTAAGTCTATGCAAAGGTAAATCTTTGTAAGAAGCGGGTATTTTTTTAATACTTTTACAATATTGTTAGAAAACGATCTTTCAAAACGCGATGTTTTATGTAGAGGAACAGTTAAAGTCCACTTGTGTCTTAAATTTAATTTGTGTACGTCAGTTCTATAAGTGATTTTATTATAAAGATAAGGCGGTTGCTTTTCTAAGATTAATTTAAAAAAAACAAGAAACTTTGAAGGAATCTTCTGTTTTTCATGTTCAGCCAATTTGTTTCAAGAAGTGTATGCGAAATATGTTCAAATTTTTTAATACCATGGATATATCTTAAGGAAACATTTTGCACTCTCTGAATTCGCTTAATGCTATCAACATCTAAACAGGAATTATAAATTTCTGAGCAAAATATAAAATGGGAGAAAACAAGAGATTCACAGAGAGTAGTTTTGACTGCTTTACTGACGTATGACCTGTGTGGATAAAGTATTCTAAGATTGCCATATGCTTTCTGAATGTATTTGGAAATTTGTTGTTTATATCTAAAACTATTGTCCAATATAAGACCTAGATTTCTTGCTTCATCAACAACAGGTATTAATTTATTATTTATGTGCAGGCTAAGTATGTTTTTCTTAATATCACATTAATTTCTACTCCCAAACATTACAGCACAAGATTTCTCAGGATCAGGATCAGTATCGTCGGCGTACATATGCAATTTACAGGTTTTAACGTAATGATAAATATAAATGGCATACAACAAGGGCCCAAGAATAGATCCTTGTGGAACACCTCTTTCAACAAATCGCGCTGTAGACATACGACCATCAATCATAACCTGTTGACCCCTGTTAGAAAGGTAGTCTTTCATTAGGGTAAGAGCGTTAAGACCAAAACCAATGTAATTTAAAACAGCAATTAACAAATCATGATTAATAGTATCGAAAGCTTTACTAAAATCTAACAGCGTTAATACTGTTAATTTTCCATTATCAGAAGCAGCTAAGATATCATCAGTTATATTTAGCAAAGCCGTAACACAACTATGAGATGGTCTAAACCCTGACTGAGAAATTGGGAAGATATTATAATTACTTAAATATTGACGTAACTGTTTATTTATAATTTTTTCTAAAAACTTTGAAACTGCCGGCAGGATACTTAGGTCGTAAATCTTTATAGGCTGCAGCATTATTTATTTTGGGGAAAGGAATCACAATTGCATTTTTCCAACATTTTGGAAAAACATTTTCTGTTAAACAGCAGTTCAGTATATGAGTAATAAACAGTAATATGTATGGACAACACAGTTTAATCATATTGATGGTTATACCGTCTATACCCGCTGCATTACTTTTTACACTTCTAATTAAATTTTGTACTTCCTCAACGTCAACAGTATTGAAAGAAAGTTTTTCTGATGTAAGTTCGTTATTACGATAAAAATCTAGAAACATTTGATCAGGAGTGCTGTCAGGTATAGAGTCTAGAAAAAAATCATTTACCTCTTGTACATTACTGAGTGCTTCCGGAATAGAATTTTGTTTTTTAATGTTTATGTTTATTAAATTTAGCTCCTTCCAAATAGCATTTGTGCCTCCAGTCCCAACTTTATGCTCGAAGTACGCTTTCTTTTCATTTTGAATTGCAAGATTGGTAAAATTACGCATTTATAATATTCCCAGTGCCCGGGGTTCTTAGATTGTTTATATTTTGATTTTGCTTTATTTTTAAGATTTATCAGTAACTTAACATTATCAGTAAACCAAGGTGCTGGTTTGTTCTTCATTTTAACGGTTATCCACGGGGCATGCAAGTCAAAAATGAATGTAATATAATAATTTAAAATGTTTAATTTAGCATCAATATCCCGCTCATAAAACAATTGATGTAGAGGTAACTTCTGTAAGTCACAGTAGAAGTCATTAAAATTTAAATATTTAAAATTCCGAAATGTGCGTGTAATAGGACTTAGTTTGACGAACTCACCAGTTGATATTTTGCAAAAAACTGTCTCATGATCGGATAACTCTTTTTCACACACCCCTGTTTCAGTAATGCAGCTGGTATCCGATGTAATTATGAGATCTATCAAAGTACTGCTATTTCTAGATATTCGAGTAGGCTCTGTAATAATAATTTGTTTTAAACATAATGTATTTAACATATAATTTAAGTATTGCGTAACCGAACCAGAAAAATCCAACACGTTTACATTAAAATCACCCAGACAAATAACCCTATCTGAAGCCTCAGTACACAAACAAATGGATATGTCAGTGGTCTGTTATAATATGTTTTTCGGACTTTTTCCACTGTCTAGGGTGGAAATCACACGTTTCGGGAGTTTTAATCTACTCCCGTCTTGGTTAGTCCTGCCAAGGACTGATATTATACGTTTTTCTACGTAAATTTACGTAGAAAAATAATATCAGTCCTTCTTAGGACTAACCAAGAACACCTGAAGACGGCAGTAGATCAAAACTCCCGAAACGTTGTGTGATTTACACCCTAGACAGTGGAAAAAGTCCGAAAACATATCATAACAAATGGATTCTTCAACCTCATCTACAAAAACGTTATAATTAAATTGAGGTGGTTTATACACAACCCCGAAAACATAACTTTCATTATTGATTCTTAATGACCGCCACAATTGCTCAATATTATCATTTGTTTGAATAATTTTTACATTCAAGTGATTCTTTACATAAATTGCAACTCCACCCCCTCGAGCGTCTCGATCTTTCCGGAAAATGTTATATTTCGAATGAGAAAGGATAATATCAGATTTTAACCAAGTTTCAGATAATGCTAAAATACCATATCCCTTTTGTTCAAGTAAATAGTTTATGTCGCCGATTTTCGGCAAAAGTGACCTAATATTAATATTAATATGTGCCACACACAAACAATTGCCCACCAATTCATCATTCATTAAAATAAATTGCCTTAATTAGAAATAAACTAAAATGTAAACAAATACCAAATATATAAATATTAACAAGTTAAACTAAAAATTCTGCTATCAGCAACAACATGCAAAGCTCCACATTATCACTGCTGCGATCTAAATGGGAAGAAATATGGTAACCATTAAACAAGCAACTAATACTGCTGAACTATTAAGACAACGAAGAAAGGATAAGACAGTAGATAACTATAAAGATCTCAATAAGAAGATCAAAAAAGAAATTTGCAAACACGTAAGGGACTGCAAGACTAAAATAATGCGAGACTCTCAAATGAAGGTATTAAGAACTAAATTGACAAATAGAACTTGACAATGGAATGAGAAATACTCTCCTTGAGAGAGAAATATATAATAATGAGATAACACCACAAATCTAAGTAAGAGACGTAGCAGAGTTTGTGTGGTCTCGCCACGTTGGAGCTTCCTATGAATCATCCTAACAAGGGAGGGTGAGCTTGACAGTAAGTAACAATAGTTAGAAGTAATATTAACTAACCACTGTTGACACTAACAGCACATCAGCTGAAAGTATAACTCGTAACAACGGCAGATCAACTGTAAAGACTTTTAAAGTTTCTAAAATATGCGGGCACTTTTATTTCATCGAATAAAGAACGCAAACACGCTAATTGGCTGTTTTTGGCGTTTCTCATGATTTTGTGTGTTGATAATTTTGTAAAGTTTGATACCTGTGCGATTAATGTATTGGGCAATCTGCATTTTCTCCTTCTTCTATGTACTTTCCATTTGATGGTTAGGCTTTCAATTCCATCTCGTCGTATAGTGTGTTCCACGAAACTTAGTATTCTTCGTTGAATAGTTGACAGCATGAAACGGGATTTGGCCCAGCCAACCTAAGCCAGTGATCAATACTCTTTCAATATACAGTCTATTTGTATGTTTGTGTATTGTAATATTTACCTGTAAGTAAATTTAGTTGAGTTTCGGACTCCAGTGTACGTTAGTTTGCTGTGTGGAACTTGAAGGAAACGTTTATTGCATCTCGAACCAAGTGCTGCAAAACGTCTAAAGAGTGTTGCTCGTCTTTAAGCTGCGAGAAGAAACTTACCACAGCTGGGAAATAAGTGCATTGCGTACCGACATGCAATTAGTAATGGTTGGTGTTATTCTCATTTGAAATTTCCACTTAGAAAATTGTACCACATTGCATCAGCCCGTGTTCCAAATCAGGTGATGTTTTTATGGGCGCGGCTAAAGGCATTGTGGCACCTTGTGACGTCAAGCGTTAGTTCGTCGCTGGAGTATCCGATTACATCGCAAGACTCGGCGAAATCCGCGGGTTGCGCTGGCTTTCACGCTGTGACGACGGATATATTTTCAGTACTTTTCAAGCCACATTGCGACAACTTTCGGAGCTTTGCTACATTAAGGCTCCAGAACCTTGACTGGGAAAACTTGTAAACTACGATTCTTCGTAACAAAAGAGAGAATAAGTATAAAAAATTAACCGACAAAGGGCTCCAAGCGCGGCATAACGGGAACACCATTACAAATAGCTAGCTCTCGTTTTGGATGCATTAGCATGACAAGAAAAAAATAACTGGACAACGGAAGTCGCACAGGGAGACAAAACAAGTATTGGAAGGCCATGAAATAGATGAAGTGATTATGTACAACAAATAACAGGTGGGAACTACCTCCAGATACCACAAGACAGAATATTGAAGGAAATTAGGGGACTGCAGAAATAGAGAGATATAGGCTGAGGAGAAAGATAATCATTGTTTAGCATTTTCTTTTGTCACGGTTTCTTGCTGTTTTATACCTTAGCATCCCGCATGCTTTTATGTCACCTCCCCAATGCTTGAAATATCTGTCTTTATTCAGGTGTTCTCCCTAAGATCACCAATCAATGACTGGGTCTTTTATCTGATCTACTCTTTAGTTTTGTTATCATTTAACGGGGTATTTATAATGCGGCGTCCGTTGGCGCAGCCCTAGGTGATTTATTTATCTTTTTGAAGGCCCAGTTCGCCTCCCATTTCTTTGGAGGTTGTTTTGGTGGGCGTTTCGATTTTGGTCTTAAACATCTTGCTACTCTTACTATTCTGTCTTGGTCCGCTCTTTCAACGTGATCGCTTTACACTTTTCTGCATTTCTTAATGAATTTAACAATGTCAAACTGCATTGGTCCCTGACATCTTGATTCTTATTGTCGTCTTCCCAGCTGTCTCTCTAGATGTAGTCATCTCTGTAGTTCTCTTAGCTGCTCAGTTCAAGTGGTTTATACTTGACATTCTTCTCCGTAAGTTAGTAACGGCACAGTTTCATAAATTTTGGCTTTGGCGGTCTTGCTCATACAGCGGTTTCCATGTGAGACATTGTGGATCTCTCCAATCTTTGCGTTCTTGCACTACGCAGTTCTAATTGCAACTTCTGCTCTTGACATTAAGTAGTCTCTTTTTCAGTACCAGGGGAATGTTAATGTGTTTATAACTCCAGTCCTGTTTGAAGTGGATAGGAAGACGTTTCGAAATCGCATCTCGTATTAAAATCGAATCTAATAAGCTTGCTTAATAGACAGAATACACGAGCACGTACTTCAACTCGAGTGGACAAAAACCAAGGTCCTTAAAGTTCTCTTCGGGCGTTTCATTCATAATCATAGGCACGACTTTCACTCGAAAACGTGCAATATTCAAAACCTTGACAGATTACATAATTAGTAATTATAAACTACATGTTTAATTCATCGGGAGATAAGAGGAAATTCGCCATTCGGATGATTTACCGTTTTCTGCTACTTGTACACGTTTTGGTGTACTGAATATGTCCAAGTACTTCCGCCACGAAAACTCCTTGCAAACGGTTTTCTGTTATCTAGCCGATTTTGTGTAATATTAAAAGCATATGAATATCATCGTTTTTTTTTAATAACAAGTATTGGTTTTAAGTAAAAGCGGACTAAGTCAATTTGGGTGTTTTGTCGGCATACGTTGGCTTTTGGCCTGGTTACTCATAGGAAAAACTGGATAATACCTGGGAGTTTTTGCTTGTAAAAGGGAAATGCGCAACTCAGCGGTTTTTGCGGAAGTACCGGAGCAATAATTATCATATTCATTATTATTTATGCATATGCATAGCTGGGTATAGCAGTTGTAAATGTATAATTTGCATCTTTGTGATCGCGGACAGGCTACGTTTAACATCTAACAGCTGATCTCTATTTATAAATCCTTGAACATTCGAACCTCATCGCGTTTCTGGTTTACGAGCCGGTTTAATGCCATCATTTTGCATTTTCTGATTCGGTTGTTAATTTTGCAATTATCTCGCTCGTAAATTTATTTGTTTTGATTCCGAACGCTCTAATTTATTAACGCCGCTATTTCCACTTTATTTACTTATTATTAATGGTAACGCGGTCGTAAAATCCCATACGAACAATAGCATTAAAATATAAAAGTAGTTTCCTTCCGAACAATATGTAATGCTAATTTGCCTCTAAACATTTATGAGGTGGGCTTAACTAGTTTTTTCATATTTTCCAGCAATTAACTTACGTTTTAAGTGTTATCGCGGAGTATATAATATAAATTATTTATTCCAACATCCACCCAGAGTTCAGCATACGTTGAAACGTTAAGCAACCAAGAAATGGTTTTAAAATTGTTAAAGCTGCCATAACACGATATGAAATTCAAAGACTCAATTTACATAATTACCTAGGACATGCAATAAATACTGATGTACGCAAGCTGAAAAATTTGTATAACAAACAAGGGAAAACGCCATAAACAGGAAACATGGACTTCTGAAAGTGAAAATTTTATTCTGTTTCGAGATTTAATCTGAGCCGTTGCGTTTTAGGGGACCATTATTACTACAGTTAGTCACACTATTTCTGTTATAATGGAAATTCTAGTTTGCTTGAAATTGTCACGGTTACCAGCATCGATGCACTGCAGCTTAGGCAACCCACAATTCATTGAAACATCGCATAAGTCCTGTCGAAGTTGTCTCCTATAATGTAACCTTTGATTGTTATAATATTCCGATACAATGGTAAATATGTTAATTACAACTGGGAATATAAGAAACGGATTTTTCCTAAAAATATGGTTAACGTTATTCTCACTTATGTATTTATTAACCTGTCTGCCAAGTAAACGTGAAAGCAGCCAGCAGAAATGACAGACAAGAGCATTCAGACTGGAATTTCTATAATCGCGTGAAAAAATTAGCACCTGCTTTAGATTTAATCTGACAACTTAATAAAGTAAACTTGGAGAGATCTTTTGTGGGGAACGCCATGTGAACTAAATTAACATTGAAGTGTTTCATTTATATTATATCATTAAGTGTAAATCATGCTCTCGATTTTTGTTAAGGGCATATGATTTATGCAAAATTAAGCAATTAAGACAATTTTCTCGGAATTCACTTGTAGGTGCGGTTAATAAAATCTCACAAGAGTTTTTTAATGGAAAATGGTAAATGGACAAATATCGCCTAATCTTGTGTTGTTAAATTTAGAGTAAATCTGATCTATTTGATCAAAAAAATTACATAATCAGATGTACCTATTCCGCATACCCATAACAAACAACTGCAGGTATTTCAAAACGCTCCTAAAGATAACAGTCGACATTCACCTATTCAGAATGCACAAACTATCGATGAAGCCACAATGTCATTACAAAAGTTTTCATAAGAACTGTGGCACTTACCAGCAAAAACTGAAAAAATGTTATCCATATTAGATGCAGGTTTTTCATGAATTATGACCAATTGAGACTTATATACTGTCAATGGTCCAACCCGTTCCGAATTAATAACGACGAACTGCTGGACATACAATTTTATTCAGTTGAGGCATGGTTTCATATTTCGAGCTACACAATTTCGTAAAATATGAGGATGTTGAGTGCAGATAATTCTCATACACTTCGTAGAACTCTTGTACATCCCGTAAAAGTTGGCGTCTAATTGGACTGATATATTTGAGGACTCCTAACAGAATGACAGCAGAGCGTATTTGGCTCAGAAAACATTGGATCATCTGCGTAAATTTTTAAGGCAAGGTTAATTCCTTTTGTGCTATCCAGGTCAGATCAGCCCTCAGGATTCCATGCCTTTTGCACACCTAAAAATCAAAATTGAAAACCTGAATGATCGAATTATAGACACATGCGCTAATATAACTCCATGCTTACAGATGAATGTTGGTCTTTTCAGCTCTTTTAGTCCTATTCAACTGCTCGCTGTGCACAACCAAGCTCTTAAACAGAGCTATTTAAAGACAACATTTTTTATGCAATATTTCTCACGCTAGCACTTCATTTTACTTCAAAAATGTAAGCTAAAATAAGTTAACCTAATTATAGCTGAAAATATAAGAAAACTTTTCTAAAAGAGTTTTAGGGTAACCAGCAACCGAGAAAATCCCTGTGTATTCATGAAGGTATGAAATAGCAACCTCGTTATGTAGTTATGAACCTTTAATTTGGAGTTATTAAGGCAAAATATTAACAGCTCATTGCAATGTTTAAAGTACAAGCTAAGACGGACAGTTGTCCAATTTATCCACACATACACATCAATCCATTCTGTAACACTTCGAAGCCGGTAGATAATAATAGGTATTTCAGGTAAAACATATAGAAAAAGAATGAGAGAAGATGGAACTTTTGAATTTATAATATTACCGAGAGTTCTCTTCAGTTGCTAAGGTTTTCAAAACATAAAATCGTAACGTCATACATTTAATTCATGGATGTTTTTGCGCCTTCTCGATAGGCAACCTTTCTATATGACAAATCTAATAAATTAACATAGATCGTTATTTGTTTTTTTACCTATACGATAATAGTCTAGCATTTATAAGAATTGCAGGTAGCTTGTCGAAAAATTTTAAAATGGGAAGGTGGAATTGTTATTGGTGGTAGACGCTTGTCCAATGTGCGCTACGCTGATGACACTCTTATTGGTAAAGACGAAAATGAGTTGCTAACCGTAATAGAGAAACTAACGACAATTAGTATCGAATAGTCTCGATATTAATACCACTAATACTAGAATAATGATTGTAGACAGGAAACATAATAATAAACCTGATATTCGCCGCATTGGAAATTACAAAATTCTAAACAACTTTCTTTATCTAGAAGTATAAAAAACGATGACAGTTGTGAACGTGAGATACGACCCCGAATTCAGTTGGGTAAACAGCTATGACCCAGTTGACGAAAATATGCAAAAGCTCTGACATACCCCATAGCACAAAGATTAATTTAATTCAAACCCTGGTATTCTTCGTTTTTAGATAAGCATCTGAGACCTGAACCATTCATACAGCAGATCGCTGAAGAATTGATGTTTTTAAACTTTGGTGTTGGCGTAGAATGCTCCGGATCCCTTGGACAGCACGAAGAAGCAACGAATTTGCGCTCAACGAAGTAAAACCAAAACAATGACTGTTAACTAACGTTTATGTCAGCATTTTGAATTTTTTTTGGTCACATTACGCAAAGTAAAAACCTAGAAAAGTTAGTGCTGTAAGGGAAATTTGACAGGAAAATAAAACGCGGTAGATCACCTTGCCGTTGGATTAATAATGTCGAGTGGAAAGCAACATCGACCAAGCTGCTGGCGTACCTTAATAAAAGGGCCACATTAAAATTAGGTACCTAATCAATTATACCTGATTAGCTTCCATTTGTCAAGATGGTTGGAATTGAGGAGGATGATTAAATACAACCGTAATTATTAAATGTATAGTATTGTTTTCTTGGTACTGTTTGTGTTCTTAAACAATCTGCATAAATACCTCCAGGTGGAAGTCACTTGATAACCTGCCGCTTGTTCAACAATGTTGTAACTATTAAAAGGATAGATCCTTTATTTTTTATTTGAAGTACGACCACTTTATCGTTCTGGTATTCAGGAGCTAATTGGTGTTTTACTAGATTCGGTGTTAGCATTTATTTTGTTACAACTGCCGGTTATTACATGTAACAACAGGTAATAGAACGAAACAGATACAAGGTCCGCCAGAATGAAGTATCCATTTTAAATTGAGTTGTTTTTGTTAATGGCTAAATTTTTATTCAAAACTCAAACAAAAGGTTCTTAAGGAAATACGGAAATTTTATTTTTTAAATATTACATCAGTCAAGTGACCTTCTTTTCGCTGCTGGCACTCTTGAAGCCACGAAAGTTTTGTATGCGTACATCACGAGTTCTTCCTTTTGGTTTTTCTTCGGCACATGAAGCAGTACTGCGAAACTTGTGTACCCACGTTCTAATTGTTATTCGACTAGGAACTGGATCTCCTGGATTTAAATGAAAGTGACGACGAAATAAACGCTGGATGGTTACAAAAGATTTGGTTTTTAAAAAATAAGCTTCAACCGCAAAATAACGTTGAATATTTGACCAATGCTCCATATTCACAGCTAAACTGACATTTCTCGCAAACACTTTGACAACTGCCTTAAATTTCCCTTTATCGCGAAAGCATGGCGACTTGATTTGAATTTATATCTCATTATACAGGGTGCTTTCTAACTTGGGACCTTTCTTTAAATAGCAAGAAGTACAAGGAAAATAATGTATGTTAACATGCATTTGCCCCAGTAAAAGTTGGATAATAAGCGAGATATGTTCTTTTTAAATTTCTGAAAAAAATTTTAAAACCCGCTGCAATTGCAATTTAATTAACAAAATTAATAACAATACATCTAACAAATAACTATTCTACGTTGTCACAGAATCTCGAATTATAACTGCTGCATCTTCCACGTGTTGGCGCAATTCTTCTATAGTATTTATTTCCGAGGCATACACTAAAGACTTAAAATGTCCCCAGAGATAAAAGTCGAGTGGCGTTAAGTCCGGCGACGGAGGCGCCCAAGAAATTGTCGCACCACGGCCTACCCACCTATTTGGAAAACTCCGATTCAGGTATTTGCGAACTATGCGGCTAAAATGTGGTGGGGCACCATCATTTAAAAACCACATTCGTTGTCGAATATCCAGTAATAACAGTTCAGGCAAATGGTTCTCTAAAAAATTTAAATATTCTACCCCAGTTAGACGATTCGGTAACACGAAAGGTCCAATTAACTGTCCATTGAGAATTCCAGCCCAAACGTTCAAAGAGAATCTCTGCTGGAACCCAGTTCGCCGGATAGCACGTGGATTTTCAAATGCCCAAATATGGGTGTTTTTAAAATTATTTACTCCGTTCCCTGTAAACATTTTTTCATCACAAACTATCACATTGGACGTAAAATTGAGATTGCGAGCATGTTCGCGCAAAAGCCATTCGCAAAATCTTGTCCTCTGAAGATAATCTGCAGGCATCAGAGCCTGTACGCGTTGCAAGTGATAGGGGTATAGTTGGTCTTCTCGGAGAATTTGCCATACTGTGGTATGAGAAATGCTGGTTCGATTGGCAACATGTCTTGTACTTGCAGATGGGTCTGCATCCACCATTACCAAAATCTTTTCTTCAGCTTAGTTTCCTACAACCCTACCTGGGCCACCACGTCCTCGTTTTGGTAGTAATTGTCCAGTGTGTCTAGCACGTTGGTGAAGTTCAATAAATCTTCCGGGAGCAGGCGCAACCCTTTGCGGGAATCGTTCTCCATAAACGCGAGATGCAACAGCTGTATTTTGCAATGCCTCCCCATAAACTAACAACATATCTGTTAATTCGATACTGGAATACTTATGAGCCATATTTTTAGCATTGATTATTTCGAACATAAAAAAATATGACAATGCTGACACACGCCAACTAATAATAAAACAATGCCGACACACACCAACTAATAATGAAAGTGAAGTGATTCCAGTGGTTCTTAGTTGTTCTCATAGTAAAAAAGATAAGACAATATCTCACTTATTATAACACTTTTATTAGAGCACTTTTTGTGACTACATTTCGCCTCCTTTAGATGCTCTTTCAAGGAAAGTCTCAAGTTAGAAAACACCCTGTATTATGAAATGAATTAACTTTCAAAATAGAAACTTCATTCTGCCGGACCTTGTATATACATGTATGCATATTATCTAAAACTGTAGAATATACACGTAATTGTTTGTAAATATGTAAAAAGTTATAATCTTCAGTGTATTTTTATCTATTAATATGTTTTCGTAAAACTCCTCACAACTTGCAAGCATTGTTGATATCGAGGATAGCGACGCTTTGTTTTAGCGTAACAAAATTCTTCAAAACGTTTTTAGGAAATGAGTCAAAAGCTCCTTATGCAAGTACAAAGTTGATACCACAATTTTAGGACTAACTTTGTTATGTTGTCTTACTAGTCTTTCTACATCACGTTGTAATTACTAGTTGACGAGGATCCATTTTCTTCAAGTGTCAATTTTGAATGACCAATTGTAGTGGATAATTCATCGACGCTTATTTACAGCTCTCAGAGCATCGCCGTTCGATACAGAAAGCAAAACTTCATTGACCAGCTAGGTGTTCTACTCCCGAAACTTTTTAAACCAAATGGCTGCAGTGTTTCGATAGAAAGTGTTTTTCCCTCCAGTTTCATTAATTTGCCCAGCTGCAGCTTTTACACTTAGACCTTTGTCCAATAATGCCACAAGAAAGCTCTAATTGTGATTATTTCCGCATTAATTGTTAACACAACAGGCAGAAGTAAATTTGTGACACGTAAACATAAACAGTTCGATGAAAAACAAGTGCTGTTTTCAATGATACCATAGTTGATTTCTGAGGCTTTCACGGCCATTGTCATTAAGTAACAAACGACTTCCGGGATTGGACCGTGTCATAATTGAGATCGAAGAACATCAGGAGGAAAAAGCAAAAGAGCACGGTAACTCAACGTGTGAACCACGTCAGAGGCGAAACTCGACTGAGTCGATTTCAATCATAACACGGTCCAATCCCGGAAGTCGTTTGTTACTTGATACCGTAGTTAACTAGATTCTGGTATAATAGATTGCAATGTCCAATCAATCTTTATGTACAAGGACTTGCAACAGCCTATGTAGTACGTTGGAGATGGAGTCTCCTGTTGCAAATCTCACCAAACCGTAGTGAGTTATGGTATCAATTTTATGTATTAAAACACATATTGCTACACTAAAAATGTCTTGATTTATACTCTACCGATAGTTATTTGCACATTAAGTAGAAAAAGTGTCTGTTAGTATGTGGGAAGGGATTATGCCAAGTATAGAAAACCTACTTTTAGTCCAGTTAACTTAGGTATTTATAATGGCTTTTCTAAGATGATCGAAAAAGCACCTCTTGAAATGTTAGTGCCGATTTTAGAGTTGTTAATACGACGTTGTTTATCATATAAGTTAAAGGGAGTTTGAAATACCCAAATGAAACTTAAAAGATCTTCTCAAGGGACATACTTTGGGTACCAAATTAATAGTAATTTGTATACCAAGGCACTGATATTTAGTTATTTATCACGAATGTGGATTTACCTGTCAAGGACCGTAGAGCCAAGGCAAATAAACCACATGAGGGATAAAATGAAATTTCAGTGCCCAGGGGTGCATTATGTTTTTTTAATCGAGAAATATTTAAATTAAAACATTTTAACGAACTTTTGTAGATTATGTTGATGTCGGTTGAAGTCGTAAAACAATTGATTACTTCACTGTCGATTTTTCGTATTTTAATGACGATTTCAGCGTACTTCACTGCCGATTTCAAATAATAGCAGTTTGTATACCAAGGCACTGAAGTTGAAATTTTTATCACGAATGTGGATTTAGTTGCCGAGGCCCGTAGGGCCAAGGCAAATATACCACATGAGGAGTACATTATGTTTTATTTGGAATCGAGAAATCGTGAAATTACAACATTTTAACCAACATTTGTAGGTTATGTTAACGTCGGTTGACGTTTATCTTTCGCCTCGCCACCTACAAAAAAGTCGTAAAACTGAAACAATTTTTTGGCTCCGCTTAATTGTTTCGCCAGTTACCAATTTAATTCCGGGCCAGCCTGCATTATTATTCCCTGTATTTCAAACGATATCAAATCTTGTTCGCGCAAAAGTGCTGGATTTGGTTTTTCCGAAATTCACTTGTTATCGCTTTGCGCCAGCGAGCAGCTATTCCGTTGTTTTGGGGGCATTCTATTTCTGCATTCGGTTGAAGTAACTTGCTTCTACGAAGGCATTCTCGCGTGCTACTGCACCAATTATTAATTAACTTCGTTTGTGAGCTGATGACTAAAATCAGGTATGTCTACGCTACTGGTTGATATTCATTTTAGTAATTTCCGGTTTTTTATTAGCTCTTTGACGATATTCTTCAACGTCACTTTTAAACGCCATTATTAGATGCCGTTTTTAGACAACTCTTTATTTGGGTTTCCTAATTAACACCCTAATCAATAACTTGGACCCGCAACTCCTTTCTGGAATGTCATCTTGAGCTTGCCAAATGATACAAGGAACGTGCGTTCCATTATCAAATTCGGCCACGAGTTCGAGGTTGCTGTCGACTTACGCTAAGCTAATCCTGGACCAATTCAGTGCCTGCCGGCAACGTTTTTTTATCACCACCCAGGTTAGTTTTGTTTCAACTTTTGTTGATAACCACGTCCGCCTATGAATTGTTGGCTGAATCGATTGTAACGACGCTTCCGATTTACAATTTACAAAGTTAAACTACGCATTACAAATTTAAAACGTAATGTATTAATTATTCACAAATCTACGCTTTACACATTTAAAACGTAATGTATTAATTGTTCATAAATCTATGCTTTACAAATTTAAAACATAATGTATTAATTGTTCCCAAATTTACAATTCACAAATTTAAAGTTTTGCTAAATGAATACGTATTAAGAATTTTGTAGAAAGTGCCCTCACGCCATTTTACTATCATTACCGAGATAACGGTTAAAACATATGACAGTGGTAAGCTTACTCCTTCATTGAGTTGTGACCACATTCAATCCAAGAGCCCAAAAGAGGTTCGCATATTTTTTGTGCGTGCTGCATTTTCAGCATTAGTAATATACTGTATTATATACTGTATTTAAACCTTGTGATAAACAATTTACAGACCTAATTACGATGTTGCGAGCAACGATTAATTATTAATTAAATAAACCTAATTGTTGCTGTAATTTTATTTATTTTTCGAAATTTGTGATTTCTGGCGCCCTGTGTTTTTTTACTATTATTAAAAGAGCTTGCAACAGTTCAGCTGATGATAGAAATCTGCGACCCAAGGCCATCGAATTTGAAGCTAGCTAGGTCATTGCGGTGAGTAAGAACATTTCAGAGCTACCGTGGTGTATAAATGATAAGGGGGTTGATCTGCGATTATACTACCATAGATTATTATTAGTAATCGATCGCAGGTTGGCTTCTTTATTGTTTCAAAACAATGGATTACTTTAATGCCGATATTTCGAATTTTAATGACGATTTCGAGGTACTTTAATGCCGATTTGAAATAAATATATTTATGCTGTCAAGTATAATTTGATAAAATTTAGAGAGAATTACATTAAAACTCAATACTGAATGTTTCTTAAGTCGACCATGTGGCTGCTGGAGGTACATTATAACAGAAAAAGAATAGAAATCTCCTCTAACGTTTTGGTCTTAGATCGGTAGCTTTTTATAAAGCAGAGTTAACAATTTTAGCAAATGTTTTTACACACTGATACCAACATTTTCAAAATAAGGTACAAAAATGTAACTACTACATGGGCACATTCCAGTGCCGACCAGCTACAGTGCAGGCCGTATGGGTTGTTTACAAAATTTTAAATTGAATAATCACTACAGAGTGGCGTCAATGAGCCTTTAATACAACACATCTTAGTCACAATCACAATAATCTGCAATAAACTTACAAAACCGCCGTATCAAAAATAAGTTTCCAGTAACTAAAGCAGACACAATAAAAATAAAATATATAATCCTTATTGCGAGACGCCTAAAGTCGGGGTAACTGGCAATCCTTTTAGTTGAAACACACTCGGACACGAAGACCAAAGCTACTGAGATTAATAAGAACACTTAAGTAGATACAAATACTTGCATTTATTTTTCTGCCGTTTACAGAAACCTTAAGTTTACGTATTTACATCTTCTTATTAACTAACTTAATTCTAAGTCCATTCTGACCAAGAAAGCTCGGTGGGCGTTTACAAAGTTCCCAATAACCTATCAGAGCTGGTCTAAATTTTGGACATTTGGCATTACGCGGACGTGACCGTTCATAATAGTTCTATGAATTTTTACAAGCTTGAGGATTTCCCACAGTGAAATGTGGCCTGTTCGGACCCTTAGTAAATTACCGCTATAAATATTTAAATTTCTACTAAAAGCATTTGGTCCCAGCTGCAAATAGTTTTTATGATCGAGTTGCAACCATTGCTTCTTCTAATCACGTACCGGTCATATACATCACTCAATATTTCGGTTTATGAAGTAAACGCTGCATAAACTTACTCTAAGCTTATTCGTGAGATTGGAATATCTCCAGCTTCCCAAGCGAAAGGCACGTTTCTAAACATCCGCTTGTTGTAATTTAAATATGACATTTTCCTACGAATTTTACCTTAAATTATTATACAGATGGCTTACAGCTAACTAAAGTACAGTATATTCCTACATAGTTCATTAAATTAAAGAACGCGAATCGTAACATCCTTAACAATACAATATTAAGTACAAACAGTTTAAAGCCATTTAAAGATATTTTGTGTGGTTACCTCAAAGGAAAAAACAACTATCTTTGACGGAAGTAACAATAAATTCAAATATTGGGGGAAGAGAAGACGTCTTTAGCAATAATAATAATAATAATAATAATAATAATAATACTATTAAGTTCCATTGTTTCCTTTCGGGACATATGGTGTTTATCAATTGTTTCTCCTGTTGTCTCTATATTCCATTCTTGTAAAGGATCCGCTACTTATTTGGATGTCCCCTTTTTCTTTCTCCCTGCGGGTTCCATTGTAGTGCTTTCCTTGCCATTTATTATTTTTCTTTAGTAGAATATGTGCTAGCCATCTATATTTTCCGTTTTTAATTTGTGCTTCGATTTCTTTTTCTTCTGTTCGTTTCCACAACTCCGGAGCCAGTAGATCTCTAGTATGGCTCTTAGGTATCTAGTTACAAATAAATATATCTGCAGTTTTCTTCTAATGACCTCCGTAGAGATATAGAAGCATCGGTTTGACCATTGAATTAAATAGGTAGCTTAATATTTGTGCATGTCATAATAGTTGTTTGTTCTTCATATCTTACTGAGTCGCATTTCGGGCCTCCTCTATTCTCTTTATTATATCTTCGTACAACGTTTTCTATTGCTACCGCACTGCCAAAGTAGGTGGTTTCATTTACTGTTTCCATGCCTTCTATCCTTTTTATAACTTTCTCCCTTTCTATAGACTTTTGCTTTCGTTGATTTTGATCTCTACTTTTCCGGCTTCACTCACTAAGAGGTTTATTTTCTCCTGCATACGTCTACTCCGGTTTGCTAACAGGCATACCTATATCGTCAGCAAACTCCAAGTCTTCTAGACTTTCTATAAGAGTCCACTATATATCTTTTTTTATCGTTTGTTGTAGTTTTCAATCCTTAAATAAAGGGCTAAAAGGAGATAGGAAAACGGATTTAGATTGCGGCAATCATGTAGGTATAGACGTGAGAAATACATTGTGAATAATTATGGAACAGAACGGAAAAGCCATCTTTAGTACGTGGTATGAAAAAAGTTAGACGAAGCTATTGTAATAATAGTCTTCTCCTTATTCTTCATCAGGCTTTCAACATCCACTCCTGTATGTTTTGTCTTCTGTCATCTTCCTGTCTAGCAACATGTCTTGCCTAATTCCATTTTGAGTTTACTGTGACTGTTATCATTGTCCCCACCTTGGTTTTTCTTTTGATCTGTTCATTATTTATGTAGTCTCTAAGGCTTATTCACCCTAGAATTATTTTGATATCTCGCTGAACTTATTGGCGAACTTGACAGTTCGAGAGATTATTGCCATACATCACTTGAAGTATGCAGACATTAAAACGTTTCTTTTTAGAATTATTGCCATTTTGCCATGTGTATGACTTCATTCTGCCATTCTAATATCTTGAATAGGTCTTCTTATGAAAGAGTAAATAACTTTGATGATACAGTGATCCTGTCTTGTTCCCTTTTCTATTTGCATTTTATCTGTCGCTGGTTCTTGTGCATTATTCATCGCGTTAAATATTGCCTAGAGTTCAATCCAATCCAGGGCTTTACTTATAGTCGATAAAAGTAAGTTTAAGTGGTACATTTTACTCGGTACACTTTTTTATTAGTGTTCGCACTGTTTGTATGTGTTCTATTTTGCAGTAACTCTTGCCAAAACTTGCTTGTTCTAAAGGTTGATTTTGTGGTGATTTTGGTTAACAGGTTATGTGGGCTGTAGTTATATTTTGAGGCTATCGTCCAATAAATGGGTATTTTTTCAGGAATTGTAAATGTTGCCTTCTGATACACATTTGTCGTCCATCGGCTCGACTGTAACCGCTCCGCCAGTTTTTAGTATTTTAACAGTGCTTCCATCTTCGTCGTTTTTCATATGGGACGGAGTGTATTTTATCCCCTCGGTTGTGATGTCGGAAAATTCTTCAGGGGCGATGTTTATGACCTTTACAGACTCTACATTGTTTGATTTTGGGTTGATAGAGGAGTCAAGTTTTTTTGTAGAAGTCTTCAACGACTTATTTTTATTTTGCCTGATTTGATATTGCCGTTTGTATTTTTCAGTTGGTGTATTCTTATTCGTCTCTTGGTGTTAGTCGATTTAAGACCATCATGTTTTATTATCTTTGTATTGCATCTGTGTATGTACTTTTCTATATTCTTTTTCATCACTTTATTTAGTTATGAATATTCTGATAGTTTCCTGTTGATTTTCCTTCGATGTGTCATTAACTTTTAAGTTCTTTTGTTATT
Source organism: Agriotes lineatus (assembly GCA_940337035.1). Lineage (NCBI taxonomy): Eukaryota > Metazoa > Arthropoda > Insecta > Coleoptera > Elateridae > Agriotes > Agriotes lineatus. The sequence continues at coordinate 60,241,840 of OW679195.1, read as the reverse complement.
TTTGTATTTTTACTTTTGATATTGAGCATATATTCTTGGTTACCGGTTTTACGACATTACTTTCTTTGTTTTTCAGCTTATTAATTTTAAGTGTAGTTATTTCTCTTTGATTTGGTATTTCCTTTTAATTCTTATAGTTCCTCTAAGGTTGTATTTTTTAGTCTGTCTTATTAAAGTAACACTCGTAGTATATATTACCAATAGGGATACTAAGTGAGAGTTTTTATTACCAGAATTTTACCAATACTTTAAACGTAACTGAATCGCAAGACGACAGTTTTACAAATAAAAAAACGAACATGCAAAGTACAGGGTTGACTCTCGTCATACCATTGCCCATTTAAATATCAAATGTTACTTTGTCTCGCTTTCCCTTCGTGCATTGTCGTAAACACAGTCCTTATGTACTTGATGTGGAGCTCAAGACTTGTTCTGAGTTCCAAGTGCAACATAACTACTACTTAACAAACGCAAAATGCTGTAGAATAAAACCTTGAACGAATGTAACATGCCGTAGAGCAAAAACTTGACGAGTTATGAAAAAATAGATTTCATTTTTGAAATCAGTGACGAAATTTAGTTAAAAACAAGTTTGAGGTTCTGGTCACTATAAAACAGTGCAAACATTTTGACCAGTATTATTATGTTAATTAAAACAAAACCGACTCGATATTACTAGGACACTCTTTAAAGTGGAGTTCAAATCTGATTTTAACTTTTGAATTTATTTCATAGTTTTCGACATGCTGATCCTAACTTTCTTATTTTAAGTTGATATAAGGTTTGTTAAACTTATTTTTATAAATAGAAGCAACATATTGACATTAATGGGAGATTTCAATGCGATGATCGCGAAAGAGGATTTTGTAAGCAGTATAGTAGGCAAATTCACACTGCATAATACAACGAATAACAATTGGGCAAAATCTCTAACCTGGCAGCGGTAATGGTTATAATCAGTACCCATTTCGAACAGAAATCGGAACATAAAATAAAGAATCAGGAGACAGCAAAACAATTCAGGACAGAAGAAGAGAAACAGCTTATGAGAAACAACAGTGAAATCATTTAAGCTGAACGGCAGAACATAAAAAGTAGTTTAATACACGCAAAGGAAAAAGTTATAGTTAAAATGAATGGTTTGGTAAAGAATGCATGCAGTATACTAAGCTGAACAATTCAAGGCGAACAAGAGGTAAATGATTATAAGGAAAGGAAGAAAATCACTACAAGGATATGCAAAAATAAAGAAAGACAATGGATTCAAAATTTTATAGAGGCAATAGAAGCACGTAGTAAAGACAATGCCAAACTTTTCAACTACGTCAAAAAGATGAAAGGCAAGAAAAACGTAAGAACTGGGAAGATCGAAGTACTTCACAGAACTATACAGGGACAACGAGCAAAAATCAAGAAATGGCGGAATAGGAGAGACCCAAAAAAGAAATGAAAATGAAGAGGAAGAAGAGGCTCCTTCTTTTGAAGAATTTGTACTGGTGATCCAAAAATTAAAAACAGAGAAAGCCTCAGTGTCAGACGAAATAAGTAACGACTTAATTAAATACAACGGCGAGACTACACTGGGTAGAACATACATTGTAATGGTAGAAATTTGAAAAGACGTCATGCCAACAGACTGGAGGAGAAGAGTTCTGGTACCCATATCAAAGAAAGGGGACCCTACACTCTACCAAAACTATAGAGGAATTGTGCTTTTAAATACTGGATATAAGACTTTAACGTCAATCATCCGTAATCGTCCAGAACTACACATAGAGACAGAAATAGGTGACTATCACTAAGGGTTTAGGAAAGCCAGGTCTACTATAGATGCAATTCACATTATAAGACAGACTATAAAAAAATGTCATGAACACAATGCTGTTCATTGACTTCAAGCCAGCTTTCGACAGCCTCTCAAGACATAAACTAATAAATGACATGCGGGATGAGTATTCCGGAAAAGCTCATCAACCTAATCAAAATGACAATGGAGAAATCGGACGCAATTGTGACAACACATGAAGGCACTACAAATGCGATTAACATTGAAACCGGAGTAAGACAAGGAGATTAGGAGATGCGCTGTCTACATCGCTTTTCAACATAGCCTTGGAGGGGTCGATCAGAGCGCTAGACACTAAGGGTACGATTACATATAAATCAGTACAACTCATCGCATACGCAGACGATATAGAAATAGTCACTCGAAGCAAGGAAATTATGATAGATGCACTAGTTGGAAAAAGAAGCAAAATACAGAGGACTAGTAATAAACGAAAACAAAACAAAATATATGATGTGCAGCAGACAGAAAGAAAATAAGGAGCGAAAGATCAAAATCAACATCTTCGAAAAAGTAGAGAATTCCAATTTAGTTTAGTTGTCCTACTTAGGCTAGTATTGTGTAGGAAATTCTTGAAGCTGAAGTAAGCCCTGTTCCCTGATTGTCTTCGGCTTTGAATTTCTTCACTTCTGCCATTGTTTCTATTGATCATTTCGTCCAGACAAAAGTGAAGAAATCAAAATCATCCATAAGGCCAGTGGTAACCTATGCTAGCGAGACGATGTACATGACAAGGAAATATGGGGAAAAGCTACTGACCTTTGAACGCAGAATCAGCAGAATGATAATAGGACCAAAACAAAACACAGAAATAAAAGAAAAATACAGACGGCTGATTAACTTCGAAATAAAAAATGTTCTCGAAGAACACGTAGTTAACTTCATAAAAGCACAGAGGATACGATAGTATGTGCATACCCAAAGAAGAAAGACAATAAAGAAAATAAGTGAATGTAAACCTGAAATAAGCAAACCCAGAGCCAGGCCAAAAGGAAGATGGGAAGACCATGTGTAAATGATTTACATACCATGGAACTCCACGACTGGAGAAAGGACATTAAGGGCAGAGAAAAATGGAGAAAGATGGTAAATAGAGCTAAAAGAGAAAGAAAACTGTAAACAAGCAGGACAATGTGGACTGACTTATTACACCAATCAAGTCGGCGGAGCTCCGCAAACGGAGCGGATAGGTATTATCCATATTGATATTTAATAGCTACTAGGTGTAATAGATTTCATATGTAGTTACAGTTTATAACTACCAAAGAAATGCGAAAATTGTCAGAATAAAGATTTAAACATGCCTCTTCAACTCTATTTATAAAAATCAATCATGTCAACAATTATTTCTGTATAAACATAACTTCATGTTTGCATGTTTTTCAATCAATATGATTATTTACCTTAATTTGGGACTTTTAAACGAATCTAAGAATCATCTGTCTACAAACTTTAACGTTAAACTAATGCAAAATTAATTCTGATAAAGTCGAAAAATATTTTGTTATTCTCATACTGTTAGCAACAAGAAGATTATCACTCTATGAAAATGTGTTCGGTGTACTTTTTCATCAAGTATGCTGAAGATTGCATTACATTTTACCGGAAAAACACCCGACGCAGGCAAAGCTAGTCACATTTAATCTTGATAATATGATATAAAAATTACCATCCATAATTAATTTATGCTGACACAGACTTCCACTTTTTTCTACACCTTTACTGTTGCTATTAATAATGTATAAGCTAATTAGCATTAGTATTATATTACTCGTGTTCTGTTCTATTAATTTAACGACCGCGCATAATGCCGGTTTTTACTTTTACACAGAACTACGTAAACCGTAGAATTTCCTCGGCTCCGGCAACACGTATGTCTTCGTGTAACGCGATATTTGGGCTTAGGAATCATTAACTTCGGCGCTCGCGCTCGTCTTTCAAGACAACCTATCAAAAGTTTGATGAATTTAAGCCCTTGACAGGTTCCATGCCTAAAGTTCCCCTTTGCTACACGAGTTTTTTAGTGAGAGGGTTATTTTCAGTAAATTAAATTCGTCTACGCTTACTTAATACGGCGACTTCGGAAACTTCCACTGACAGAATGCGACGCGACGGCTTAAAGCTGCACTGTTATGAAGGAAGGGAAAAGTTATAAAGATATCCCGGTAATTACTTAGACTTCCGAGAAGAGCGCCGTAAAAGCGCTACTCTACGTTTTTATCCATCGCTAGCATTGTGAAAAAATTCCAGCACGCAAGTGCGTACACCATGAAACAGCCAGATAAAAAAGTGGGAACACTTATTGTTTAATATCTTGCTTTAGTCCCGGTAATCTAGTATTCACGGTCTTTGAATAGCGTTCTTTTAACATTTCGCTTCCTTTGCTAAAATTTGCCAGCGGTTTGTCTGGCAGAACACCGCAGGTTTTGTAAAAATGCGGAATAGTTGTTTAAAAACTGCGCTAACGTGGATAAAACTGATAACATTCATGCAAAATTAGTAGAAGTAATGTTAATTTGTAGACCATTTGTGTGTATATGTAGTTATCTCTTAATTTTTCCACAACAATTTTTATGAAGAAGCTTTGCATTTCTAGATTATAGCAGATAAGCAATATAATAATTGTGTTATAAATACTGTAAAATTTGCGAAATTATTTAAATTTTATAGTTTAAACGAGTTCATATAAAATCAAATCAACTGAAATCGTTAATAATACAAGATTCGCTGCTTCTGTACTGATTACAAGATTTTTCACTTCCTCACTGTTTATCAGCATCAAATAGCTTACTCTCAAATTACAATTGGAAGGACGTAGCTAATATCAGTTTATGAGTATACTACACGTGGTTATAGCATTATATTCTAATTATACAAATGGCTTTGGGTGAATAATTTAAAATGAAGCAGACTAAACAACAGAACGTTTAGAGACGTCTGTTATTTACAGTAGCCCTAATAGAATAACAAAAGTTAATATGATTCACAGTATAATACGGTGTAAACAAATTGGTTATATTCAGACTCTTGTCCAAATACAGGATGTTCTGTTTACTACCATCTGCATCTTGAGGAAGTTCCATACCATCTTGTAGGCGGTGTTTTACGTCTCCTTTAGTATTGGTCTTTTCTATTGTTGTCTATGTGGACAATTTGTCTTCTTCTATTGGATTCGTATGGTATCTCCAATTTCGTCTTCTTTTCCTTGCAAACCTCGCGATGTCTTGGACGTCGCGATCATTCTATTAGTCTTCGAACCAACACCTTGCAATCTTGGAGAGAGAAAATCCTGCACAGTAAATATCCAAAGCATCTGGATTCGCGTGAAATTAGTAAAATCGAATCTACCATGTGGCTTAGCAGAGGACAACTTTACCCAGAAACAGAGGGATTTATTATGGCGATCCAGGACAAAGTTATAAGAACTAAAAACTACGAGCGGCACATCTTGAAATTTAACACCATAGATAAATGCCGCAAATGTGACTTGCCTGGGGAATCAATCGAACATATTACAGCAGGATGCCCAGAAATGTCCAACACTGCTTACTTAGGACGACATAATCAAGTGGCAAAAATTATTCATAGAGAAATCGCTCTAAAACGCCACCTACTAATGGATGCGCCGCCGTATTATAAATACTCACCATCTGCCGTGCTAGAGCCGAGACACGCTTCTGTATTGGGACAGACCAATCATAACGGATAAGACTGTGGACTACAACCGACTTGACATTCTCTTAATAGATAAGATTAAGAAAACAGCGGTTATAATTGACATCGCTGTACCTCTGACGCATAATGTCACAAAAACTGAACGGGAAAAGGTGACAAAATACGAAAACTTGGCATTAGAAATTAAGCGAATTTGGGAACTCACCACAGTCACAATAGTACCCCTTGTGGTGTCAGTCGAAGGAGTAGTATCTAACCACTTAAATAAATTAAATCTACCTGACAATTTAAAGCATAATATCCTAAAGGCTACTATTCTGCAAACGTGCCATATTGTCAGAAAATTTTTTACCCCTCTGGGCTAGACTGAATTGTCTTTTCAGAAGGAGGAAAGTCCGATAGTGTAAACTATCGTGGAATACAAAACATTGAAAATAATAATAATAATCGTTATTAATCACTCGCGAAGATATATCTAGAAACTAATGACAACATGTAAATAATGCAGATAACTGAATGAAGTTTAGGTCCCGAGTGGTGTAGCTTGAACAAGCATCCACGTTCGATCAGCAGAGTTAAGCAACGCTGTCTCTGGTCAGAACTTGGATGGGAGTTCCACGGCTGCATCTCTCGGCGCCTCGTGGTACGGCTATCACGGAAAAAAGTTGGTCCCGGCGGTCATACAACATCATGACAGTCGTTAATGGGGTTGGAAGTCCTCATAACTGCACAGCGACGCCTATAATCGGCCTAACGGCTGTTGGCTGAGTGCAAATTAAATAAATAAATAAAATAAATAAGAAAAATTAGGATGATATCTAAGATTGGTTAAAAGGTCTCCAATCAGATGGTGAAAATCACAAGCAGGTGGTCTACCTTGAGGACCTGACTACTTAACCTACGATATTGGACAGTCTCTGCTGATGCTGACAAAAGAATGTTTTTCTTAAATGAAATTTAAAAAAAATAGTAGTTAAAGCGATATCAAAATGTTAATCATTAATGACAAACGAAATATGTTTGTAAATTTAGCAGATGCTTTCGAATGTGATATTTAGAAGTTAAAGGAGATAATATTTTTAATTTTAAAGGTAAATTATACCATTTGTATATGTTATGCCAAGCTGACACGCAAATGGAAGGATAGAGGAATATCCAAGTCCACTAAATTACGACTTGTTCGATCTCTAGTTTTCCCTATAATGACTTATGCCTCAGAATGCTGGACCATCAAGGCAGCAGATAGACGCCGTATTGACGCCTTTGAGATGTTTTGTTGGCGGAGAATGCTAAGGGTGTCGTGGACCGAAAAACGCACAAATATCTCAATCCTAAAAGAACTAAATATCAACGAAAGACTAAGTACCTCCATAAATAAATCCATATTGAGATACTTTGGCCATATTATGCGACGAGGTGATGATGCTCTTGAGAGACTTATCGTCCAACGTACGATAGAAGGCAAAATACCGAGGGGTCGTTCGACTCAAGGCCGTATCTGAGGGGGGGTTTTGGGGGGTTGAAACCCCTCCCGAAAGTATAAAATTGGAGATGCGTTTACTTCGTCTGCTTACAGAATCGTAACGCAACCTTGAACTACTGATAACTGACTCAAAGATTCGCAAGTCACAAAAAACGCTCTCATTGCTACATCTTCTATTACCAAATATGTGCAGACAAACGGTGGAAATAAAAAACTTTTCTTTGTACAATCAATGTTTGGACCTCCATACGTTGCCTGCAGAGTTACAACTATGGAAGCAAAAGTGGATTCAGCAGCCTGAAGTTGATAGCCCGAACGATGCCGTTGAAGAATTATCGCAATGTAATCAATCTCTTTCCAACTATTTATATTATTTTAATTTTTGTTATCACATTACCTGCATCAACAGCTATAGCAGAGAGATCATTTTCAACGCTCAGACACTTAAAAAGTTGTTTGCGGAATTCAACTAATTTTTTTGTGTTACTTTAACCCCCTCCGAATTTTTTTCCCAGATACGGCCCTGGTTCAACTTCCCGATACATAGATCAGATAAAGAAGCTGACCAGTTCCTCAGCCCACGAATGCACACACACCGCAATGGACAGAGACTTATGGAGAAACAAAGTAAATAACTGTCCAACATAGATGTTGTCACGATGCCCGGATACGGGCGTATCGAACAGGAAGAAGAATATGTTATGTGAAACTGAGCGTTTGAAAACTCCGTATCTGTAAAAGGGGGTGTAAGTAAACCATCAATTCAAATAACGTACATTATAATGAAAAATCCAACGACCATATAGATATGGAGGTACTTTGCTATTAATAATTTTTTGCATTTTCGCGACTAAAGTTGTCACTTTAGTAACTTATTTCAGAGACTAAAGTAGCTACCGTAACTATGGTAAATTTATGTACACAGCATTCTTAATAAAATTTGTATTTAAAATTAATCAGTTGGTAGTACTGAAGTGCATTGTCAGTCTATATCAAATGCCAGGTTAGTAGATTAGGGTTTGTTTGTCATTTGACACACACTGATGCAAAACTCAACCTACAAATCTCGAATTTGACATAGACTGACAATACATTTCAGTACTGCCAATTGATTCAGGCTATCCAGGGCTTGCTGCAATTCGGTTTTTAAAAAATCACTCTGTACACAACATTTTTAATAAAATTCGTATTTAAAATCAACTTGTAATTGTGAGTTTCCAAATTGCCAGATTCCAAATTTTTCAAATGTTTGATGATAATGTTCCCAAAAGTTGAAAAAATAGCGTATATCACACGGGACCTAAATCCCTTGAGTGATTATTTTCCTCCGGCCCTACGGGCCCTCAGAAAATAATATTCACTGGCGAGATTTAATGATGCACTTTAGTCCCTCATGATATAATATACTATTAGGATATACAGGGTGTTAGGAAAGTCGACCGAAAAATTTCTAGGGGTGAATCAGTGGCCGAAATAAAGGCGAAGATTCATTTGCAATTTTTGACTAAAATGGATGGTTTCCGCATAAATCACTGTTAAAATTGGTGCCAAACATTTTTTAGACTGCTGAAATTAAACTTTGATAATGCACGTTTTTTTAATCTAACATGTGAGAAGGGATGTAAAAAAATCGACACGTTTTCATTTCCCATTAACACCACAAGCAAACTACCAATGATTGATAACTTTAATTCTTAAGAAACAAATAAACAGTAAATACAAAATTAATCAATACAAAAATGAACATTAAAGAAATTGCACAAAGTGGGCGCCGTCTGCCCTGCTCTGCGCGTAAAGGATTCTCTTACTCATGCAAGAATTTCTATGTCGCGTCGTTGCGAATTCTGTCAGCAACAGTCATAATGCGTTGCTGGAGATTTCAGCATTGCTTACAGGTGTGCGATACACAACAGCTTTCATGTGTTCCTACAGAAAAAAATCGCAAACTATTCAGATCAGATGTTCGGGCCGGCCAAGCAATAGGTCCATTTCTGCCAATCCATCTATTTGGGAATGTTATGCCCAAGTGGTCACGAACATCCCAACTAAAGTGAGCTGGGGCACCATCGTGCATGATCCACATATTTTGGGGTGTGGCCAGTGGGACATTTCCTAGCAGATCGGGTAGATGATCCCTTAAAAATTGCAAATAGTGTGCACCGTTTAGGCGAGCGGGTAACACGAATGGACCAATTAGAAGATCCTCAACAATTCCTGTCCAAACGTTAATAGAAAAATGACGCTGAAAATTTTCCTGACGCACTTCATGTGGATTTTCATCAGCCCAGACATGAGTGTTATGAAAATTGAGTATACCATCCTTGGCAAAACAACACTTGTCTGTCATAAGGCGTTTGGAAAGAAATTCTGGATGTTGTTCAGTCTGCTGCAAAAGCCACCGGCAGAAATTAATCCTAGGGGCATAGTCATATTCTTCTAAGCAAGCTTTGTACTCGTTACACGTGGTATGGATAAAGAAGGTTCTCATGTAAAGTTCTCCAGACGGTCCAATGGCTTATACCTACTTCTCGCACTATTTCGCGTGTGCTAACTGATGCATCATTTGTGATGGTTCACTGCCCATAACAATTTTGATTGCCTAATTAACTAAATGAATAAGGTCAACATGAGCGCAAACCAAGTTATCGGCGGCGGAGAACGCTCTGGAAGAGCAGGAGCAGTATTCACGGCGGAATAATTTACGTTTCTTTGGCAGTAAAATTTTGCAGAAGACCGGTTAAAACGCAAATTTTTAATAATAAAAGAAAACTTGCTCGGACAAAATATATAATTCGCGAAGACCTCACTCGGAAACGTCTTGCAATTGTCAAAGAAGCCTCTTCTAAGTTCGGTTTTAAAAAGGTGTTCACCAGCAATGGTATGGTTTTTATTAAGTTTAAGGGCAAAGTGCATAAAGTACACTCTTTAGATGGCGTAAAATCTCTTTCTTAATCAATTGTGCCGTAGTTAAGTGCAATAAAAGTTTATATTTTTCATCAGTGTGTCTTATCACAGTAGAAATAATAACTGATTTTTTAGCATACATAATTTTTTTGTCAGTAGTGGTTACTTGATAAGTTAGTATGATTTAATACTTATTATTATTTAGTTCATAGAATTTCCTCTCTATTTAAATATATTTGCCTGAAACATAATTATTATCAAATATTTGCAGAACACGGTTTTATCGTTCTTGCTGGGACCGTAGCCTTGCAATAGAAATTTTGTTAAGTTTAATAGAAGCTAACGTCTGGTTATTTTCGAATATATTGCAATAAACAATATGAACTAATATGGTTGTCATTTAAATATGTTTAATAGGTTGAAAGTAGCACACTTAAACATACGCTCCCTACCAGCTAATTTTTTAGAACTTAAAAGTCATGTAATGGAGTTCAAGTATGAAATCTTTGGCTTGTCAGAAGCTTGGTTGAATGTTACGTATGATAATAAATTATTTCAAATAGATGGTTACACCTTAATACGTAAAGATAGAATGTCGCGAGAAGGGGGTGTGGCATTATATATTTCAAACAATATTAAGTTTAATAAAATTCAAATTGGCGGGACTGTGGAGCAGTTGTGGGTTTCGGTAGAGTATGGTTCAGAAAGTCTTGTTTTGGGAATTGTATATCGACCTCCAAAACTAGACCTCAAAATATTTCTCGATGAGCTTGAAGACACTTTTTCTGAATTCATTTAAAAAACTGACAAAATTATCTGCTTGGGTGACTTTAATATCAATCTCCTAAATAACGACAACCCCGGAGTTGCTCTTTTTAATTAATTTCTGGATTCAATGGGACTATCTCAAATGATAAACGATCCTACCAGACTAACTGCAACTAGTAACATATTAATTGACTTTATTGTGACATCCGATGAAGATCTCATCTCATGCTCCAGAGTACGAAATTTCCATGCATCAGATCATGATGTAATCTTCTGTGCTATCACCATACTGAACCCTGAACCTAAAATTTTGATAGAGATTTACATTTATTGCCTTGGAACTCAATATATTTCAACCCCGATATTAATCAAAAAGTTAATATTTTAAACTCCTGCCTGAATGAAATTTTTAACTTACATGCCCCAGTCCAAGTGCGAAAAGTTTCTAAATTCTACTCACCGTGGATAACTGATAATATAAGATTATTACAGTCTCTCAGAAATAAAGCTAAAAATAAATATCGTAAAACCAAGCTTGCCCGCCATTGGGATCATTACAAACAGTTACGTAATTTTACCACTCTAGCTATACGCAACGAGAAGAAAGCATATCTTGATTATAAATTTCGTAACTTAAAATCTAGCAAGTCTCTCTGGAGAGAGTTAGAACGCTTTGATATTGGGGTCTCAAATCACACAGCGATACCCATACATTTGAGCGATGTTGACAAGATAAGTGACTTTTTTTATTAATAGTATACCAAAAACTAATACAACTAGCACTGAATTAATCGATTATTATAAATTCAACACAAAAGATAACGTTAGCACTGAATTTGAATTCCATACTGTGAATGCAGACACTATAATATCTATTCTTAATAAAATACAGTCAAAATCTATTGGACCAGATGACATTAGTCTAGAAATGATAAAATTCTGCTGTCCTTTTATTATACAATAAACGGGGCTGCGCGCGTTATTGCGCGGTCTATTCTGATGTATTTTAGTATGCGCTGCTTAGCACATTTGTGTCACCACTGAGAAGTAGTTTTAAGCTTTGCTCATTTTCAAAAAGAAACGCGAATTGGTTAGGGTCCTTTTCTAAAATCGCATCGATTTAATCACAATTCCGCTCAAATACCGCTCCGCCCCTCTCCAATGGGGGCCTTCGGGGCTTCTCCCCTCTCCAAAGGGGCTCTCGGGGTTCCGCCCCTCTCCAAGAGGGCTCACGGGGCTCCGCCCCTCTCCTAGGGAGTCTTTGGGCTCTACCCCTCTCCAAGGTGGCTCACGGGGCTCCGCCCATCTCTAAGGGGGCCCCGGGGCTTCGCCCTTTTTCAAGGGGGCCCCGGGGCTTCGCCCCTCTCCAAAGGGGCTCACGGAGCTCCGCCCCTCTCCAAGGGGGCCTTCGGGGCTCCGCCCCTCTCCAAGAGAACCCCGGGGCTCCGCTCCTCTCCAAGGTGGCTCTCGGGGCTCCGCCCCTCTCCTAGGAGGCCTTCGGGGCTCCGCCCCTCTCCAAGGGGGCTCTAGGGGCTCCGCCCCTTTCCAAGGGGGCTCTCGGGAATTCGCCCCTCTCCAAGGGGGCTCACGGGGCTCCGCCTTTCTCCAATGGGGCTTACGGGGCTGACGGGGATTTGCCCCTCTCCAAGGGTGCTCACGGGGATCCGCCCCTCTCCAAGGGGACTCACGGGGATCCGCTCCTCTCCAAGGGGGCCCTCGGGGATTTGTCCCTCTCCAAGGGGACTGACGGGGCTCCGTCCCTCTCTAATGGGGCCCTCGGGGATCCGCCCCTCTCCAAGGGGGTCCTCGGGGATCCACTCCTCTCCAAGGGGGCTCTCGGGGCTCCGCCCCGGTCACGAAATCGAAGCGACGGCGAAATGTAAACAAACGCAAATGGGGATCATCGCGTCTGCAATTGTGACGGACACACACATTTGGATCGTTCTCTTTTATTAATATGATTCTTAACTCACATAATCAATAGCTGCTTACTTCAAAACAAATTCCCAGATTGCTGGAAACAAGCGTATATTATCCCTATCGCTAAAATTAAACAGCCTACCAATTTGAAACACCTACGTCCAATTAGCATACTTCCTGTGTTGTCTAAAGTACTTGAAAATGTAATAAACGATCAGCGAAAAGGTTATTTATCTAGTCACAATATTTTACCTTCTCTCCAATCAGGCTTCAGACCTCAGCACAGTTGCACTACTGCTCTGCTAAAAGTTACAGATGACATATTTCTATCTTAGTTCTGTTAGACTTCACTAAAGCGTTTGACACAATCGACCATCGCATACTATGCGCTATACTGTATTTCATTGGAGTTACACAAAATGCAATTGATCTTCTGATCGATTATCTTTCGGGCAGGTTTCAGTGTGTCAAATTACAAGAGAAAAAATCTAATTTTTCCCTTTTATTATCTGGCGTTCCCCAAGGGTCTATCTTTGGACCTTTGCTATTTTGTATTTACACATCCAATTTCAGTAACTGTACTGAATTCTGCGACTATCATGCGTATGCTGATGACACACAAATATATTATTCTTTTTTCCCTCTGATGTCCTAAACAGCGTTAGGAAGATAAACATGGATCTACAAAATATTTTCAATTTATCGCTGGAGCACAATTTATTTCTAAATTCATCAAAATCACAAATAATGGTGTTTGGCAGAAAGCACCTCTGCAATAATATACAAAACATCGAAATTATTATTAACAACACCATAGTTCCTCAAATAGACAGTGTAAAAAATTTAGGATTGATGCTAGACAATTCTTTCCCCATAGGCATTACTTTACCAGTTTGAAATTCAAATATTTCCGCGAAAATTAAAATTAAAAAGACAACCGCGAGAAGTGCGCACGCAGAAAACCAAGATGGCCGACACCCGGAAAGTTTAAATTCAAAAAATTGAACTTGGAAAAAATCTGAAAAAATTCAAATTCAAATATTCGCGCGAAAATAAAATGGCCACCTCGTAATTCCAGAAGCAAATTAAAAATGGCCGCCGCGTAATTTAATCAGAAGCTAATGCGTAATTTAATCAGTAGCACATATCAAAATTAATTAGGTCAAACCTCGAAATTAGTTGGGTCATTTAATTAGATCAATTTAATTAGGTCAATTAAAATTAAATCCACGAAATCCGCGAATAAAACCGCGAATCCGCGAATCAAATAAAAAGGAGTGGGGGGAACCGCCCCTATTCTACTAACCATAACCACTAATTTAAAAATTTGTGTTTTGTATATAAATAGTGAGTAATTATGATGATCAGCCTCATTGAATAATAATATAATATATTGGAATTTAATTTATAGGTTTAGGAACTTAATGTATAAATGAAATATATATTGGTAAAGTTTAAGTGGTAGAGCAGGGTGTACGGTAAAGTACCTACACTACTGAACTTCACCTTGTGATTCTTTTCTTTTCTCTTTTTTTTCCTCTTTCATTATATTTATGTACAAGAAATGAAAATAATAAAGACGTTTATTATTATTATTATTATTATTATTTGAGGGATAGAAGTTAGCATGAAACAAAGCAGGTTTTAGAAGGGTTACATCCAGAGTTTCAGATATGATAAATGTTCGGAAGGGCTAATGCAATTTAATTTGTAACTGACAGGGTTGAGTCTATTGATGTCAGACATAATGTGAATAGAATAATACAAAATGATTTGTTAAATACAGAAGGAATATGAGCGTTATGTAGTAAAACCAGATAAACCAGCAAAGGCCAATTAGCTGAAAGGTAAACGAAACCGTGCTACCAAAATAATAAATTAATTCAAAGAGCAATGAAAATGGAACGTAGCCGAAAGACAATTAGTGAGACGTTAAATGAACTTAATGTGTATCAGTGCATTATAAACAAAAGTTAATTAAAACCAGAACATGTGTTGTAACAATTATTTAAAAAAAGACAATATTAGTGGTTAGGTAAAGACATGCCATCAAAACTGTAGTCCATAAGGTTAACATTTTTTCAATGTTAATTTCCTTTAGTTGCTAATTTCATCAGGCTTCTGTAAGCTAGAAGGTAGTGTAATACAGTTTGTTTTTTGTCGTTTTAGACATTGGATTTTTCCAGACATCCTCGGCATTTCGTTGGTAGACGAATACTCCAATACAAAAGATTTTTACTAAAATGCCGTGTACCAAGACAAATTGAAGAAATTAATGGCATCTTAAGCAACAAAAGTAAGCAGCTGTTTAAATCAGAAGAATTTATCAAGAACTTGGCTGAAAGTATTTCCATTGTTTTACTAGAAAAGCTTAATGAAGATGTTCAGGCGTTAAGAAGCACCACAGATATTCTGAAAAAAACAAAACCTGGAATTAAAGCACAGCATCGTCAAATTAAATAATAACTTAGACAATCAAAAGCAATGTAGGAGATGCAGTTGTCTCAGGGTGTTTGAATTGCCGAAGAAAAGCATGAAAATGATGTTTTGATAAATTTGTCCTCAAATAAAATTAATGTGCTAATTATTAAAAACGACCTCGACCGCTCGCACCGTGTTGGACCTGTGAAGAGTGATAACACAAAGGATATCAGAAAAACACCTATCATCGTAAAATCATCTGTCCCACAAGAAAATGCAAATGGTATTCAGCAATAAAAAGGGATAATAATTCGCGAAGATCTTACCATAAGAAGGGTTGCAGTGATGAGTAACTCTATTAAGAAGTTCAGTCCGAAAAACGTCTGGTCGTCTGATGAACGGATTTTCATTAATCAAAATAACCATATTAAAGTTATTCCTACACAAATAGATCTGGACGAAATCGGAAACTAGTTTGCATAACAGATAATCAACTAAGAGCAATTGTTAGCAGGTAGTATGAGATTTAGTTCGGTAGTGCTTTTCTAATTTGATTTTCTTTGAATCTGTTTTTTGCATTTTCAACAATAACCTCGATTTAAAAATAATATATACCGGTAATCTATAACACAACTACTTAAGTTGCATAGTTTTATATTTTTAATTTGATTATAGGTCCCGGGTGGTGTAACTTGAACAAGCTTTCACGTTCGATCAGCAGAGTTAAGCAACGTTCTTTCTGGTCAGAACTTGGATGGGAGTTCCACGGCTACACCTCTCGGCGCCTCGTGATACGGCTGTCACAGAAATAGGTGGTCCCGGCGGTCATAACAACATCATGACAGTCGTTAGTGGGGTTGGAAGTCCCCATAAATGCACAGCGACGCCTATAATTGGCCTAACAGCTGTTGGCTGAGTGCGAAATAAATAAATAAATAGTTATACTTTATTTACCTGTCATATTCAGGGTGTTTAAAAATAACTTCGAATATTTTACTCACTCATAGATCTCATACAAACAAAAAAGTCCTAATAAACATGGGTCACAGGAACACAGGGTATTAAAGTAACAAAAAATCCCAGCCGCCCCTGGAATAAATAATCTAAATCTAAGTGCTAAGGGGTTTTTAAGATATTAAAGTATTTTAGTTTTCGTCTTCAGGTTCAGAGACAAAAAGGAGGAGGCAAAAATGTTGCAATTTTAGTTACGTTATAGAAAAAATATATGAAAATTGCAAACAATCTGCTGGAAGTTATTTTTTTGTAAGAACAAACCTAACTGACATGCCCAGTGGGCACGCCCTTGGAATCATTGGGTCGACGGTAATATTTCTAAAAGATACCTCATAAAGTTATAAACTATAACAATTTTATTAAAATCGCCCAAAGCGTTTTTTAGATAACAATAAAAAATAATTTTGGTAAATGTTGAGCTCTCGAAGTTGAAAATTTCTTATCTGGCATATGTTGAGGTTTCCTGGCCTTTTTGGGAGCACTCCTTGGACCATTACCGTCAGATTCGACATTTGCAGCGTCTCTATTATTTGGGTTTGGGATTCGTGATTGCTCTTTTGTGGTAACCTCAACAAATTGAACCAAAAGTTGCTTTGCCACCACAAACTTGAAGTCCAAGTAGTCTACTCCATGATCCCTATTTCGGCAAACCTTGTATCTCTTATGTACAGTCGTGTGCAAATAAATCTGGGACAATGTTTTTTTCACATGCAGATTCAGTTAAGAATTTGAAGAATATTTCCATGGATTTCCTCGTATCAGAGAGAGTTACGGGTTTCAGTACCTGTTAAAGTTTAATGTAACTCTTTCTGATAGCAGGAAATCCATGGAGATATTCTTCAATTCTTAACTGAATCTGCATGTGAAAAAAACACTGTCCCAGATTTATTTGCACACGACTGTACATCTATCCAGCCGCCAAAAAAAAATCAATAAAATGGTAAAAGGCTCAGATCGTCCTATTTGTTTGTTCTATACCTAATTGGGTACTTTTCAATAACTATTCCCCCGATCTTGCCATTGTAAAAGTTTACAATAGCAGGCTGCTTCACCTGAATATATTTTGAATCTGGTTTGCTCCAACTTCTGCATTCACCTTCTGGCTGAGATCCTCGCACAGAAGAAGGCAAATAAACGAGTCTGGTATCAAACCACTTCACCACAACTATTTTGGAATCATCCCTAACAACCTATTTATAGGTTCCACGTCTTACTGTTTTCATTTTGAGGTTAGGTGTAAAGTTTAGTGATTTAGGAACTCGGGATTTCATAAGCGTCCCTGTCAAACCAGTAGATCTTGCCAATAGTATCTATCAAGCAGACTGAAGTAAAATACCTGACAGTAGAAACTGTAGCACCTGGTTTGAGTACAAATAAACCACCCACATCAAGTTTTTCTGGTGTTGCGATCAAGGCAGATTCTACGGAAATTCCTTTTCCTTCATATAGTTGAAAATCTAAAGGAATACGTGATGGTGTAGCCATCACAACATTTTTTATTCCCAGGGAATTGGGATTATCCTTTACATACTACCTTATTTTAACTTGACCATAAAACGAAATCATTTGTTCGTCAATTGACCCGTCCATAAATCTTTCGTTTTCATAACAACCCTTTTGAATTTTGTCCAACATAGGTCTGATCTTTAAAAAGCGATCTAGAACTCTGGCTTCTTTAGAAATAGCATTTCGTCAATAACTTTCAAGCGTGCCCTTAATTGAAAATAGCAACTTCTTGACATGTTATTTGCTATCATAGGCACTCTTGCCTCTCAACCCCAGTACATCCTTATCCGGAGCAAACTGTAAATTCGAATGCGCATTGAACAGCCAATGAATTTGCTTATTTCATGAGGAGTAGTTTCTAATGACTTCCAAAAATTTATTGATTTCGCTAATATTGGTGAACAACGGCATCCAAATATTTTCTGAAATAGTCGAAAGGTTCGAGGGCAATAACATCGTCGTTATTATTCCTTGATTGAGCGACATCATTTGTAGATATTGTAGGTGTTTGAAAATGAAATGAAGGAATCCATTTTTTAGGATCGTAGCGCTTTAGAGGTTCATCATCAGATGACTCAAAATCGGCATCGGCATCGGCATCGAAATCATCAATGGGATCAACGCGGCAACGACATCGTCGGGGACTGGAGATTCGCCCAGAAGATCTTCCTCATTATCATCGCTATTTGGAATAAAATCTGCTTCAATATCCGAGATACCCAAGTCTAAATTATCTGCTATCGCTATCAGTTCTTTCTGAGTTAGAATCCCTGCCAAATATAAAACACGTAAAAAATATCTACCACACGAAAAAAATCAGTATCATGACTAGTCAGTGAGTGAGTGATAGGTAGCACATATGATATTTCAACCAAAAGTCGTTGCCTAGGGCAATAATGAAATGCAATTTGCAATATGAATTTATGTAGCGATAAGTATATTTACTAGAAGCCAGTTGTTAATAAATTACGGTATTACTTACGTTTTTTAGCATAATTATCCATTATTTAAAATTCACTTGTCACAGAGGTGTAAATATAACGTACTCTTAAACAGAGTTGTTAAGCAAAACAAACGGAACTTTTTATGCACATGTCTGAGAAGGTATCTTCTATGGTACATACGGACCCGCAGCGATCAGAACGACACGGCGCGGTGCTTGGAAAACAATATTTTACCAAAGGGTTTAGATATAATACCTTGGGTCAGAAGAGGTTAATATGTCTGAAGTTTCTGATCATTAACTTATTTATTCTCCCATCAGTTTCAGTTGTTTTACATCCATAAAAAACATATACTAATTTGAAAAATGACAGTTACCTTAAGTTTAATGATCATTTGCGATCAATACCCTGGAATATTATTTTTCATATTGACAGTTTCAATGACAAAATTAAATTTATTAATTCTAATTTAATAATATTAATTGACGTTTATGCTCCGTTAAAAATTTACAGATTCACGAAACCTTATGAGCCTTGGTAAACTGATAATACTAAATTACTTATCTCTTTTAAAAATTAAAAAAGTACGGAAAATCAAGAGCCTTGGCAGTATTACAAGCAGCTACTTACCCTCGACAAATTCCAGGCATGTGCGAAACACTTGGTGGCGTAAAAAAACTCAGTCAAATGGCGTGAGATTAAACTTCCCTCTTAATTAAATTTGGAGACTTGAAATCGCTCCAAAAAGCGTAGGCAAACATCACACAACCAAAACCAGCCTCAGCCCATGGATCCTCCGAGATTTGGCAGCAAGGCCAATGAAGAAGGCGTGAAGCTAGTGCACGAAATACAAACTGAGTACCAAAGACATCAGAGTGAAAAGAAGCGTAACAATACAAAGTAAATACTACAGATCTCGAAATCAAGTAACAAGTAAATCAATCAAAAACGTACAAATACAAATAGCCAATCCTGGTATAATTAATAATACTTTTAGCAAACCTATACCTTCGTTGTTACCTTCAGATAAAATTCGAGAAACAATTAATTTTTATGACGATAGTGTTATATCTCCAGTTATTTCTCTAAATTAAAATTTCAAAATATTTTAGAAATGCATGTATTAAAAAATATTACTACTAAATATAAAGCAACAGGTTCTGATGGCATTAACATTTAGATTATAAGAGTTTGTCCGCCATTTTTGTTGCCAATTCTTGTGTACGTAGTTGATTTTTGTCTTACTAATTCTGTATTTCTAAAATTCTGAAAAATTTTATACCCATTTTACAATGGCGTCCCTTCTTTCCTATACTCCATTGTTTAATTCAACTAGACAAAGTTATGCAACCCAAAATAACATTTCCAGTGTAGTCTAGATTTCAAAATTGCATTTTTAACGAATGTAATCCAGGAAGGCATGAAAAAATATGTGTCATGAAGTTAGGTTATTTTATGTGACAGTTCGATTAATGTCCTATATTTGTTTAATATTAGTTATAATGTAGGAAAACATATTACATCACTCTTTTGACACTTCTATTAGCTTGAGAACATTTCTTATCTCATAAATTTATGAGGTACGAAAATTAAAAGACAAGTTGACACTGCTAAACATACGTTAGGATCCTTCATTCATAAAATTAAATTTAAGTAAATAGTATCAAGTTGACTAACATAATTGAAAAATGGGTTGCATAACTTTGTCCGCGGCATAAAAAAATAGTGTAGGTACAGTATTACAATTTTCTTGCTTTTGTACTATCCTAATTAGACAACTCAATTATTAAATGATTTGTTGTTTTAACTTCTAAGAAATTAATTAATGTACTAATGTTAACAAATAACTTAGAGCAGCGATTCTTAACTTCGGGTCGCGACCCAAATTTGGGTCGCAAGGGTTTTTGGGATGGTTCGCGTGATGTCTCCGCGAAATTCAATAAAAAAGCAAACCACTTTGTTTCCATAATATTTTTTTTATTGATGTTCTCGGAGTCCATGTCTATTTCTTTAAACAAAATATGAAATCTTGAAAAAATAGAAAATACACAAATTATTAAAATTGAAAGAGGTACTTCGGTTAAAGATCCATTTGAAGTTTACAAGATTACAAGAACTAATGCTCGAATTTTAAGGTGATGGAATACTGAAAGAGAGATTTTCCGAAATGAGTCTAAAAAGATTTTAGGCAGAACTATCTGAAAAAAAAGAAGCTGAAAACGCTTTGCTATCTTTCCCAAGGACTTATTTATGTGAAGCAGAGTAGATTGTTGATGCTGTAGAGCTTTTTTATGCCACACTAAAATGTTTAGGATTCTTAATAAATGATACGTGGTTTTTGATATTGCGAATATATTCACTGAATTTGATACGAGTTGTACTTACGAGTTAGATATGATGTCCCGAATGGTTAACATAATTCTTCTTTTAA
Organism: Agriotes lineatus; assembly: GCA_940337035.1. NCBI lineage: Eukaryota > Metazoa > Arthropoda > Insecta > Coleoptera > Elateridae > Agriotes > Agriotes lineatus. The sequence goes on along the minus strand of OW679195.1, from coordinate 60,220,928 downwards.
AAATTAAATTACAAAAATTGGTCTCTCATCCGTAAGGATAGTGACAAGCGGAGGTGGGCGCTCGACCTATGCGACCTAGGTGGGCGAGTTGCGTCCGCAGCTGTAGTCGAGGTCACAGTGAAACAGGGACCGCTCGGGCAGAAGCGGGCGAGAGTTCGACTCCCGGCACGGACGGTCTGGATTTTCGCTAAGTTAAGGCTTAGGACTAGGTAACGCCCACGCCCCCTGAAGTATTGCGTAAGCTGTTCCGAGAGGCAATGGTAGTCGTTAGTATAAATAAAAAAGGTATTTTTACCTATAGGATACGCATCTGGTTCCCACTGAATGCTGACCAGATGAGTGGCAAAAGTTTTATTAGACGTTCGACGTTGTTTTAATTTAAATGAGGCGAAAGTTGCAAGTGCAAAAATGTAATGAAATAGCATCGAGCGTGTCTATGCATAATTTTAGGATTTAAAAAGTGAAAGAAAAGCATGAGTAATAATAACATAAATTGAATTTAACCTAACTTAAACTCCAACACAGGATGTTCTTGTCTCACGATCCACGTATATAGGTAATATTTGTTAAACAATCCAACATTAGGGTAGTCACTTACATACAGATATGCTTCGCGGTCGGATTATTTAAACTATTACACTGACATCCTCTTATTATTGTGCAACAGGTTATTGACATCTAACCCGATATTATCGAAGTACTTATAGTATTACTACTGATTATATGAAAAATACTACAATGTTTTTTTTCCCAATCGACCTCAATAAGACCCAATGAGAATGAAATTCAATAAGTTTTGTGCAATAGTCTATATATTTAAAACGTGAAGCGTTTTCTTTCAACATATATTTTGAGACTTCCACCGGGCCGATGTCGATAATTCTTTTTCTAAATGAAAGCCGTCATCGTGTACATGTGCACAAAAGTCCTAAATTGCAAATAACTGCATAACTTTTAGAGAAAAACCAAAATATTGTAGCGCGCAAGATAAGTAGTTTGCCCCCTTGGAACAATTAGGTAAGCTTTCGAAGTCGGCCCCCGGTGTTCTGCTGATTTTTGCAATCGACCACTGTACTTGCTTGAATTTGTGTTTGTAAAATACGGCCTGCGCTCTGATGTGAAGGGCATGCAGCTTATTTAAACTATTTTCTAGCCACTGCTACCAGCGGCCCTCAAAATTCTTAATGTTAGCCCTAAAAACGAACATTCCTATGAAATCAACATCAAAATTATATCTCGCTTGCCTGAATATGAAAAGCAATATTTGAGTGTGAATACAATACTTGTATCACATACTAACAACGTTTTATAATTTTCTATGGCATTTCTAGATTCGTTAAATTTCAGTGGAATATATCCACATTGCTTAAAACTAAAAATATGATCAATACATATTCCCTTGAAAATTTAAATGTCTCTACGGGTTTAATAGATGAGATAAGATTAATGGTACGCTATTTATTTGAGAACTGCGTAGATTTGGTATTAAATGGACAAGCCACAGGCAGAAGAGTATTATTACCGCGTATAGATTAACACATTATAATATTGCAATACCTTTTTGCCCTTCGAAAAAGAAAGTTTTCTGTACGCCTATCATTTGCGCTGACAATTTATAAATCACGACAAACTTGGGATAAAGTGGGAATATATCGTATTTGCCACAACCCCAGTATTTAGCCATGGTCAAGTATATGTGGTAATATGACGTGTGAGTAGTTTTGACAACTTAAAAATTTAAATTTTACCTAATGAATCCTGCCACACGTTAGAAAGAAGTTTTGTAACTTGCAAAATATTTTGCAACGGGTCCACTAATTTATATATGAAATTACGAATAGCCATAAAAAACTGTGCCTGCCTTTCAGCTCGCTATTGCTCCAAATAGTGTTCAGTGCTGTATATAATTTTGCAACACAATACTAATCGCTTTGCTTAGCACTATTATCAGCATGATGTGTTAGCATAAAATAACTACGGTTGTGGTCTTAACAGATTTTTGAATTTAGGGTCGCTCACCAAAAAAGTTAAGAACTACTGACTTAGAAGATAGGGCATTATTTGATTCCATAGTTTTCATGTACATTTACGGAATCCTTTTTATCCAAATTAAAACTAGAAAACTAAATTACCACAACGGCGCTTTAACTTTACTACTCAAAAAGGATAGATTTTCAGTTAAGTAAAAGTAGGTAAACAACAGGAAGGTTAATTTCGATTGACAAGATGGGTTATTTTTAAAACAGTTCTTAAATTGTCACAAGTTTTCGAAATTAGCACAAACAACTTACGTTAGTGATTTAAACGATCCTTTTATCAAGAAACTTTCTTTCAAACTCTTGGTAAACAAACGGCGACCGACTAACACATAAAACTTGCAGATCAAACAAACTACTAAGTATTGGGGATTAATTTACTGTAACCGTGATTAACAAATATTGGTGAAATTATGAATTGTTAAGCGCCTAATTATTTTAGAAGCACAATATAACTTTTCTCTGCTGGTATTATGAAGCTATACTTGATAACTGTGAAGTATGACAACCTAATGACAAGTATCATATGAATTATCGACAATCAGTGTGATAAACTCTGAAAGCTTGCCAAAATTTTTGATAAAAAAATTGTAAATACAGTTTCTAGTAAATCAGTTGTAACGGCAACATTTCATTCTTTATCCATGCGTTGTTTAGGACGCCCGCTCCTTAAGACACATTAATTCAGTCTTCGTAATCTGTTAAAATAGCGTTTTCAGTGTTTTCGTTTGCGAAAAAAAATGAGAATCGCGGGTCGAATGGACTAAAAAATGTATGCTCGTATTTTCAGCTGACTGTATATAAGAAAATGATAAGTGTGTGAGAATAAAACCAAAGCACTTCAACTGAACTGATTTTATTATTATAAACAGCTTGAGGGGCACTGTCTTACACCTAAACATTTAGCTGAGGGTGGGTCAGCATATGATGACCACCCCAATAGCCCAGGAGGAAAACATTCTTACAAAGAATGGAAATTATAACTAACAGTAATTCATTTCAAATGTCGTCTTCACCTGGTTCTTTAGCATTGTTATAGCATTACTCACGTAGTCTGTAGTCATTATTGGTTGTTCTCATTGTTAATTAACTGCTTCTGCTGCTGCTCTATGCCTTTATTAAATGTTTAGTCGTGTTTATGTACTTCTTTGAAATAGTTTACCCACTCGTTTCCGCTATAGCACTTATTTGCACGTATTTGTTGACAGACTTTCTTCTTTCTCTCAGCATTTTCCATATCCTATTTTGGCACCCATAAAAATTGTGTTCCACATGCTGGCAAACCTTCTCCAATGAATTCAATTTATCTCTGTTATTTTATTATTTACACTGTTTCTCGACATTTATGGTATGCTGTCCTTGTTTACTTACTTTTATAATTCAGATAGGCCTTGTGTTGTCCAGTGATAGAGCTTTTATTTTTGATATGGTCCACGCTTTGTACTTTTTTGTAGAACCATTTATATTTACATTTTGACTATCTAAGACACAGCCGCTGTTTTTCATATATTTTTTGCAAACTTTCTCTTATATTATACTTTAATTTGTTCTATCGTTTTTACTGTTTACTGTTTACTGTTTAAGTATTGCAATCGCAAAAAAATCACCTTTCGAGATTTCTTCAGATTTTTAGCTTTCAGAATCTCTAGATGACGAAAAACAGGTTTTTGTCAATTCCTCCTGTTTGTTTGTTGGCGGTATAACTCATAAACTATTTGTTGAAGGATGACGATATTTTGCATGAAGATTATATGTTTACCATAAAACCGAGAAAATTTCAGAAAAATATATACAGGGCAAGCGCCTTAAACAAATTAAGTTTTGTTATTTTTGCGTTAACTTTGAAATAGATGGAAGTAATAATTTTCACATAGGTCAGGCTTTACACTTGCCCAAAAAAAAAGAACTCAACAGATACGGGATAATGTCACAAAAGAGTCGAAACGTTTCAACAAAAAGATCGTTCCGTTAAATAGAGGCGCGCGCCGCATTCATTTCAATAAGGCAGGATGGCGCTGTACGACTCATCGCTACGCAGATGCGGAATACAATTTTTTACTTCCCTCGTCTGTATTCGCGAAAAATCACCTTTCGAGATTTCTCCAGATCTTCACGTTTGAGGGTTCCTAGATGACGAAAAACAGGTTTGCTCAATTCCGTCAGTCTGTCTGTCTGTCTGCTGGCGGTATAACTCAAAAACTATTTGTCGAAGGAAGACAATATTTTACATACACATTATATATCTACGTGGCACGAAACCGAGAAAATTTCAAACAAATATATGCAGGGTGGGCACCAAAAATTCTACTTTGTTCATTTTTCATTTAACCTAGTAATAGATACAAGTAATAATTTGTACAAAGTGCAGGCTTTTATTCTTACCAAAAATGGGAGCCAATAGATACAGAATAAATATTTTACTATACAAAAAAGACACAAATTTACGCACTACTAAATATAGCTGCGACGTAGGAATTCGAAAGGTCGGTGTTCTGTAGTGCAGGTAGAAATAGCCCGTTCCCTTGTAATATCCCACAAAACGGTGGGGCTGCATACGCGGTCCAACTGCCGTTCGGATTCGCGGTAACGCTTTTTTTATTTGAAATTTTTTTAAATTTATTAGAAACGTGAAAATATTTTTACTCTAAGGGCCGGTTACGGAAAGCAATGTTAAGTCTGGTGTTAGCTAACGTCGCGTCAAAGTGAACAAAATCGCATCAAATTTTGTTTACTAATGTATTAGTTACCATAAGCATTTGAGATTTGATTCGTTTTTGTTCACTTTGACGCGATGTTAGCTAACACCAGACTTAACATTGCTTTCTGCAACCGGCCCCTAATGTATTTGATTTTTTAAATTATTTAGTGTCACAATGTCGACGAGGGAAGTTCTGGGTAAAGCCTTTTACAGATTTTTTAAATTTGAAAATTCATCTAATTCACGCGAGGGAAGTTCCGTGTAAACCCCTTTACAGATTTTTTATTTTTAGCCTCGCTTTATATAGCATACGTGTACCTGGATCTTCTATTGATTTTATGTTCACCTTTTCAATATATTCGGGAGAAAATAGCAGATGTTGAAGTTCGTATGTCGAGTGTTTGTGTACGCTGTACAGCTTTATTGGTGATCATGTATTCCATTATTGAGTTTCTGTCCTTGCCGTACCAAATATATTTGTGTTGTTTGTGGGATTAAAAAGTGTGGCTGATTCTAAGTTCATTTGTTGTGCAAAATTCTATTTTCATTTGTCCTCGTCCGTTAATCACTCGTTAAACCTCTCATTAACCTCGTTAATTGTGTGCTTTCCAATTTTACCGGTAAAGTCTCTCATTAGCATCAAATTCTCTGTAGATGTTATTTTATCTATCTAGTGTTTTAGTTGTTCGTAAAAATGTAGTGCTTCGGTTTCTGGTCGATACTTGTCCGATGCAAATATGGAAATGATATGCAGAATCGTGTCTCCAAGATTCATTGTCAACTTACTTATCTTATTACTTATCATCAACACAGTTTACTTTACTAATATTTTTTTCTATTCTTTCGTCCACCAAAATTCTCACTTCTGAGGATGCTCGTTCTTTTTTTTCCCACTGCAAAAGGGCGTTTTCCAATTTGACATGGCTTCTGTTCTTTTTTCTATGTTTCTTCTAGTGCACAGATGTTAAACTATGTTCTATTTCTGTGATTGTCTTTTGGTCTTTTTTGTTCTAGGAGTTGATATTCCAGCACGCTACTCGCAGTCAATTTCCTTTCTTCCATTTGCGCATTATCTCTCGCAGTGTTCGTCACCTTTATATCCGGCCAATAACCCGAGGCATCGATGCCATTTCTGTGAGCAATAATCTGTTTTACGGTGTGCTGCTAACCTTTCTCCACTAACACTTCTCCTTTAGTCCGGGATTGGGACCGGCAACGGCACCCGACAAGGTACTGGGTCTACCCATCAAATGCCGTAGCCGGAGTTCCCTTAATGTACTTACATATTACGAGTATAGTAAAAACCTTTTCTTATTTTATTGTCACCTTCATGCATATTCAGCTCTCGCTATTTCTTATAATGGCATTCTACATATAGTGCAAGATCTTATAGAGAAAAAACCTGATGAGTGATGACCGAACCTGATTATGGAAGCTCAGAAGAAGGTAGTGAAGCTATATTAGGAGAGTGGGTCAAATTAAAAAAAAAGTTCTCGCCTTTCCTATCGCAAAAGCGAGAACTTCGCAGGCGGGTTGCGTATATGATCCTTTCCTGTTTCATAAATAAACATTTAACCTAAAATTACTAATAGTATATTGCACATCTGTTCTACAGGATAACTAGGAGATGGAGACACAAGTACCCTATTTCAGTAATTAATTAATTAGTTACTCTTTATATCGAAGAATATTGAAGAAATCGTTTGAAAGTTATCGCTGAGAATTACTAAGTACTTCATTACGTTTAAAATCGCCGTACTTTTATTTATTTTTCAGATAACACAAAGCTCTGCACTTTTATAGAACTTTTCGATTGGATTGTTCCCAAACGTATTACAAAGTTCATCGACAATAACAGTATAGTTCACTCTTATTCTCCTATCAATATTGGTCAAGTGGTGGAGGTAATAATTTCGTATGGGTCTTCTTGGGGTTTCTATATTTCTTGTGTGTCATCTATCCAATATAGAATATAATGTTAGGGGAATCTAAAATCGATTGATTTTACAATTTAAAATTACTGCTACTAAGTCATATTCATATTAAGTGATTTTTGGCAGAATAATTTTGTAAGATGATTTCCTTAGGGAAGTTTTCAGAAAAATAACATTCAGTTTCACCTGCTGATATTGAAGGTTCAACACGTATTCCTTCTCTGATTTGTCAATGTCTTCGATAGCACCACCTACGCTACCCATTTTGGTGATTATTTCCGCAGTAGGGAATGAAACAGAATTGCAGTTTTATTTTAGAACAAATCCGATATTAAAATAAATTTAATAAGTTTAGAAAAAGGCTTTTGGCGATTCTCATGCCATAAAATGGACAACGAAGGCCCTATTTGTTTGGATTTAGCAATTGAATTTAGAGTGAGACTAATAATTCGAAGTGGTGGTCCTAACTGCGTTTCGGCTTGGTAGTGGCATGACGAAAATCGAATTGGAAGCTTTTGGGGCTTTTTAATATAATTAGTTCGTTTAATCTAAAAGGCTTCTAAAAGTAAAAAACAAAGCAGCTTTCCCTGACAGCTTCCCTGACGTGAGCATTGTGTATTGTGTTATTCGAGAGCGTTTTCCGTCTTTTCATCGCCTAACGTCTTTATCTCGGAAACGCGCAAGGAAATGCGAGGAAAACAATGAAAGCTATCGCATAGGCCAGCGAAACAGTCACTTTTATACGTTTCATATGTTTTCGCAGCTGTCATAACAAGGGGAGGTTTATACAATAGTTTAACGAATAGGTTATTTCAAGTGAAAAATGTGTTTGCTTTCGATTCCGATCCAAATAGTGCGAAATTAACATAAAAGTCGCGTTGTCAGCGGGGCATGGTAAACGAGTGCTCGCGTCGGTTGTTCACGATATGACGCTTCAAAAGAAACTTCTCAGCGTCGGTAACTACAAGTTCACCGGGAAAAGATTGGGCAAAGGCAACTTTGCTCGCGTTGAGGAGGCCATACACGCCCTGCTTAATGTCAAGGTAAGTCAGGACCGTACGTAATAATATTTTAAGTTGCTTTACCGTCAGTAGCACTTCCTTGGATACACCAGCTGAATCCTTTTTGGTGTACCGAGGGCTGATATTATAAATTACCAATTTCACAGGGCGTATATGTTGTTTTAGTTATTTCCTTGTACTTGTTAAGCCTTTACGCGACGAGAAAAATTTAAACATTTAATTATGTATTAGCAAATGAATTGCATATACAATATTTTATAGTAATATAAATAAACACTCTTTGAGAAAATCAAATAAAAAAGATTATAGATAATCTAAACCGTGGTTCGGTAATACCTGAAAATCTTAGAAAAATGTATTTGAAGATTTCATTACTCATTGATAATGATATTTTGCTTGTAAAGTGGACGCAAACTCTCTGAAATTGGCTGCTCTGTTGGTAGTGCCAGTTTTAATTTACAGCAATAGGATAAACTTTTTTTTAATTTGTAGTAATCCTGTTTGATATCTAATGAATCCACATTGTGCAGGATTGTAGCGTAAGTGTAGGGCTTTCTACATTTTTGTAAATTTTTTAGTAACTTGTAGATTGTTGTTAAAAGAGTTTTGAAAACTGAAATTCTGTGTCATATACGAGGAATAAATATTTTTCAGAACGAACTCCCATCAGTTCAACCCAGCCATAAGTTATTATTTTATTATTTAAAAAAATCCTGCGCTCTGTTATACAATAAGACGTAATTTCAAGTGGACGTGGTCTGTTAAACTCGCAGTTCAGTACTTCGAGGTTGTAAAATTGATGTAAAATGTATGTGTACCTGAAATATAGAGACCAATCGGCAGGGAACTAAAAGTATGGCTTGCTTACATTAATTATTAATAAGCTGAACTTTTATATACACATAGATTTGCAGGTTATAATCAACAGCTTACATTTTTCTGACAAAAATAAACTCGGCGTTGGCCGCCATTTTGAAAAATGGCGGTTGTAATGAGACTTTCTTATATCTGACTTATATTAAGTCTGACGCTAAAAAGAGCTTTTAGCAAATACCTATGTAAAGAAGAAAATTTCCTATGTCAACTCGGCGGTCAGCTGTCAAATTGATTAAGTAGCGGATATTTATTGCTTCTTTGAATATAGCCAAAGCAGCAACATCCGAAATATTACTTTACCGTTAAAATGCATTCGTTTGAAAGTCTATAGATTACAGGTAAACTTTTTACCTTTCTGTCCTACTACCACGTGATAAAACGCTCGGCACATTTATACTTGCAATACATGTTGAATCTGGAATCAGGAATTCGTAACGAATGGGTTTTTCACTATTAGTCGAACAGATCAGTTTTCGTAGGGAATATGGACCGACAGGACAATATAATAAACTCTTATGCGATCTATGAAAAGCACAGATGGTTTGGAAGAAATTGAAGAATTTTGCAACATATCATCGGGTACCGCAGAGCAGCATGTGGATATGAGACCAACTACAATCGCCGGAGATGACGCTGATGGCATACTTCTACATTCGCCTTTTCCATTGCGCCCGGAGATCTGATCAATAAGCTCAGGACTAGCTGGAGATGAAAAAATATATGCCCACCTAGCTCAAAAAGGTCCGCATTTCCTTAGTGAATAAAACTGTTGGTTACAACTTTGAAGAAGCCGACATCAAATGCAATGATAAAATTCGTTCTCTTGTTAGGATTAATTCAAGCATTAAAATATACGAGTTCGAAGTGTTTATTGATTTAGCTTTGACTTTTCAAGGAATTTCCTTTTGAAATGAAACATACACAACGATATGTGCAAAATATGCTGCGTACGTGAAAACACAGCGCAGACATACCATGTTCTGATAACATGCCTGCCGTTATTTTAAAGGATTTTTTTTGTCAAACAACAACAACGAAAGAAGACTTATTTCTCTATTAATGGAAAAATTTGAAGCAGAAAAAATCTCAGTTAAGCAAGGGGAAGAAGATCGCGTTAGGCTGATCGTGGAAACAGCAAATGATTTCTCCAAGAATACCATTCAGTAATTATTATCGGAGAGGATAATCGACCATTTAGTTATTTTGGCAGCTGAAGCTGCTTCTATTCCAAATATATACTTGTTCAGACCTGGCAAAGCAAGGTAGCGGAAAACTTGTATTGTTAGAATACTTCAACGTCAACCGTATCGTCCTGGAGAATATTCTATTCCTACATTCTTATAAAGGCAAGACAAAGTTCATAAAGCTGCTTGAAAAACATATGCACTTGCACGATATCATACAAATTTTCAAAAACACAAATGTAGACCCAGAAAAGGTAGCTAGAAATCAGTTTCTTCTTCTTTTGTACGGAGCAAAGCCAAGGGAAACATCTTTGAACAAATATCCATATTACTTCTATCCGAGATCAGTTACCAAGAGTAATAGTATATTACATACCGAGGTGGAAACTTTTCACCGTGGTATGTATACTATTTTATTCGCAACCACTTTATTCTAAACAATAATTGGAAAAAGTATTATCTTATATTATAAGAGCCGATACCGTCCAACCGTAAGCAGGCGCGCGCACCTACCGATCGCGCAGCATGAACGCGCACAAGTGGCGACGCCGCAAGCATTTGTATTGTTAACCCTGGCAGGGCCGGACGTAGGCTGGCTGCCGCTTTGAGCACGCATTTTTATTGTTAACCGTTTCTTTACGCTGACACGGCCAGACGTAGGCTGGCCACGAGTTCTAGTATTATGATAAGACAGGTTGTGACGCGCATGAATGGATCAACGAGATTGCCAGTGTCCCTACCTACACAGCGGTCGGGAATGGATTCATTTCCAACCGATGCGACGGCATTCACTTTTTCGACCGGTTGGAAAGTTACAAGTTGGGAATAGCTCATTTTCCAACTTTTTAAAAGTCGGTAATGATCTTATTACATATATGGTTGGGAATAAATTCAATTTACAGGGTTTTCCGATTGCTTTTCCTCAAGTCGCAATTGTGAAAACACTCACTGAGGTCCTATCACCAAATACAGCAGTGATTAAGCAACCCTCTGTCACCCGAGAAATGTGCTGGAAGCGATAGAAAAACGAACTCGTACCGATTTACAACATTTTATATCGTGCAAATGTGGAAAGGGTTGTAGACCACAAGTTGCCGGTGCAGAACATCGGGACGGAAATGCTTTGTTATTTGTGCTCATTGTCGTAAACAGTCGTGTTTAAATGGTCTATCACTAGATCTTAACGATTTCGATAAAGCAGAAACCGAGCTGTAATCTCATCTAAATCAAAGTGAATTACCATTTTTAGACAAATCAGTGGTGCCTTGAAATTATTGAAGCATCTCAAAGCATCAACAAATTAGTTTGTTGTTTATTTGTTTGCATCTGTCAAATGTAGCGGCAACCATGGCACTTTTTGCACCTTACCTGCTTCCAGCATACAACCACTTCACAATTTGCATCGATTTTTGAAAAAATGATAATTCTAGTTTCTTTTATTATTAGGTTTTCTGACGTAAAATGACAAAAATGATGGCATTAATGGATGCAGAATTATTTGCTCTACACGAAACCTATTTACAAGTTTGCTCTAAAATAATTAGGGAAGCAAATATTGTCATATGAAAAAATTACCATTGAAAACCCTATGGTGCGTAAAGCATTTCTACACCCTGTAATGAAGGTGTTTTGTTTTCAGAAAATACTGAATCCGATTCCGATTGGCTGATCATAATTATACTCGTACTATATTGGTTGTTTCCAGGTATTAAAATTGCCACGAATTATTGCAACTTCTACTTTGGACGAAGAAAAGATTCTGTCTTAGAAGTTGTTGAGGTAACAACTTCTTCGATGATACCAGGCTGATCCCTTAGTTCTTGAAGCTTGTATCTGCTTTTTTCAAACTTTTCTAACAATTTCACATCCTTTTACTGTTATTGATCGCAGTGAAAGCGATTGGAGTACGTTTGACTTTTTTTCCATGTAAGACTTGGTTCTAAAGATTTATGTTGGACGGTAGTTATTTACTGTCGTATTTTCTACGGAAATTCTCATATTCATTTTCTTCACTTGAGCTCTGGTGAGTCTCCCTAATTCTGAATTATATGTTCGTTGCGTTACAGTATGCCTTAAAAGTATCGGGTCATGTGCTACTCTCAATTTAATTGTATCTATAAGTGAAATATTCCTACGAATAAAAATGTTTTATAACTTACAAAAGCCAACTTTACTCTGGTTGCATGTATCTGCCTTTGTATCGTTTTGAGCAATAAGTCTGCAAGAAGAATGGCAAAATACAACACCATCACTCTTAAAGGTTGCTTGTAACGTATGCAACAAAAGTTTTGGCACAAATTTCCAAAGCAAGTTGAAGTTGATTGTTTAACTTTATTTATATTTATTATGCATAACTATTTTTATAAATCACTTGAAATTATAAAAACGAAACTAAACTATTGATAGGGTCCATGTTCTTCTATAGGACGCATTTTAACTCGAACTTGACACATTAGTTTTCGCACGACTGAAATATTCATATCCCAATCCTTTTGATAGATTCGTCTTCGTAATTGATCCTCATATTGACTTTTCGATAAATTCACACATGGAATTTCTTCGTCACAATTCCAAATCGTACAAAAAATAGTTCTACGGGAAATGTTTCGCTTCGAAAAATGTTAACAATTTCTTGTTTGGAAAATTGGCCATGTAAATTATAAATAATTTTACGTTCTTTTATTTTAGAAGACCTTCTGGTAAAATCAATAAACGATATGACATGAGTAATATGAAAGCTGACATATGCTGCAGTTTTGTTTTCAGTGGTGACTAGATATCAATAATGCATTATGAATTTACTAGCAAAAAAGAAGTTCATTTCGAGGTGTTTTTGATATTTTGCATTCTACTGTCGTTTGACGATACCACTTGAAAATTTTGATTATTCAGCATCGAATTGCAGCTTCTTCTTTGCAGGTAGTCTAGGTAATTGGTTCTTTAATTTTCGTTAATTTAACTCTTCCACTCTTCTGGATCTATTGTTTACACAATGATTGGTTTTTACCGTAGTATTTGTGATTGAATTTTTCAAAAACTAGCTTGACGTACCATTTGACAGAATTTTAGAATTGTCATAATTAAAATAGGAACACCAAATTTCAGAATAAGCAATCTAGATAAAAAGAATCTGCTCTGATTTTCAGTCAAGTGTAGCTACAGGAGCTAGCCGAAAATAATTTTTTATATCCAAAATAAATAATTAGGGCAATTAAATTGATTAATGTTTAATTATAAACATACAATTATAGGCAAAACAATGTGGAGCCTTAACCTTAACAATATTATGCTTTCCTATTGGTGTTGAAGGAGACTGTTTATTGTCGTTGCTTTATCAGCATTCAAAGCGCTTGACGAACAACAGGTTGCAAAATTATTATTATTGTAATAGAAGCTGAGTGTCATTAAACATTAAGGTATTAACTAGGAAAGACGATCGTGTACCATAGTTTTTAATTCCCTCGGCTAAAAGACGAAGGAAATATTCTAATCGCGATAAAATCATGCACCCTCCGAGAATTCTTCAGATCTTCACGTTTCGGAGTCCCTATATGGCAAAAAGCAGATTTTCTGTCTGTTGTTGGTATAACTCAAAAACTATTTGTTGGAGGAGGACGATGTTTTGCATGCGGCTTTTATGCTTTCTTGGCATAAAACCGAGAAAATTTCAATAAAATGTATGCAGGGTGAGTACATTAAAAAAATTAAATTCTGCCTATTTTTGCTTTAGCTCAAGAACTGTATTACTTAAATGAAAGTAAAATTTTGCACATAGCTCAGGCTCAGCTCCTTAAAACAATGATTTTGCCAATTTTTGCTTTAACTCAGGAATAAATAAAACTAGTATCTTGCAGCTTTACCATTGAAAAAAATGCGACCTGAAAAAAATGCGACCTGAAAAATACACGGTGAGTATCGTAACGTTAGCGCGTTTTTGATAAGGTACCTATAGGCGTGCAGGAAATAAGTAATCCGCGTTAGCCGCGTCGTCTCGCACTGCATCTGCGTAAAGAAATTATGACGGCGCCGGCGCGACGGGGTAGAACCACTTTTACGGAAAAAATGAGCAATCACAATACATTTTTGGTTGGAAATTTTCATTCGGAATTAATCAGAGTACATGGTTACTTGACGCTTTGGAAACCACTTCTGGGACACATATATTAATATTCGCGTTTATTATATCCATTTTAGTGATACGAACAGTATTATTTGTTACTATTATTCTGCTAGTTTACACATTTTGAATGCATGCATTTGGCGCTGATAATCATTTTGAATTCTTCTAACAACCAGCTTGAAAAGAAATAAGCCAAAATACAAATTTGTTCTTAGAAGATACTTAACGTGGCATTTTTCTTTACAAGTTCTTGTCTGCTTTCATATTTTTAAAAACTCATATTCGAGGATTTTCTTTCTCTCAGAAATTGTGCTGTTCAAATTGCTCATTATTGGATTATTGTATGATGATAAAAGCTGTATTTGGGATCTCCTTCCATATCAATAAATGATGAAAGGTCGGTTGTACAAATTCAAGGCACATGGGATTTAGTAGTCCTCAGAGTAATTGATATACGCACATGTTTGTCCATGACTTCTTTAAATCAGTGCTGTCAAACTTCGTTTAATTTATTGAAAAGGACAACTCTTGTGTACTTAGAAAACATAATCGTATTTTCAATAGAAATGTGGCAGTCGTTAGTGAGATGCCTTCGCTAAATTGGCCAGGTCGTTACAATTCCAACGTCAACTTTCCTTCACTGCGTTAAATTTAAGATATCTCCTGGACGAAGTGGAGGAAAACCTAATCCAGCCAGAAGGTCGTTAGGACCTCCTCGAGCGTTCTGTTAGATGAACATTTTCGGCCTTGGTCCGGACGTCAACACAGCACGCGTTCGCGATGACTTTACAAATGGAAGATCATTAGTGGACCTGAACGCAGGCCATTATGAATGTTTATAGACTTCCGAGTTCGTTGCGCTTGGTGAGGACGAAAGTCCTTGGCGGTCTTCAGTTTGCTCAAGAGCGCGTTTTCCCCATAGAAATGCAGGGCCGTAAATTATTAAAATCGACGCTGGGAGTAATAGTCCGTGTTCCGATTATGTTTGACCACCGGTTCTACGATTTGTTAGTCACGACGGTGGAGAATTCCCGATGCGTGGACTCTTTACCTTCTTTTACGCGTCATGCTCGAATTTTTAACCCCTGAGTGTGCCAGCTGATTGAAGGCTTTGTGCAAGGATGATGCGGAATTTCTATTCAGGAGAATATCGAGCTTGTTCCAACTTTGCTATTAATTTATTAGTGCTGCAGCAGCATTCTTGAAACTTAATTGTTAACAATGCATGAGGGTTTTAAAAGTTTACCTCGAGTTTTTGCTCTATATAAATAGACGTTTTAATCCAAGTTTGATGTTGAGCTTACTGTCCATTAACAACAAAATTGTATTCCGACACAAAACAAATTTTAAGCTGGAAAACTGAACAGATAACTTAGTTCATTATTAACGGTGTATTTTACAATTATTGTACCTGCACACAATGGTTGCTGTGCAAGCACAAAAGGCGCGCTCCAACTTTGTATCCCGAATCCGGGGCAAGTTGAGCATTGTACCGCCAGATGCACATAAAGCACCAGCCTCGACACCGCAAGGTAAAACGAGGTTATCGCTTATACATCTGTTGTCTTAAATCCTATAGTCTTCATCTGTATTTTATTAAATATTTTAATTTATGATGTTATTCTCAAATAGTGGCTTGATAAGGTTATGACCTTATGTATTATGTGAAATTATTTTTCAAAACTACCATATCAAGTGCTACATCGTTGGATTCTACACAAAAACAGCTTTAGACCCCATTTCAATTTAAAAAAATAATCAAGTTGGCCGTGCTGCAGTCGTACCGATCGATAAAAAAATTGGAACCACGAATACTTATTCGTAGAAAACCGTATGTTTTACTTTTATACCAAATTTCAGAGATCTATCTATGGCCGAATTCAAATAATACCACCGTTTCCCTATTAAATTTACGCACTGTATAAACATTTTCTTCATAATAGCTTACGATATTTATAACTGAAGATGTACTTTACCTAATTTAAAATGTTTTTGCTATACAACGCTAAAGCCTCCTTGATTTGACAATACACTCAAGCTAATAAATAGCATTAACACAGTGTATATTTCTAGAATTCTTGATGAATTGGTATTTTGGATATATTCAGTAATTAAAATTTTCATCCCTTTTTAATATGTATAACAAAAGGAATGCAATTAATATTATATATGGATATAATGATACATATTATTTATATACCGAATTATAAATAACTATCTTGTAAGCTCAGCACACGTGGTGTTATTCTAATTAAAATAGTTTTTGCATTTCTAAGATTGAATTGTGCATAGAAAAGTTACAGAACATTTTTAACCTCTTTACTAAAAAAAGGGCATTGCAAGAAAAACAGCTTTTACTAAATCGAATAATGACTGTATTTAATATATTTAATAATACTGAAACAGTAAACGGAAACACTTAGCAAAGCGAATTACATTTATTCTTAAAAAACGTCGCAGTCGGTTCGATTAAAATCCGCGTTTTCAGAGGGAATCTGATTTGTAGAGACCTTACGTATTGGACCGGGAATGCTATATAAACGTACATGCTTTCTTCCTGCATTATGAAGGGCACCATGACGCCAGGACTGATTGCGTACGAATTGCCCGGACCGGTGACCATAAAAACCTGGCATACGCAGTAACTTTTATACGTATACTCGTAAGGATACTAACAAGTTACCAAGTTTAAACTTTTTATCAAATCCATCTTTTTTATTGGTAATTGTTTTTGGCAAAAATAATATATTTTAAATGCTACCGGTCACTTTTATAGCAATTTAGGTAATATCGTGTTATTTGCTGTAGTCTAAATTCTAATCTTCATTCATTACAATACTTCCTATCACAACGACGCATATTCTCTTATCAGCTTCAAGCAGCTCCCCTCACTAATTGTAATAACATTCTTTTTAGCAGCGGACGTTTCAGAACATGTACAACAATCACTGAATCTCTATGGTGCTAGAATAATTTAATAAAAATGTGAATCCACATCATATTTTGCACCCAGAAGATGAAGTAGGGGTAAATATTTTTGTTTTGTTCAACTTTTGCGCCTTTTAAACGCGCGGGATACATTTTTACACTGTTGCCCAAACAAGGCAGTTGCTCGTGAAGTGAACGTTTTTACGCTCGTCTTACACCTGTTGGCGTGGAATGGGCTAGTTTATTTGAAAGCTGACTAGGGGCTATTCAGCAATGTTTGTTGTGTAGTCACATTACAACCATTGTCGCATCCAGCGGCTTTATAAAGCACAGGCTACTAAGCTTCCATTACCGTTTCGTCTACAATAATTTCTTATCACTCTCACATTCCGATACAATACTAGAAAGACGTATCTTAAGCGTGTAAATCGATGCGGACAAGGAATCGTCAAACGGCCGTCGTTTATTCTTTATCGAGAGCCGACCGCTCGCCCGATATTCATCTTGCGAAGCCTGCATTCTTTTTCCTTCCAGTTTGTGTTTGAATATCTTCTCCGTTGCTCTCGGTTCTTCCATCCTGTGTAAATGCCCAGACCATTTAAGCCCCTGCACAAATATTATTGCTGATATGGTTTTGACATAAAATATTTTGTATTTAATTTACCGTTTATATGTTTATAAGTGGATTACAGTTGTGGGGGCATATTTTCCAAGTGGCACAGTAACTCTTTCAGCGCTTTGCATTACGTATATCAATATTGCTTTTCTTTGCGGTATGTGTTGTGAAGACAACAGCGGTTGCATTTCGCATAATATCATTGCGACCATATATAAAACCGTTTTAGTAACTCAATTTTTGTTGCGGCTTTGTCGTTCGGCTGGCCCCGCGTAACTTTAGTTGTGTGTGTATGCTATCGAAATCTTCTTCTTCTTCATTATCATAATACTTTTTCCCTTTACAGAGCATAGGAAAAGAACTGTTCTTTAACTACTCGTCCACTTCTTCCATGCTTTACGGTCCTGAGTCATTTCCTTCATCTCTGATAAAGTCTTCTCCGTGTTTTTCCGATTTCAACTATCTGCTGAAGCCATGTCTTCCTTGGTCGACCCTTTTTCTTCTTGGCTATTTACCTTACTTCTATGACTTTTCTGGGGAGTCTCTTGTCCTTCATGCTCATGACATGGCCAAACCCATTCACTTGTTTCTTGTCTATTTTGTTTACTAAAGCCTCAGTTTGTAGAGATTCCCTAATATCCGTGTTTTTATCCTATCCAATTTTGTCACTCCTGCTATTTTCCTAGTACCTAGCTATCGAAATTAAAGTTTTAAATTACTGATTGACTTTCATTTGTACAGGGCAGCGCAGTTTCTCGAATTTTGCAGATACGAATTTTGGACTCTGTTCGCAACAAGATTTCAATAGCTTTGGTCGCATTCACAAGAATTTCTTTGGGAATTACAGTAGGTTATATAATCTACTTCGTAAATTGTATTAAGGGTTAACAATCCATTATTTAGGTTATTAAGAAAGACTATGTTAAACTATTAAGACACAGCACCAGTAAGACATAAAAGTTTGTATGCACCATGTGCATGACTTGATGTTTATACACCTTGATCGACAAACCCTCGGGTTAAAGACCCTTGCAGGGCATAAATATTGCCAGATGTGACAAGTAGGTAGGATTTATTACGAGTATATTAACTAAATGGAATTAGACATTAATTATAATCAGTTATAATATCACAAGAGCATCGAAAATAATCGATTATTTTCCGAGTAACGAGACGTAATCTGCGAAAAACCACGAGAGCGCAGCTCGAGCGGAATTTTAAGGATTACGTCGACTTGAGAGTGAAAAATAATCATTATTTTCGATTGCTCGAGTGGTATTCGTTACGATTATATAATTAGTAGACCGATAATAGTAAATAATTTTATTTCTTAGGTTGGCACTGTTTGTGTTAGTGGCACTGTTTATGTTGGTGGCACTGTAAGTCTATGTCAAATTCGACGTTATCAGGTTAGGTTTTGCGTCAGTTTGTGTCAAAACTGACGCAAAACCTAACCTGCTAACTTCGAATTGGCAATAGACAGTTATTACATCATGGCTCTAGATTATTATTATCCATTATTTTTGCTTTGTTGGACCCACCGAAACACCGAAGTGATTATACCACGTCATCAAGAGTATATCCGTTTATCTATACCTTGTAACTGAGTAAAATTCTCAATTACTATTGGCCAAATTTATAATGAGTTGTATAATCAACAGTAATATCCCAAGTGCATTAAAATAGCCGATTAAATTTTGACGTTTTCTGTCAGAATGTTTTGTTAAGAAATTTGTGAAGTAAATTTGCCGCTCAACAAGAATCCCGAGTGCGCAGCACGAGGGATTTTGAAGCGGAAAATTTACGAGATATATTTCTTCAGAGCAAATCATTCTGACAGAAAATCGTCAAAATTTATTCAGGCTAGTTTACATGCACGCAGGATGTTCGGAGTGATTATTTCCTGAATAAATAAATAAAATTCAGTTGGTGAAGCACCTTTAATAATCATGTTAAAATTATGCACACGCGATTACATTTTGACATAAATTTAACCGCGGTTAAATTTTCACGTTTGAATTTTAGTCATTATTAAACTGACAGAAACCATGGTGATTACGCATTTTTATGGATATGAAGAAAATAATCACTGGTATATGGGATGAATATACAGAAACAAATCCATTGGTAATTCGGCAGAATTACCGCTAAATAAACATAACAGTAATTGCAGATTAAGTGATATTGTGTACTTCTATAACTCTTCAGAAATGTATTGTAGATAAAGACAAATAACTTCATATTAGGGCAAGTGCCTATAGCTAGTGGCAAGCCACTTGTAATATGCATGAAAAATATAGTCGCACTTCAAATTAGCAATACTCGCAGTATAATAGTTGCTGGCGGAACATTCTCCTTGGAAACCAAACTTAACAAAGGCACAATATAGTAGATTATGCAATAAGGGAGAGAAATGCGTTATTTTGCTGAGGTACAATTTCTGACTCGAGGGCGAAGCCCGAGAGTCAGAAATTGCACTGAAGCAAAATAGCATTCTCTCCGAGTTGCATATACTATTTTTTTCACGTTGCAGGAACGAAAACCCGTTTTTTTAAACGTCATTTATTGACATTTTAGTTACAATTATTTTAAAATTAGTAGCCTTTGGTAAATTTTAAAGTTGGTGGCACTGTAAGTCATTATGACAAGAGCTCACAATTATGTCAAATTCGAGGTTAGTAGCTTAGGTTTTGCGTCAGTTTATGTCAAAACTGACGCGAAACCTAACCTGATAACCCCGAATTTACCATAGATTACCATAGATACAGTAACATTTTTTACTTTAGTCCCTAGGGGCTAAAGTAATTACTTCTGTCCCTAGAGAGTAAATGAGCTACTTTAGTCCCTGAAATAAGTGACTAAAGTGCCAACTTTAGTCCCGCAAGTGAAAAAAAGATATTACACCTACCTAAACATTATAACCACTTTAATTTTTTTCAATGCCCAGTCCGGAGCGGTAATATGCCATTTTAGGATTGCATGACTTGTTCACTCAGCAGCATATTCACATTTGGCTGTGCGATGATATTAGGTGGGTGTACCCATCAGAATACAACAAACTGAATAAGGACTTTGCTGAAATAAACGTGATATCTAAATATGGTCTAATAAAATTAATAATGTTTGTGCAATTAAACGGAATGCGCTGGCTTTGCCTCTCCCGTATAGTCATTTAATGATGCAGATATTAAAACATCATATGTCATAATTCAATACTTAATATATTTATGCAAATGAGTTGTTTAATATGGAGAACGTTTACAGTTATTAAGCCACAGCCAAAATTTAAAACGGGGTCACTAAATATTTCGCACGATTTGCTCATCATCCTCATCGTTGTTAAACACTTACATTTAAAGCAGACAGCATAAATAATGACTCGAGATATTTCAATTAATGTGAGAAGAAATATTAAATTCTGCAGGAATAAAATGTGTCATACAATATACCTACAAATGCCACTGCCAAAATGATTAGTGAGTGTATGATATACCGTAGCAGATGATGAGTAGTCGTCAAGGGCAAAGTGTTATAGGTATACATTACTTTTAACATCAAATTTAAAATGTGAATTATGAACCGCATATTATACTTTTCATATTTTACTTTTACTTTCCATGCAAGTTGATAATTCAGTTCGCTGTATTAATAAATATCTAAGAAGCTGATTATAAGCTAGCTGGATCAACTAAATGTGTAACATTAACGTTTTGCTCATTCTAAGTAATGCTGGATCTAAAATAAAAATTGCATTTAATTAAATGTTGTGGTAAGTGGAGCAGCAATGCCAATTGAGAATTTTTTGTAGTAATAATAGTTTCAATAACACCTGAGTTCAAACCTCAACATATTGCAATGGCCTTAGGCCCTACGTCTCTGCTCTGCTTGCAGTACAATTTGAAAATTAAGTCACTAACCACAGAGTTGAGGTGTTTTATCTAGCTGCAATGCTAAGTTTAAATGTCAATCAGTAAATGCATTGAAAAAGAGATGCTTGTATTAATAAATGAATTGGTTAAGGAACGCAAAGGGGCAAACATTGTTTTTTTCACAGGGTTGAAGTCAAAGTTCAAATTAATTAATTATTAGGTTTGGGCAGAATGAATAGCCAAACCAAATGAAATAAATAATCACAAAAAGGTTTGCTATGGGCAGCGTAGATTTCAATATAGCTAATTAGGTACAATTTGTGAACAATCTTAAAAGGTATAAGCCAGAAAAATAATAATGTTCCAATGAGCAATTAAGAAGGCAGGCATAAAGGCATAAAATAGCAATTGTGAGAAGCAGACATCACATGATAAAACAAGGGGAAAAGGACACAGCAACACAAAAGAAAAAACGAGTGAAAAGAAAACAGTTGGACATCGAATACATAATACATAATAGCGTAGCGCACCATCTCAAATCTCAAGGTACCGTTTTTAACTAAAAGTAACGGCGTTAGCTTCTGGAAATCTGTGCGACTACGAGAGCAAACCTTACTGAACAAGATCCAAGTGTATTAAAGTAGCCAGCGAAGGCGCATTTCAAATTATTAACCAAAGTCCAGTTGTGAAGTTAGGTGAAGATTAACAATTGCTAAAATTTAAACGCCGTTGCTTCTGACGTCATAAGACAATTTAATTCCTGAAACAAATGAGATTTATAACCGCCAAAGCACTACAATTTAAATAAAATACCTGTTCGTATATTCACAAATTTGAATTTTAAAGTCAACAACGCTTACTGCCAGATTCAAACTACTTTGTGTAATTTGACAGCAGCGTATACATTTGCGACTGCGTATTTGGAAATAATTTGAGCGCATAGTGGCGTACCACACTAAGGTAAAATTTTACAAATTATCAGGAACTCACCCGTTTTGAATGGAGTTGATTGTCTACCGAGCTAGCGTTATGAGAATAAAATTGCAGGTAAATAAAATACAAAAGAGGGCATAATACTTTTTATTTGGAGTAAATAAAATTAAAATTTCTATACCAAGCTAGATTATTTTAATCAGTTTAACTCTTACATTAAAATACATAAAAAAGGGGTTGTTAGATCAAACCATCTCAATATTTCACAAATTTCTATTGAATTTTTAGTAGATAAAGGGATGAAATGGAAAAATAAGTAGCTATGTATAGTGTGTGTGAATATATACGCAACATAGCGAAACGATCGCGCCAATGGTAAATATTGCTAAGAATCAACGTTGGGTTTGCACGGCCTGCGCTATACAGTGATACTTGATGAGAGCTGTCTCTAAGTATGCACGAATAAAATGTGTTTATTTACATCACCGTTCTCATGGTATTTATTTACGTACTATTGCAACCAAAAAGACTAGGACAGCAAGTTTTAGGTGTGAATCTGAATTGTTATTTGGTAACTGAGATATAAATAAATTTGAAATTACTTAAATACGTTACTGGCAATTATGCATAGAGTAAGTTTAGTTTCCAGAGCTAGGTTTATTTTTTACATAGAAATTAGTTTAACTATTCAGTAAATTCCACAGGATTTCCGTTTCAACAAAAATACACTTCACCGCAAAATTAAGGGATCACAAATAAAAGTGCAATATTTTTTTAATCGTTGAAGATATTGTTATGAAACTCATACACAATAAAGATCGCTATGAATTTGTCTAAAATATGCACATGTAGCGATAAATAGTGCTATCTTTATTGCCCATGAGCTTCATAAGAATATTTTCAACGATAAAAAAAATTGCACTTTTATTTCTGATCCCTTAATTTTGCGGTGAAGTGTACATGACTGTGAATGAAAAGATTTAAATTCTGATATGACAGGTTAAAAGTTATTTATGATATATGTGTGTTATATTACAAATAATCCATGAGGGAAAGTTTGAGTCATTTCTCGAGTGAATTATTTGTAATGACACCCGCTTGCCATACAACATTTCAGCCAAAAACTCAATAAACATCTAAAAAATATCCATTTTATATTGATAGCAGTGAAAAGTCATAGTGACAAATTGGAAAGTACCAATAGATCAAATAAATTTATAATTAGAGTCGCCTGTGATTCGTATTATTACGCTGGCAGTATTGAAGTGTATCGGCAGTCTATGTTAGTAGGTTAGATTTTGTTTATTATTTGACACAGGCTGACGCGAAACTTAACTGCAAGTCTCAAATTTGATATAGATTGACAGTGCTATCAACCATACAGTAGTGAGTGATATGGTTTTTATTTCACTAGTGGGTTCTGGGCTACTTATAATTAGGAGGTGTTGGATAAAATAATTCTCATGACACTCAATATCATTTAATCACTTAAATAGTAAAATTTCATAGCTAATGGATATAAAAATTATCCTAGTTTTTTTGTAGCAACAGTGTATTATTCAACTTCGTCTCTATTATAAATTGTCATACGGTTTCGCTTACACTGCCAATTAATTTTGCTTTACAGGGTGTAACAAAAGGGTAGGCTGCTATTTCAGGAACGCATTTTGCCCACCACAATAAAAAAGTTAATATAATGTGATGCGTTTACTTGCCTATTTATGGGTTTAATGAATGTAAATTAAATTATAAACGGCCCTAATTATTTTCACTATTATAATATTCTAACCTTTTTTATAATTAATCAAATCACTCTATCTGCAGGGTTAGGTAGCTACATCCAAAATACTATTACTAACTTGCTATTATAAATTATTTAAAGTCTGATTACACGTTTACTTGTCCGCACTCTGTATGCTCGCTATTTAATTGACGGGAATTTCTAGCGTGATATTTCTACCTGACGGGACCTTCACTATTCCAAGATGGTTGCCTGGTGTTGAAAAATTCGTAAACAAACCCCGTGTTTTATTTAAATTGTTTATGTCTACGCAGTAAACGCTGTTGCTATGCCAGAAAAATTGAATGTAAGTATACCACGTCATGAAACAAAACACAGCTAGAGACGCCACCACCGGAAGTTAAACGCAAACCGACGCTATTCGAACAGAATCTTAAAAAGACTATTTTGAACTGCAAAAAGCTGATTTTTTATGGCTTCTAAAATGATCTCGATGTACTTGCGGCCTCGCTGAAATCCCACGATGCTCAGGGCAGGATGTAGTTGCTGACCTGCTGCTGTTAGCAAGGCAGGAATGTAGACTCGAACAGCACCTGGATATCGGCTTGCATTTAGATGACCTTTTGGATGGCTTTCGCTGACTCCGGGGATGCACTACAGGGCTCTGGTGCACCACACGTACACTACTCACTTATGCACCTGGACAGGCACTTACAAACTTGGCTGAACCTCCGTAAAATCACTTCAAAATGCTTTGGCTTGCACTTGACTCGTTCTATTTGTTGCAAAAGCTGAATACAATGGAAAACCACAAATCATCTTAGGCACACTCTCTCAATAAAAACACAACTTGTTGGTAAACTTGGTTATTTTAATAACACATAAAATATAATTTATTAGGGGGAGTTTAGCAAAGCACAACCAACCTCTTGAAGAAGCTGCTCCCAATTTTCTTGTTTACAGTTTTGTTTTAGTTGCATGAAATGCTAAGCTTACTCTGATTTTAATTTGTTTTTACACAAAAGTAATGCTATTCTAAAAGCCTCATACTGTCAATTATTTACAAGGCCTGGTATTTTCTGACAAATCTGAAATCTAAATTATTACATCTTCTGGACATTCTACAATAAATATCTGTTTTTGTTGGTTATGTTAAAATTTACTAATAATTATTATTTAAAATATGATGCTACTAAAATGTTTCCATAGCAATAAACATACTCCTGGAAATGCGTCTTAAGGGAGCTACAGCTCCGAGGAGGATAAAGAGAAAACACATTGGTATGTGTAGATTAGGCTTCTGAAGTAGGAAATGTTAATCTTTAATTTTGTTACATTCTCTATAATAGCATGTTAACTACAGTGGCTTCAAAACCAATTTCTCTGCTACACAGCCTTTAAAAATAATATCTGTAATTAGGGACCCTGGTGAAAATACATACCGTCACCAAATATTAGAATTAACTAAGTGCAGATTATGACTTGCAACAATATCTTCTTGAAAAAGTCAGCTACCAAAAGTTTTACTGCAGAGCTACTGATAGTGTTGCGCAATATTTCAGTAAAGTGCACAGCGACGCCTATAATAATTGGCCTAACGGCTGTTGGCTGAGTGCGAAATAAATAAATAAATAAATAAATAAATAAAATATTAAATATAATGGTTTATTCAATACTGCTGATAGATGCTAAAGTATATCGACCAAAATGTTGTAGTAGTATGTTGTTCATTGGTATAAAGTGAGGTTTATAGTATATACGAGTAAATAAGGAGAAAAAATACTAAAAAGAACTTTGGGATTGATAAAACCTTTTACACTGAACTGTAAGAAATTCTATGTAATAGACAATATTTTGAAAGAACATGTGCATGAGAATTTAGGTGATCCCCGTGCAATTTATCATATATAATGCAACTAGTGGGTTCTTGATTATCAAATAATCGTTTCTGTTTACACGAGATATATTGTTTGGCAATCACGTGAGTCCGAAGGACGAGCGTGATTGCCTAAAACAATATATCGAGTGGAAACGGAAATGATTTAATAATCAAGAAGACACGAGTTGCATTCGGCTAGATTATATCACGAGTCAATAAACAACGTTTGAATAGTGTATTTTAAATATTAAAAGTACAGTTAATGTGGTTGTTATGACAATTGTACTGACAGCAGGTAACGTGATGTTTGTGAAGGCGTGTGATTATCACCTATTAATCAGGAAGGTATGTGACTATCAGTTGCTATGTACATTATCAAAAGTTAGTACATGCGTAACCATGCATTTTGCCGTTTTTCATTGCTTGATGTTAGAGGGAGTGGTATAATCACTATAATCCAACTGAAGTGGCAAAGGGATTTTGTATAAACTACTACTGTAAACAAAAACGAATAATAGGGATGTGTTCCTCAGGGGAGCATCTTGATACAAACTCTTAGTTTTAAATCAATATTTTGGAAAATGCTATTCCTTTATCCAGGCAACTCGCCAGCGTGACCGAGCGGTTAGGAAGCTCAGGCTGCGGTGGCACGATACGGGGTTCAATCCCCACCGAGTCGCTTTAAAAATTGGGTACCAAAACCACTGTTGTGGAAGTAGGGGAAAGTAAGGCAGTCGTCGAAGGCGTGAAGCTAACCATATCACCCAGTACGTCGTTAACGGTGTGCCAGATTGACTGGGTTTCGGAAAGTGATATTTCGCCCTGTCTCAGGCCTTATTCTAACGTGTGGAATGAAGTGTCCTGAACTTTCTATCCAGGCGAAACTATAATAATTACATAGCTTATAATTACTTGCAAAAATATGTAAACGTGTTACGTACAAAAGTGAGGTTAGTAAGTCATTATTGGAAACAGTGCGTAATAAGCGAATCGTAACATATCTCTCTCTAATACATCAAGTTCGCAATAATTCACAATAATTTATGGAATAATTGTAGTTTTTCCTTTATAAAGCAATCACTTTTTTGAAAGACTGGCTTAAAAACAGGAGTTTTCGCATTCCTAACCCTAGAGTTTGTTTATCATCCAGTCATTCGTTACTATCTTGCAGTCTACTACTGTAATACATACATTCTTAGTCGTTCTAGCACAGAGTTGCAAATTGTGGAAAAATAAATTTGGATAAGGGGTCTAAGAACATGAGCAATTTTTCGATTGAAAAAAGTCCTTCATCCATTATTTCGTTAGGGGAATCTGACACACACACACACGCACAAACTGCACTACGGCCCTTGTAGAGCCTCAGCCTTCTTTACAACAGCTTGCCATCTGTCCCTATCACTGGCTTCGATGGTCCAATTTCGCACCTTTTGTTTTTGAAGGTCACTCGTAACGTCTCGCCATGGCCCTCTAGACCTTCCTTTTGGGAGCCGACCTTCCGGAATGTGTGTTGATACCTTTTTAGTTATTTGAATTTCGGGTATACGCCAAACGTGACCTAGCCATCTTATTCTTTGTTTTTTAATCCATTCCACCAGGTCTTGATCCTCTTTTAGCTATCTCAGTTCGTGGTTTATACGCGGTTTCCACTCATCAGCTTGATTGTCATACACCGGTCCATAGATCTTTCCCAATGTTTTTCTTTCAAATGTGTTTATTAAGGCATCATGTTTGTTTGTCAATGTCCAAGCATGACATCTATATGTGACTACAAGTCTGATTATTGCTTTCTATAGTATAGTCTTGCATTTCCTTGACATAAGTCCTGATGTGAATGACTTTCCTAACCGACAAAAACTTTTACCTGTGTTCAATATACCTTGTTTAATTTCAATGGAAAAGGCGTTATCATCTTGAATAATTGTGCCAAAGTACTTGAATAGTTCGACATGCTCGAGGGGGTTTACCTCCAAAATTTACTTCAGGTAGTCTCCAGTGATGATTATCTCTATCCAGCTCCATATATTTGGTTTTATTTGCGTTAATTTTAAGTCCACTTTGATGTCCTGCTTACTCTAAACGCGTTAGGCTGTCCTCTATATATCCTTGGTTTCTTTCCAGGACACCAATATCATCAGCATACGGCATTACTTGAGAACAACATCAGTATACTGTAAAATGAGTGTTGAGGTTTGCTTTTCGAATAGGTTTAGCAAGCAGTCATTCGTTACTATCTTACTGTAACATATACATTCTTAGTCGTTCTTTAAGCACAGGGTTGCAAATTGTGGAAAAACAAATTTGGATAAGGGGCCCATTATCTCGTTTATGCAATCTTAGTCACACTTGAATACCGATAATGATTATGATTCGGATCGTTTTGATGAAATAATAAAGGTGAAATATAGGGTACACAATTTGGTGTCGAAACTCTTGTTTAAAAATCATATTTCGAATTTTTACTATGACTGAAAAATTAATGTTTCGTACACTGTCATCTATCCGAGCTTTTATCTAGTAAGTATTCTACCAACAACAAGATATCTCCAACTGGTCCTATCACTAACTACAATGAAATTTCTGGATCTATTGCAGAGTTTAATAGGTATGTTTGCCAAGAAGTTTGCCAAGGAGCTATTTGGTGGACCGTTATACTCAATCTTGCGAGGTGCTGGACGCATTTAAGAATTTTTCAAAATGACTGATGTACTAACGATGGATCTCTGGGTCTGCAGCTATGATTCTGAGCCGATGTGCTAGTTGTCTCGGTTGAAATCGTGAGAACAAGAAAGGTTAAAGAAAGCTGTCAAAGTCAGAGCATGTCAAGGCAATGCTTCTTGTTTTTTTACCACGAATGAGTTGTTACCGTAGGATCAGACGGTGAACAAGGAATACTATTTGGGAGTTTTGAGGATATTGAGAGGTGTAGTGAGAAGAAACGGAAACAGCACTCCCGTCCGCACATTTCGTCATATCAAGGATATTTTAGCTTACCGACTCGTTAATCAAGAGTATCAGTAAACGTACCTCTAACATGGTTCCCTGTTATTTCTGAGTGTTCCAAAAATTAAGCATACTGAGTATCAAGGAGAATGCGGCAAAGCAGCTAGAGTCTGTTCAAAACACCAAGAGTATGGGAACCCTTTCGAAGTAACTAGTAGGAGCGCTAGAATAAGGCTGCGGCTTCTCAATGGTAGTACTTTGAAGAAGACTAAGGCACCGTTGTTCTAGGGTAGTTATTTATGTTTTAGTAGCGTAAAGTCTGATAATTGCTTGAGATCCCTCATAAATACAAGAAGACATTGCAATGGAATCATTTTGAAAACTGAAATGGAGCAAGTGACATGTATAGAATTGGTTATTTTTATTTGATAATATATTTCTATCCGATGGACAACGGAATTCAGCTAATTATATTTATATCAAAGGCTTACTTGAAAAATTGCAACAAATGAATAGAGTTCGTAACGATATATGTAGAAATGTAGTTTATGTCTTCGTCTTACTTATTCTGATTTCAAGTAGTAGTACGCATTTAAAGCACCTACATAGGAAATGTTTTAAAATAGTCCAATTTTTACGAAATTAAGTTTTTATTGCAAATCGACTTTTCGGGGGAAGTTACATGTTATGTGTAGAAACCACGTAAGTCACCTTAGCTTTTTGCAAAATTTAGCCGTTTGATATAATACTGTTGTTGCAGAGAAAATACAAGTCATCAACTTACTCTGTTTATGCAAGACTTCGCATATAACGCATTCTACTTTTATGGGGATAAATTCAGTATGGCTAGCTGATGTTCTATAATAGCTATTGAATTTAGATGTGGTTACTATTAATAATTGCATAATAATTAAGAATCTCTTCGAGTGACAGTGATAATTCAAAGGAGCCTACAAACAAAAGGTAGCCACAGTCAGAATTATAAAAAAAACTTTTTCCGTCAATCGTGTATATATCGACTCATTAATGCATGATTTTGTCTAAAAAATCATGCATTAATAGACCCGTTTTCGCAATGATTTTATATAGGCAACCATACGTACTAAACGTCAAATGTATCTGAAATGTCAAAACTAAAGGTTAAATTACTCCGTGGATTTATTAATATTAATATTTACATTAGAAAACGCTTCGCTCAATATCTTTGTGGCAGTTTCTATTTTATTTCCTATCGAGTTCTCAATGTATCCTTCGGCAACAGAGGCGGATTTTCAACCGCAAAGTCTTTTAATTGCCGCAAAATCCGCTCCGGCATCGGCAACCATACGTACTAAACGTCAAATGTATCTGAAATGTCAAAACTAATACATATTTTTGATGGATTTTAATAAACGTACGATTGACAGAAAAGTCTTGTAACCAACTCTTATGTTAATCGGTGATTAATAATCTCGCTCATTAACGTGTTCGCTCGCTCCACTCGCTCACACGTTAAAATCTCTCGATTATTAATCACCTTTATTAACACACTTGTTGGTTAAATAACCATTATCTACTAGCAACATGATATTGCACATTTTCGTCATAGAAACAAAATATGAAAAGCTACTCATAACTCCCAAGGGACTTGTCAAATTATTTCTCCCTCAAACTCATGGTAACAATGCAACTACAATTAACGTCTTAGCAACCATACAATGAGGCAATCCTTGATGTTACTTACATATTCTAATTTTAAATGTCATTATGACATTTTGAAATTTCATGCTATTTTTACGAATATGCTAGTAGATAAAATATTGTATGCACCACGATAGATATTCATGTTCTTTACCTTCGGTTGACTTACAGACCTCGGGCCACAGGCCCTCGGTCTGTAACTCATGTCAACCTCAGGGAAAAAACATATTCATATCTCCCTTAATGCATAAATATCTATATCGAATCTCTAAAGGTAAAAAGTAGAAAGTTTATTTTTAAAGTCAAATGTTAGTTTTACGCGAAGTATTTTAAAGAAACATGTTTTCTGCAATTTGGAAGGCCACAGGTCGATACATGCTTTACATGTGAAGAACTAACAGTAGAAATCAAAAGTCTAAGCTACAAATCATGTATAGTCCAATAAGCAAGGGTTTTTTCCAGGAAAAAAAATGTAGTTCTCCGCAACGGTTCTATATGTTTTTTGGGGCGATGAATCCGAATCTGAACTTTGCCACCCCACCAGACAACTCACAACGATAATTGCAAGAAACCTCAATTTTCGGCACTATTTTGAGTTTTTTTACTATAACTCGAAAATTAAGCGTCTTTCGATGATACAAACCATATAGAAAATTAAACTAGATAAAATTTCCTTTAAAATGCATATAGTTTGAAAAATCCATAACGCCACTAGCGCTTGTTCAAGAGAAGCCATTTTTTAACTCTTCCCTAATAAAGTCGAAAACGCTATTCTAGAGTGTCGTCTTGATCGTCATCACTCAATAGTATTTCTAAATTAGAGCACCTTCCTTCGCACTCTAAACAAAGTCTTGAGCAGTATATCCCAACCTTTTTGCAGCCGCAATTGCCCTTGCAGCCCTTCTGGCACTTGCAGGCAATGAGTTTCAAAAGCTTCTCTGGGGCTGACGGCTCAAGGGTCTTGATGGGAACCAAGTTGCCTTTGATGACTTTCCATCCCCACTGCTCCGGTGGTAGAATATTCCCCAGCCACTGCTGTACTTGGTGAAACGCCCTGTAACTGTGTTGCTGCTTTAGTAGGTGGGATGGATGCTACATTTCCACTAACTTTGAATGCTGATGACACATACTGTTTGTACCGCAGTTTATTGATTGAAGTGGTGCGATAATTTCCACCATATAGGGCCACCAGAAATGTTTCCCCAGCCTCCGAAATTACCTGTGATGTGGCAAGAGGGTTTCTGAAACGTCGGATGTAGACTGGGAGGTCAGGATGCCTTGTAAGGGTTTTCAGGAACTTGGCTTTCCCTTGTTTGAAAATAGCAGAGGTGGAGTCACAACCACTGACGGCATGTATAAATAGTATATGTTCTGCCAGCCTTTGTCGATGGCGCTTGGAGGATGGTAAACAGATGGAAGAGCTTTACCTTTACCTGGATTTAGAAAATATACATTAGGAGACGTCAGGGTTCCAGTTATAATAACCATGAGGTCTATATCCTCACCAACCACTACAACAGTTTCATGCTCTGCAGCAAGGGATTGGGGTGTTTGCACAATCAGAGTGTCTGCATCTTCACTTGCTTGCTTCGTGTCGATTTGGGCTGCACTGAATTTCTGTAGAAGCATGTTAATGAATCTGCTTTTGTTGTAGGTATTAGACAAAAATTTCTCCTGGGGGACTGTGGGCACCATTTTGTCATTGAATTGGATGTCAACTGACTGCGTTTTGGATCTTCTCATGCGCTCCATTTGTTTAGTGCCTTTCTGTGCATCAACGTAGCCGTCGAAGACAACTACTGCAGATGCCATATACTTTTTCTGGACATATTCAACGTAATTGTCACACATTTGTCCGTATGTCTTGTTTTGTGGCCACACAACTCTGTGCAGGAGGAAACCCCCATCAACCACGTATTGTGGAAAGTCGTCCAATATAGATGTATCAGGTTCTGCTCGTAAAGCCTTATACAGTGACGATTTTGTCCCTTTCTTCATAAGACCACCGTTCTGTTCATCAAATAGAGCAGGTGGAAACGGGTTCAGTTCGTGTGTCAGAAACTCCTCGAGTTTCTCGTCTGACCCTTTAACAATACTCATTCGTCGAAACAGGGTGGTTGGATTAACAACTACAGGTTGATCATGAACCACAATTGAAGATTTCATGGTGGCAAGAGATAGCACCCTATCGTTACGCTTAAACTTAACTGACTGGAAATTGTTACCAACAATTGCCAGCATTTTGTCAATAAGCTTGACTCCTTCCTCCTTGGACAAGTCGGCTGAAAAACACAGTATCCAACATTTTTTGTGAAATTGAGCTGAATGTTCATATGTAGATACTGTGTTGTCCCGCATCTTTCTAGCTAATCAGATTTGAGCTATCTATACTGGTTACCTATTTACAGCTACCCATAAACACAGTATCTACATGCATTCCTTCTGTTCTCCAGTTCAAAATACAGCAAGTCATTATAATGTTCGAAAGAACTAAAGAAAACACAGTATCTGGTAGTTACTGTGTTTTAGAAAAAACACCTATAGTCCAGTCAAGATGTACATCCGTGCTTGCAAAAGGTCCGGTCGTTCTGAATTTTTTATATGTTGTTAGGACCTAAACCAATATTAAAAAACCAGATTTGCAATTTCCAAAGTGCTGTGCGAGCGGCGGTGTACCCAAAAAACCATGAAATTTTCGGACTTTTTTCAGTTTTTGCTCAATATCTCAGTGAAGGAAAGGTCGGACCGGTATAGTAATTCTACATACTTCTAAAGTAGACTAAATTTTCTACAATTTGAGACTAGGGCCAGCTCTATACAGCCATTGGTTCCCAAGATACAGTTCTTCGAAAATAGGCATTTTTTTCCAAAAAGTGAATTTTTTTCGAAATGGTCACTTAGTTTGTAAAATATCTTCTAAACTACGCATCCCACGTCAAATACATAAAATGAAGTTATAGTAAATTTAATTAGCTTTTATTTGAAACCAGACTGGTACCTGTAGGCCCAGCGGTTCTCTCAAAAACGGCAGATAACCAAAAACAGTCATAAGTGGGTTTTGGGGGGATATGCAAATAAACTGTTCTCACGTCTTTTTATGGTTTGATGAAAAAATAAAGAGATAATATACCTATCGGGAATGATGTCATCATCAAACATTGTTTTATATACCTACATACTAAAATGTTTGTGCAAACATCATGGTACCTACTATAAGGACAAATTACATTTATACAAAAAAGAAAACTAATATTAATCATGTAGGTATTGTGTTTTGGTTGCCAATTCATGTCTTTCTTCTTATCTTAGATGGCCCGGGTTTGGGCTCGCACGAAGATGGTGTCTCGGTGGCTGTGATGGACGCTGGGAGAGGCGTCCAGTCTGTAGTCGGGTCATCTTCATCGTCCGAGCATTTCAGCTCGACATCCGGGACGTTAACGCACAATTTGCCACCGCATGACTGGCAGAGGACTGAGCAGTGGAGCCCAGCCTTTCTGCACGAGCAGCTCCCAGAGCACCCTTTCTTGCATTTACATGAAATTTTTCGCAGAAGGGCAGGAGGTGCGGGATCCATGATGGTGGGGATGGGGGTGAGTCCCTGAGAAGACAGCTTCCACCCCCAATCAGTGGGATTCAAGTTGACTCCCCGCCACTTCTGCACTTGTAGGTAGCACCTTGCTGCATGGTGGCTTGCGGCATCTTCCGTCGGTGGCAAACGGGCGAGGCTTATGCTCGTTGAAGTGACAAACGTCTTATACCTCAGGAAATCCAAAGTATCCCTCGCGATGTCACCCCCATATAGAGCCACAAAGCACTTGATGCCTGCTTCTCTCACGGCTTGTGGGGTGGAGTCTGGCCGAAGGAAGACCTCCACTTGCTCAGCAAGTGGTTCACTCTTGCTCAGGAGTGTGGTGATTTTGGTCTTTCCTTGACCAAAAGGTGCTGAGGTGGTATCGCACCCGGTAAACGCGTGGGTAAATAGTACCGTCCCTGGTGATCGCTGGGAGTGCTGGTGGTTGTAGGAGGTCGTAGAGTAGTGACAGCAACCAGCTTCGCCCTTCGTGCTCTTCTGAAGGTAGATGTTTGTCTCTTCAGCGCCTAAACCATTGAGAAGAACGAGCAGGTCGACGTCTTCTCCCACTAGGACGACCCGATCGGCTACTGCTCTTTTTGAAAGCGCCGTCATGACGATCTCTTGATCCGCATCTTCTTCGGCAACAGCCACTTCTACTCCCTCCTTCTGAAAGGCGTCACAAAGAAGAGTTATTAGGCGTCTCTTGTTGTTCTCATTGCCCAATGCATGCTCTTGAGCAATTTGAATTACTGTTGATTCATCGAACGTCAATTCGTAGCTGGAATGAGCTGCGTAGCGCCGGAGTCGTTCCGCTGTTTTGATGTTTTTGTTTTTAGCATCTTCGGGGTAGCCGTCAAAAACGATGGAGACGTTCTTCCCAAAGTGGTTAAGGACGTAGGTGGTATAACGCGCCAAAAGTGCTCGAACTGTGCTCTTCTGCTGCCACACGACCTTGTGCAAGAGGTAGCCACCATCCAAAACGACGTGAGTGCTGGCATCTATCGGCGTGTGGCTGGAAAGAGGAGTGAAGGCAGAGTACAGAGTTGATTTTGTGCCTTTGCGCATCCCCTGTTCATTGAACAGAGACATCGGGAACGGGGCCAACTCATACTTGAAGTCATCCTGTAAATCCTGTTCAGATTGCTTTGCAATACACACTCGCTGGAAAATTGTGAGCGGATCTACAGCTACTCTTCTGTTTATGTCCAGCAATTTAACGGATGAGGTGATCGATGCCAGCGTGGTAACTTTGTTTTTCCGTTTTATTACTACCTTGTCGTACATTTGCCCCACAATTTTCATCACTCCCTCCGTTCCAACTTTCTGGGCCGTGTGGCAATTAATCTCAGGACCTGCCAGTAAACCACTACTGATAGAAATCAAACTGTCAGTTTTGAGAAATGGAGGGTGGAGAGCAAACCAGTTTCTGAGTTTTTCCACATCACTGTTATCTCGGATGATTCGAGAAGGTCTCATGTCTACATGCTGCTCTCCAGTAGGACATGAGATGCTGCAAAAGCTTTCAAGTTCTTCACATATGTTCACCATAAACACCATTCCTGTTGTCCACCTTGCCAGCACACTGTCGGAGATTCCCCTTCCTTGGGTCAACCCACCGTAGGTCTTCATGGATCGCATCAGCTTCTGTTCAATTGTTAGGTCTGACCACAACCCAGACCAAAACTTGTCAGACCGGCGAATGGTGAAGGATCCTTTTGT
This sequence comes from Agriotes lineatus, assembly GCA_940337035.1. Taxonomy (NCBI): domain Eukaryota; kingdom Metazoa; phylum Arthropoda; class Insecta; order Coleoptera; family Elateridae; genus Agriotes; species Agriotes lineatus. The sequence continues at coordinate 60,185,176 of OW679195.1, read as the reverse complement.
GAACATGTCGTATTCACCTTTATCCATCCGATCTTGTAGAGTCATCATATCCTGAAGGTAGAGGTGCGCGCTCTTAGCGTACAAAAAATGTCCAGCTGCGTGGAAAAAAGGGAGCATCTTGTGGACAGTGTACAAATGAAGGTTCCAATCACCAGCACGCTCTGCCTGTATGAATAGTTTGATCAAAGTGGTCATACGAAAGTATTGGACCCACAACTCTGATGTTGGACCGTTTGTTTCAATTTTCTCCAAGGCACTTTTAAATTTTGCTTTTAGTATTTGGTAGGTATCAATTTCTTCTGCTGACATAGTGAGAGACCTCTCAGTGTCGCTCAGCAATTTTTCAGTCTCGTCTCGCTCCTCAGGAGTCATGTCAACCTCATCAAAAACAATGCCGGCCAGTGTGAGGTTTGTCAAAATGTGGGCTCGAACAGCTCGTGAATATGCGTGCCCATTCAAAATTTTGTCAACACTATGGCCTGCGTAGATGGTGGTTAGTAGCTCTTTCAGACCACTCCCACCCATTATAGTGCCAATGCAGCCCATAAAGGACAGTAAGAGGTGAAATCCACCAAGCCGTACAACTACATTGTTCAACTCCGGGTGAAGTCCACTCTCGACAATATCTCTTGCTTTTATGAATAATGGCTGGTCGAAAGTGACAAACGTGATTTTCTGGCCATGAGCTTTGCTCCGGTTGCTGGCTTGCATGAGTGAAGTGAACACCGTATTGTAGTCAGTGGGAGGGGCACGGATAAATGGAAGGAAAAGGATTTTTGAGCGTGAAAACTGAAGCCCGTCTGTGGCCTGCTCCATAAATCCATTCCACCCTGGCATCGACTGTTTGTTGAGCGACTTTCCATACAACCATATTAGGTCAGGAGCCGAGGGCAAAATTTCACCATCAATTTCATAGGTTCCTTGCAAATCCTCAACCATGATTGCTGCCAATCCACTTTTTTTTTTAACAATGAACTCTTTGATTTGTACTTCACTGCTGGAGGTCACATTTTGAGCAGAAACATAGTTTTGTATACGTGGGATGTTTTTGTCTCGCATTACTGCTCTCGAGGGGGTCACGCACATAATGTCTCCCATCTCATGAAATGTGTTATCACCATCCAGCGTGTTAACGTTCACGTCCGCATTGTCATAGACAAATTGGATAAAAGCTCCTTTTCCTATTGGTGGCGAGGATTCATCTTGTAAAATCGCCGAAGTTTCAAGCTGCACAGCTGCTGAATAAGAACAGGAGAACCCCAGCGCAGCGCACATATTTACCAGATGTTTGGATCCATATTTTCGGTAAAAGTAGGTACCAATTCCAATCAGAAGGGAGGAAACAAAAGATCGAGGTCGTACAGCAGCTATCAGAGCATGAGAAAATGACACACACTTTTTCTTCAATGCTTCAAGAAGGCCACGCTTGTTTTTGAGAACAACAGTCTCAAAAAATAGCTGTACTGACTCAGGGATGACAGAATCAACATTGTTGAAGAAATCGTCCGAGGGAGGATACTGACTGGTGTCATACACTTGTGTGCGGATATCTTCCACGATTATTTCTGCTGCTGCCTTCACAACTCTCAACCGCTCTTGCTGCGCATCGCCTTTTTGCTCCTTGTACCAATGATCATACAACATTTTATGGCCGGTGTTTTTGAAGCAGACGAGTGTCGCTTTGTTGGAGCCCATCTCCACTATGACTATGTCATCGCCAAAACGTTTTTGGAGGTGAGTTTTCGCTGTTCTGACATCAGGGATACAATCACCCTTAATTTGCTGCAGAAGGTGTGATAAAGAAAACTGGCATTCATAACTGTTTTCCAATAGGTAATTGTACACACACTCCATCGCTTCTTCAGTATTACTGGCTGGACGATACCCTCTCTTATTCCCGGTAACAGGTGGTAATCTAAACAGGCTACTGTAGCACAATCTGTGGTACGTCCCGTCTGCAGCAACCAGGTCGTCAATGGCGAAGAGACGCTTCTCAATGGCCCTTCCCCAATCGTCACCTCGGCGTTTAGCTGCATCTAAAACAGTTTTCCTCACGTCCAACTTCTCAACTGTATGGACCACATTCCTTCTTGCCAAGGGCAGTTTGCTTTGTTGCTGGAGAAATTCTTCAGTGATAGCATCACCACACAAAAAGCAAATTCTTCTCAAGGTAGGAACCAGTTTACTTGATAATCTTGTCGATGGAGTCTTCGGTTGGGAAGAAGAATCCCCTCCTCGACGAACTGAAGCTTCAACGTTACACACAGCTGTATATCTCTTCCTGCATGCATCATGAACGCTGACTTGGTTGCAATTTTTGAGGAAATTTTTATTTTCTGTGAGACCACGTTTTTGACTCACTGCAATTAGTATTCGAATTCCTCGTTCTTTGATGATCACAACAGGACCTGTGTCGAGGTCCTCACGACACACGAAACACACGCCCTGACGGATAGACATTTCGCAACACACTGAGAGCTGCCCTGGAACAGTGTTGCCAGATGTTTTCTGCGTAAGTCGCCAACCCAGTCATCAGATGCCGCCAAATATATCTAAAAGTCGCAGCCCAGGAAACAACTTAATAATATTAATAATAACGTAGTTTTTTTTATAGAATGTTTATTACTTGATTACGCTACACATTTTCTTCAGAAAACTTAAATATTTCATCAAGTTCTTGTTTCCCGGTGGTCGGTGCCTTGATTACTAGAAGGCGAAATGGCGGTAAAATAATGTTACTTGCAAAATAATAAATCACCAAATTTGCGATTTGCGACTTTGTAAGAAATCGTGTCGCACAAACTGTTTTAAATTCACCAAATTTGTGATAAATCCCGGAATCTAGCAACACTGCCCTGGAAGGACCGGGTGCGTGTAAGGAGGTCAGAAAAGGGGACAACGAAAACACTTGGGGAATTTCCTTTAAGGCGGGAACACCTGCGAGGGGCTATCTCCTCTCTCTGTCGCCTGTCTGTCTTTCTCACACCCGTACGAACGATTAGGACTGGTTCTACAACGCGTCCTAAAATAGCCTTCCTTGCAAGATTAGCAGATCTTCACGATCCAAAAAGAATGTTATTGCCACGGGGTCCTTCATTTGTCTGAAACTGTTCCCAATTGTTTATGTAACAAAAACATGTAAAATTATGAATTGTATAGTCTACCCGTCAGGTCTCAAACGAATTTTTTTAACAATAACAAAAATACATAAATTGTAACTGTTTCTTAAAAAATTATAAAAAGACGTGAGAACAGTTTATTTGCATTTCCCCCCAAAACCCACTTATGACTGTTTTTGTTTATCTGCCGTTTTTGAGCGAACCGCTGGGCCTACAGGTACCAGTCTGGTTTCAAATGAAAGCTAATTAAATTTACTATAACTTCATTTCATATATTTGACGTGGGATGCCTATTTTAGAAGATATTTCACAAAATAGGTGACCATTTCGAAAAAAAAAAATTTTTTGGAAAAAATTTCCTATTTTCGAAGAACTGTATCTTCGGAACCAATGGCTGTATAGAGCTCGTCCTAATCTCAAATTGTAGCAAATTTAGTATACTTTAAAAGTATGTAGAATGACTATACCGGTCAGACCTTTCCTTCACTGAGATATTGAGCAAAAACTAAAAAAAGTTCGAAAATTTCATGGTTTTTTGGGTACACCGCCGCTCGCACAGCACTTTGGAAATTGCAAATCTGGTTTTTCAATATTCTTTTAGGTCCTAACAACATATAAAAAATTCAGAACGACCGGACCTTTTGCAAGCACGACCCCCTTTTCATGTTTAACTTTACTGGACTCCTAGCAAACTTTTATCAAAATTCTGTGTATAACACAGCATCTACGAGATACTGTGTTTTGTTGTAGACATGCTCACTCAACGTATCTACATAACCTTAATTTGTGAGTGGATGTTATTGGTGTGCAGGGTGTTAAATCATAAATTTTGGTTATTTTTATTGTTTTTGTATTTGTTTAAGTTGTCCAGCATATCTCTTTGATACAAAAAAGTTCGTGTAGTTATCGTAAAAAAATAATAAAACTATTCTTGTAGATACTGTGTAGAAAATTAATTTAATTCTCACTTCCGCCCACCCATGGGATTTCAAAACACAGTATCTACATTTTACCATGAAACCTGAGGGTTGCAAGATGTTTGGTCAGACAGTAAAAATTATACTTTAATACAGACTGCAAATATACGGGATTTAACTTTGGGAATGCATGCAGAGTGTGGGGCCATCGATCTAAAGTGTTTCCTTGTTTCCCACAATTTTACTTATTATCACATACTGTGTTATTCGATTTAGCAGCCGAAGTAGCAGTTCATTTTCTCATCGCCCACGACCCCTGTGCTTAAGGAAATTAGCTCAGCTGTCTTGGGAAAGGGTGGGTGTTGGTGGAACCACTCCATCATTTTGTCTGCATCTGTGTTTTCTCGGTTTTGTGAAGATTCTCGAGTATCTACATGTTGTTCCGAAGATGCAAAATCTATACCGCTGAATCTTTCCACAGCATCACAAATCTTTCTGTGCGTTGTTTTTCACAAAGTCCATCTTGACAGAATAGCGTCACTGGTACCACGACCTCTAGTGAGCCCGCCAGAAGATTTCATATGCTTCATGAGCTCTTTCTCTTGCACTTAATGTTCTACAACGAAACTTATTGCTTCGCCGAATAGTGAATCCACCTTGCAAAGTGAAAGCTTTAAATTCATCGGGGGGCGTAGTGTATTGTAGCTCCACCATATCCTGTAAATACAGGTGACAGCACTTTGCATACAGAAAGTGCCCACTGGAATGAAAAAAGGGAAGCATGTTATGAATGGTTTTCAGGTGTAGAGCCCAATTACCTGTTCTCTCTGCATCTATGAAAGTTAAAATGAGTGTGACCATGTGGAAGTATTGACTCCACAACTTGGCAGTGGGCCCTAGGTCTGCAAATTTTTCAAGCTTATCCTTGAATTTCAAAGCCAGTTCCTTAACACAATCCTTCTCATGTGCGTTTAGAATCTGCGATCGGTCAGAGCTATACAAAATTTGTTCAATTTCAGATCGAAATGAGGCAGGAAAATCAATGGCTTCTAGTATTATTGAGGTTAGAGTCCTGTGAGCTAGCATGTGTGCTCTAACCGCTCTTGCATAGGCGTGACCTGTCATAACTTTTTCGGTGCTAACGGCAGCGTAAATAAGGTTGAAAGGTTTCGATAGACCACTACCTTCCATTACGAAACCCACAGCACGTATGAATGACGTTAATAAATGAAATTCACCCAGGCGTACAACCACATGTTGCAGTTCAGGGTCTCCCTGATGACTTGCAATTACTTCCTTTGCCTTCAGGTAGAGTGCCTGATCGAAGGTGATGAAAGTGGTTTGTTGGTTTAATGATTTTTTTTTCAACACTACTTAGTAAAGCAGTGTAGACCGTCACTTGGTGGTGAATTGATGAATGGCTGGCAATCAATATATGTGATGTAGTGTGGTTTGTGCCTTGTTACGTCTTCCATAAACCCATTCCACCCACCAATGCCCAAGAGGTTCAGATGTTTTCCGTATAGCCGCAGCAAGTGTGGTGCAGAGGGGGCGACTAAACTTTTGTGAATGAACTTCGGACTAAGAGAATTGATCTGAACAGCAGCTAAGCCTGCACCTGTCTTCTTAAAAACTTTTACTTACTGGAACAGATCCTACACGTCCAACAATTTCTGCTGAATGTATGTCCTTTAACTGATCTATATGTAGACCCGGGCAATATCTGACTTTGGAGTAACACAAATTATGCCACCCATGGAATGGAATGTGTTGTGACCATCAATAGTTCTGATGTTAAAGTCAGCGTTATCGTAGACCAGTTGACAACGTGCTTGTTCATTAAGAGCTAAAGGTGGTTGCAACATTGAGGACATTTCAAGACGTACGGCTTCGGTGTACGATGAACAAAATCCCAAAGAACTCAGCACGTCAATCAACCTTCGTGATCCGTACTCTCTGTACAAAAATGTTGCAACGGCCACTTGCAGAGGAGATATATTGCAATGGTTTGATCTGTGTTGTAATATTATAATGAAGATGATAAAATATATAGCAATTACCATTACCTGCAAATATTCTTTTATTTAGATCAAATTTCGACTGACTAAAAATACTCACTGGGTTCGTTAATTATTTATAAAGTAAACAGTATTGTGTCCTTTATTATACTTCATCCATCTGCAATTTAATCTTACAGAGGCTATCTCGGTAGGCAAGATGACGCGTATCTCAAAGCTGGGTTCCCTGATACATTAATATTAAACTCGTGTGATACGCCACTCACTTTGTGTTATTTAAATTGGCTTTCACCCGCGTAATTACACTGACTTGTTTGTTCAATCACCAATTTTGTTTCACATCCTGATGTGTCCATTTCTTGTAATTTTTGTAACTGTTCGCTTTTCTCCAAATTTTCGAATATTGCTGCCCCGTAATTATAATTGCCCTGTTCTGTTTGGTTTATGCTCGTTGCAACGTATTATCATAGTTCTACTTCAATTACCTTTATTTAAAATTCTCATAAACATATCCTATTTAATTATTCTGACATCTACCCTTCAATTAACACGCACATATTATAAACCTTTCTGTGACAGTTCTATTTATTTTGGTTCGGCTTTAATTTTGCACAAACCTCTTATTTTTCGTTAATTTAAAATTATCGACTACAATCTATGAAAAACGAGTTCTGCCCTTTGCCATCTCTATTCAATTCAATTCATTACTACCAGCATTTCTTAACAATTCTTAGCCTTTCCTCTTTCTCTGGCAACCTCTCCAGATACCAAAGATAAGAAATAATGTTGTTACCTGTAGCCTTGAAACACACAATATAAGGCATATTCTCAAGGAGGCGCTGTTTTATTGTTCTTGGGTGAGGACGAAAATCACCTTCAATCTCATTCATTAGTTTCTCTATTGTAAACTGGCATTCTTCAGATCTGTCTTCAATATATGTGAAAATAGATTGCATTACTCCATCCACATCATATCTAGGTCTACCTTGTGTTTTTGTCTGGCGTTTGGGGAGGTATAACTGTTTCATACATAAGAAATGGTATTGACATCAGCAGCTGCCAAATCATGCACTGAACGTATACGATATAAAATAGTATTTGCAGTTTCATCATTTTGATCTTTCAGCAATCTATTTATGTTTTTGGCTACAGTATATTGAGTCACAGGGTACACAGGATTGCGGTATTGTGGTGGCTTGTTAATTTGTTTGTTTCAATAATCTGGTGGCACTTTCTCCCCACATATAAAACAGTGGGTTTTGAATGAAAATAGAGGCATATTCGAACGAAGTACAGGTAAATCCTTACTTTGTGTATTCCTCTTACAGGCAGCATTAAAAATTTTTCATTAGTGTAGCTCTTCCTGCATTTTTCGTGGACCTTAATCTCTTTCAGTTTTTTTGTCTTTTTCGTTACGACGCCGACGCCTGGTGAGTTGGCAAACCTCATATTTGGATTCAGCGCCCCCAAAAACATATAGAACCGTTGAGAAAAAAACTTCTTCAGTTTTTTCCTGGAAACTAGTAGCAGAAGCATAGTATGCAGTTCACAAACGAAGAGAAAAGAAATTCCATAAAAAGTAAGTAAAGTTCGGGCACTTCATTCCATGTAAGAACATGGTGTAAGACAAGGCGAGTCTGGGTCGCCGAAATATCTCTTTCCGAAACCCAGTCAATTTGGTACACCGTACTGGGTGATGTGGTTCGCATCACTACTTCGACGACTGCCTTACTTTCCCTACTTCCACAACTGTGATTTAGGTACCCAATTTTTAAAGCAACTGGCCCGCCAGTTGCCACTAGGCGCTCTGCCACGTTGGCCATAAGAAAAGTAGCTTCAGTAAAAACATTGCCAACACATTTTATGCAAAACTTGTACTTGCCCGACATTCCGATTCAAGAAATATTTTACTTCTGTAACTGTGGATCATGTGTTTTTGTTGAAAAAAGTAGTAAATCAATATTTTATCTGTATCGTGAGGGATTAGCAAACAAATTACGTATGCTTTATGCTCCTTCACTGCTTTGAGAAAATGTTAAATGGCAATATCAGCTGCCTCTATCAGAACAAGAACAAACCCCCCCAAAAAATTTTATTATCGATAACTAATACCATGATATTTTTTCAATATAAATTATTTTGTCTTGAAACGTCAGTAGAATGTGACATTATACTTCTTGCTTGATGATGTTAAACTATCACTTTATTGTACTTATCGTCCAGCCACGCCACAAGCCAGAAGCTTTTGCTTCTAATAACATAATATACTATTATTTTCCACTGATCTATTATTTGTTTTTTATAACTGTGATAGAAGGTATATAAAGCAGTCCATAACTCCCTAGGATGTTATCATAACGCCCGCTCAGTATGCCCTCTCATGACCTCTCGAGAAAGCATATTGAGCGGGCCCTAGAACATTATGGACTGCTCTACAAGATTTTCAAGTCATTTGCTTATTCAAAATGGAAAATAAAACGTTGTATGCACCATTGGTATTACTTGATGTTCGTAACCTTCGGGCGACTTGTAAACCCTCAGGTCAGAGGCAGGCCCTCAGGATTGTAAACTTGTCGCCCTCGAAAAGCCATAAACATTTTCATAATGTTCTTAGTACATAAATAACTATTTGGGTGTAATGGTATTCATGCTCTATAAATGACAGTTAAATATGTATTTTGTAGAGTTTTGTAACTTTAATAAACGCACCTTTTTTGCGAAGTATTTTAATTTTAATAGCTCTTTCAATTCCGAAATTTGCTAAGTAAACATAATATGTACAGAAACGACGAGAGAAAAATACTAAAATATATTTTTTTAAACAACCCTGCAATTCAGTTACATAATTTTTATATAAATCTGTTACTGTGTTAAAATGAACAAATAACTGTTGAATTATCTGCAGTCATTTTCATGTTATTTAGTTTTTCTTGTCTCCTGTAAAATTTACTTTTAGTAACTTAGTTGTTTTTAAAAGTACCGATTCAATTATGTCAATATTGTGTTATGGTTAAAAAAATAGGACAATGACCATAGCTGCGCTTTGGCGCAGCACTTTGTTTTATATTGGAACACCCTCTATAGTACGCAGTTCTCTCGGTGCAGCTTCACCTAGAAAGTGGAGATTTAAGGAAAGCAAAAATGGTTAGCAGGGCCACCAGATGTCAGTGACCCAGGTTGTTTAATTTCGGCATAGATGTGACAAATTTAAACCTAAATTAGACTGGGCCGGGATTTATGACGCGTATAAGGCACGCCAATAGGGCTAAATTGACTTTCGGTGTTGGTAATTTATTGCGGTTAGCACGTCGTGGCCGTCGTGACCCAGTCGCAGGCACAGGTAGCCAGCGGCGTTTCCTCCGGACCGGAGTCCGGTCCGTCGGCGGCGGGCTCCTCCAGACACACACGTAATTTACTAATGGCATCATATTTCATCGAATAAGTCGCGTCGTAAACCGCGGAAAGCTATCTGGAGACGGTCGTCCCATCAATCCAGCCGCCGCTGATCGATCATCGGTCGGTTTCCTTCCGCTGCCGGTGACAGGCGGCCCATTGTTGCCAGATTGCGGCAGTAAAACTCGCAGAGCGACTCTTCTTCTCATTATGTTGCCCGCCGTCCCCTGATTTATCGGCCCAAATTAAATGTTTATGCCGGATCGCTCCGGAGGACGCGTAGCCGGCTGCAGACTATGCTAATCGCACGACGCTGCGTCGCGGCGCTGCCCCACGGTGGAACGACTCTATGCTAAAACTTGGACATCAGGAAAACACCTGAAGTGGAAATATTATTACCAAATTTAGTATTTTTGCTTCTTACCTATTTACAGAGTGTATTCAATTGAAATATCATAAATGATATGGGTGAATCCATGAGTCAAAATAAGAAGATTCAGCCAAACATACCTTAGTACAAAGTTGTACCCCTGATAACTTACAGCTCCTTCAAGGTCAAACAAACAGATTAAACTTCAATAATTAAATTAATTTTTAACGGAATTTAACAACTAAATAGCATTTCTAAAACAAAAGCCCTAATGAAAAACAGTAGAAACCGAGATAAGACGACTTATCAAGAATTTTGTATCTTTGGGAAGCTCAGTTATCTTAAAAACGGAAACTTTAATTTAAAAAAATTGAAAGACTACAAATGAAGTTGGTCTGTCGTAATTTCTCAAAAATGTAATGATACAGGGCGAGGCACAATATTGCGACAAAAAATTTAGCAGTGATTAGCTGCAATAAGGCCCCATGTGGCTCAATTTCTAAACCATTTAGAGCAGGGATGAGCAGCACGCAGCCCGCGGGCCGCATGCGGCCCGCCACACTTTCTCGTGCGGCTCTTCAAAGATTTGGGGCTATGACACAACGCCCACTGGTCACAAACCCCAACTCAGAATTTGGTCATAACGCCCAACTTCGATTCTGGTCACAACGCCCAACTTGGTCACAAAGCCCAATTTTGATTTTGGTCACAACGCCCAACTTGGTCATAACGCCCAAAAGCGATATTGGTCACAACGCCCAACTTGGTCACAACGCCCACCGACGCCTGTTATAGGAGAGAGCTATCGACGCCACTTAAAGCACCGTTTTGGTCATAACGCCCAACTGCGATTTTGGTCACAACGCCCAACTTGGTCACAACGCCCAATTTCGATTTTGGTCATAACGCCCAATTTGGTCACAACGCCCAATTTCGATTTTGGTCACAACGCCCAACTTGGTCACAAAGCCCAATTTAGATTTTGGTCACAACGCCCAACTTGGTCACAACGCCCAATTTCGATTTTGGTCACAACGCCCAACTTGGTCACAACGCCCAATTTCGATTTTGGTCACAACGCCCAACTTGGTCACAACGCCCAACTTTGATTCTGGTCACAACGCCCACTTTTGATTCTGGTCACAACGCCCAACTTGGTCATAACGTCCAAGTTTGATTTTGGTCACAACGCCCAACTTTGATTTTGGACATATCGGCCAGGCGGCACAGAAAGTAAGAAAATGTGTATCTAAAATGAATAATATTAAATTAAACTTTTAAGATGAGGTAATAGGTAGAAAAATTTTCAAGTTCCCGTAAGTAGTATTAATATTATTTATTTTTCATAATTCAGTGGCGTAATGCGTTGTCCAAAAAGTTTCTAAATTCGGATTATAACATATATAAAGTTGTATTTTTTATATAGAACTCATAGTTAGCTGTGGCATTATGAGAAAACGGATTTTCTCCCATTTCAGTGACATATGTCGTATGGGATCGAATTATTAATTTTCACTACTTTATAGCAACAATTCACAATTTTTAATATTTCGTAGTGTTCTAGTTGAAAACTTGTGCCATTTAGAATATACGTGATTAAACAAAGTTTTTGCGTTGTTTTAATAACAACGTTTGATTGACAGAATTAATCACGTATGATTGTTGCTTATAATATTATAGTGTCCTTCATATATCCATTCATCAGAACATTTTATTGTCCATTAAAACCTCTGCAGTTTCCCAAATTAAAAATGTATTTGCAAAAATGTAAATATCCTACTTCTATACAAAGGAGGTTCGAAAATATGAAAATGATTGAAGAAAAAAGTACTCTTATTTTTAAAAATACACAAAAATGTTAATTGGAAGTATTTGTTATAACATATCTATTAATAATTATTTAATAAACAAGTATGTTAATGAGAACGATTAATAATCGAGACATTTTGTAGATATTATTAATCGCCGATTAACATACGAGTTAGTTACAATATTTTTCCGTTGATCGTACATTATTAATTTGAAGAAAATCTAATTTTATTCCATGAAAAGAATTTGACACTTAAAGTTTTGACATTAATGGTACCGGGTGACCATAAATGGTTGTGATTTTTTTCTTAGGTTGGCACTGTTTATGTTGGTGACATTGTAAGTCTATGTCAAATATGAGGTTAGCAGGTTAGGTTTTGAGTCAGTTTGTGTCAAAACTGACGCAAAATCTAACCTGCTAACCTCGAATTTGACATAGACTTACAGTGCCACCAACATAAACAGATTTTTAAAATCGTTTATTAATAAAAAATCATTCATTAATAGACGATTCTCTATACATTAATGAAACCCATAAATAGACGATCAACGGAAAAAATTATAATTGATTTTTACCTAATTGTTATTTGGTCCGTTTGTTAATAAATTATTTAAAAATTTGACACAAAAATTAAATTTGTTTGCACTGATTCCGAATCACGTCATATCCTGGTTGCTAAGTGAGGGAAAACTCAGGTTTGACAATACTCGTTTATCGTATCCGTTGATAAGTTAACTTTGAAGTATTTCGTTTGGTAATACACAGCGTGGTAAGAAAAAAAATTGGAGAAACCAGAAAAAAATGTTTTCGGAGCAAGTAACTGTGACTTTATGTTTGACACCTACTTTTAACCTCTTTAAATAATATTTTTGTCTATTTTTGTTTTTTGACAATATCTCACTTATTTATAATAGTTATTTAACCAACAAGTGTGTTAATGAAGGCGATTAATAATCGAAACTGTTTAAAGCACGAACGAGCGATAGCGAGTGAGTGCCTTTAATAGTTGAGATTATTAATCGCCCATTAACAAACGAGTTGATTACAAAATTTTTTCGTTGACCGCAACATCTTTTTTTGTGGCGAAAAATTTGATTAATACAACTAACCTCCATGCAAAATATCATCAAAACGCCAAAATCACAAAAACAGTTAATTAATGAAAAAGAGTGTATTAATCAAAAACAGTGTATTAATAGATCTATTAATCCATCCTTTTTTTAAAAACAGTTAATTAATGCAAAAGAGTGTATTAATCAAAACAGTGTATTAATGACGCCTATTAATCCATTCTTTTTTATGAAAAATAATTAATTAAAATTGAAATTAACAAGCGGTCAACGAAAAAAATAGGTAAAAGTAATTTGACGTTCTTCTGGCACCTTTTCGATACGAATGCAGTGGGTAGTCAGTAGATGAAATTCATAGTTGTAGGTGGTATCATGAGTAAGAGGATTTTTTTTGGTGGCGGAAAATGTGAACATAAGTAATCAAATGTGTGTGAATACAGTTTACGGACTTGGTATGCGTAGGCATAAACAGACCTATATGCGATTACATCTAGTATTCGCAGAATCAAAAAGTTTTGTTTTTAGAAAACACTGAATTCTAGGATACTAGATTTTAAATCATATATGTCTACTTCTGTCTAACGCATACAAAGCCCATAAACTGTATTCTAGCTCAATGGACTGCCTATGTTCGCATTATCCACCACCAATCTGTATAATATAACATATACCGTCCCTCATAAATTTGTAACACATGAAGTTTTTTATCATCCATTTATCAGAGTGTTTTATTCCTGATACAAGTTTCTACATCTCTCAAACTAAAAATGCACTTGCCAAAATGTAAATATATTCGTTTACAGGGGAGGTTCAAAAATATGAAAATGGTTCAAGAATAAAGTACCGTTATTTTTCAAAATAGACAAAAATGTTATTTAAAGAGGTTAAAAGAAAGTGTCAAACATAAAGTCACAGTTACTTGCCCCGAAAACTTTTTTTTCTGGTTTCTCCTATTTTTTTCTTACCACGCTGTGTATTACCAAATGAAATACTTCAAAGTTAACTTATCAAGGGATACGATAAACGAGTATTGTCAAATCTGAGTTTTCCCTCACTTAGCAACCAGGATATTACGTGATTCGAAATCAGTGCAAACAAATTTCATTTTTGTGTCAAATTTTTAAGTAATTCGTTTCACTCTGACTACGCAGTTGTACAGGGATAGCAAGTTGCTTAAAACTGAACACGAAGACGTCAATCATAATAAATCCGCCTCTTGTATGGCAATCGGCTTATTTGTTAATACCTTGTTGAAGTAAACCCTTTTGTCGCTTCTGCGTCAATTTGAAAAGAGCAGCATACAGTATACCTGAGTGCGGTCTACAAGCGGCAACGCAGCAAGCGAAGTTTGCCTTTAAATAACATTGTCGTATGTTCTCTGTACTGCATAGTCAGAGTGAAACGAGCTATAGAGAATCGTATATTAATGACCCTTATTAATGAATGATTTTTTAATTAATAAACGATTTTAAAATTTGTTTATGTTGGTGGAACTGTAAAGTGTATGTCAAATTCGAGGTTAACAGGTTAGGTTTGCGTCAGTTTTGACACAAACTGACTCACAACCTAACCTGCTAACCTCAGATTTAACATAGACTTACAATGTCACCAACATAAACAGTGCCAACCTAAGAAAAAAATCACAACCATTTATGGTCACCCGGTACCATTAATGTCAAAACTTTAAGTGTCAAATTCTTTTCATGGAATAAAATTAGATTCTCTTCAAATTAATAATGTACGATCAACGGAAAAATATTGTAACTAACTCGTATGTTAATCGGCGATTAATAATATCTACAATTAACTCGCTCGCTAGCGCTAGCGCATTAAAATGTCTCGATTATTAATCGTTCTCATTAAACCTACTTGTTTGTTAAATAACTATTAATAGATATGTTATAACAAATACTTCCAATTAACATTTTTGTGTATTTTGAAAAATAAGAGTACTTTTTTCTTCAATCATTTTCATATTTTCGAACCTCCTTCGTATAGAAGTAGAATATTTACATTTTTGCAAATGCATTTTTAATTTGAGAAACTGCAGAGGTTTTAATGGACAATAAAATGTTCTGATAAATAGATATATGAAGGACACTATAATATTATAAGCAACAATCAAACGTGATTAATTCTGTCAATCAAACGGTGGTATTGTAACAACGCAAAAACTTTGTTTAATCACGTATATTCTAAATGCACAAGTTTTCAACTAGAAAACGACGAATATTAAAAATTGTGAATTGTTAGTGAAAATTAATAAATCGATCCCATACGACATATGTCTCATAATGCCAGGCCCGGCATCAGTTGTGTTGCTTGTGAGCTCGAGCAACACAGGAAACAATATAAGCAACACACCGGACCTCGGACGACAACAGAGAAAATAAATAACTGACAACGCTCAATACTAGTTACATGTAAGTCATATTTTTAACTAAGACATGGTCAGTTGACAATTCTTGACTTGCGGTTGGGTGATCGGGGCGGAACACCTGTTATACTTATTTTTTACAAACTACTGAACTATGATTGTTATGTTGTTTTTTTTTTGTTAAACTTTTGATCCCATCATATAATTTTCTTTCTCTTGGGTTGTTAAATCTTTTTTCCTGTTTTCATTTGCTAATTGAAGTTGCTTAACTGGGTACGTCCTGTGTGCAACTCGAAAAAATTGTAAATAAAAAACCAGGCCTTAGCTGTCTGACGTGACGGGTTTGTGATGTCGGGTAAAGTAGGTAAAGTAGCGACGTGAACATGTTTATAGATTATAACTGCGCATTGGTTGCAGTTATCGATTATAGTTGAGCTTTTTGTAATAGACAGGTGGCTTAGTGCCTTTGTTAGTGTTTAGTGCTGTGCGTGTAAGTTATTTACCACCTGTTTTGCACAAATAAACACTTAACTTACCGTCACAGGTTATTGCATTATCACCGTAATGGCGTGTTGCTAGGGTTTCAAAACACTTGCCGGTGAATAAAGTAGGTAAATATAGCGTGCTGTAATTATATACCATATTTGTGCTGGTGTCTGTAGATAAATATTTTTGTTATGGGAATTAGTGGGTGCGGAGGCAATAATTTTACGAACGTCGAAAATAATTTACTAGGTCGCCAGTTCACCTAAAATAAGTAAAACACGACACCAATATTTTGTATTTATAGCTAGTGTATGATACTTAATTTTTAATACAATCTCAAAGGCTGTGTTCATCTGTGAATTGACATAGGTGCAAATTTTTTAAGTGGTAGTTAGGCCTAGCTATCCCGTTTACAAATCACTCTCCAAACTTTCTTACCCTCAACAAGTTCCAACTCCATTCAGCATAATAACCTGGTTTTATCAATTTACAAGTTACGTTTTCTGAGTATTTTTTAAAAAGTTCAAAAAATTAAGAAGACTTGAGACAACAATAATTACAGAATTTCAACTGTGGACCTTGTGTCTACATAATGTGATGGTAAATTTAGTTTTATTTAATTATGTTTTTATTCAATGAATTAGTTGGGCATTTTGAAAAATTATTTGAATAGCGTCCTCTTGAGGGACTAAAGTCCCACTTTTAATCCCAAGGGATATTTCTCTTAACAATATTTATAACCTAGAAACTGATTTCTACTTCCGGTCATGGAAAAAGACCTTAGTATAGGTGTCGCAAATGCTCATTGTCTTTGGGAAAAGTACTCCCAGTAGGTGATGTTGGGTTATGTAAAACTAACCTGGCACAATGTAGGGTAAATAATTTTAAATTGGGTTACATTTTTTTACGTTTGAGAAATACACTTCTAGCTAAAAATACTTGTCAAACGTCAAATATTATAACCCAATTTAAAAGTACATACCTGATATTTAGTCAGGCCCTTCACACAACTAAACATCACCTACCGGGAATACTTTTCCCACGCACCATGTGAAATTGGGACACCTCTACCCTCTCCCAGTGCTAATAATTGCTAAGTTACCAAGTATGTTTCGTCACCATCACTACTATCTTTATTTTGATAACTTAAAAAGCTGGTATTCCTCGACTTTGTCTCGGGAATATACTTCATCCTGGGGATTAAACGTAAAAAACATATATAATACTAATTGGCATCTAAAATTGTGAATCCTTTTAATTAAATTCTTTTTAAGTTAATATACAGTGGCATTAAATCTAATAGTATATTATTACATGAGCGATTATGACAGCCATTATTCACGAAGATGACATTTGCGCCACGCGCCTTCGGCTTGTGGCGCAAGTCATCTGAGTGAATAATGGCCATAATCGCGAATATAATACGATATTTTATCTACTCCTATGCAATAGGAGACGTGTGTTCATATTTCCGAATTTTGACATTTGTGACAGCTGTTAACTTCAAAAGTCATTGAATAATAAGAATGAATGCTGTGATTGGCTACAACCTATTGAATAATGAAAATAGAATTTTATGATTGGCTGCAAACTGTGAATTATGAATCATAATTAATGGCCATTGTGCAGTAGGAGTAGATAATAGTATATTATGGGACAAGTGGTTGAAATAAAATTTCAACGTTGAGAGTGGTTTTTTTCAACGAGCGAAGCGAGTTGAAAAAAGTAACTCGAGACGTTGAAATTTTATCAGCCACGAATTACATATACTATTTTTTCTACGAATTTTCACTCATTTTAACATATTAACGCACTTTAAAAAAAATTAAACATAAAGTGACATTTCTCTTGTCATCAATTGAATGTCAAACAGTTTGAAATCCCGGTAGTCCGAGCATTTCAATCTCTAGTGGTTGAAATGCAACTTCAACCACCGGAGTCAATGTCAAAATGACTGATTTCAATGTCATGAGTAGAAAATAGTATATTAAAGTATGAGTGGATAACAAGGTCTTTAAAACAAGCGCGAGTTTTCGAGAACGACGGCGTAGTCGGAGTGCTCGAAACAGAGCAAGTGTTTTAAAGACCAGTTATCCACGAATACTTTACGCTATTTTTTATTATACCTCCAATACTGGAAATAAATTACGCACTAAAAACTTAGAAATAATTTTTGTCGTGATAAATCGAGAGGGCATAATAATATTGCTACTATAGCTACGAGAATTATTTACGTTTTTGTCGCGTCCGTGTCCGTTGTTGCATTCAGTCGTTTCCTTGACAACCTTTAAAGCTCGGCGAGCTTTAATCGCCTGTATTCGCACGCTCAGGCGTGCTTTAAACGGCGATTCTGATGCAGGTATAATAAAAAATAAATATTTTGGGAGTATTTGACATGAACAAAAACGATTTTTCTACTTATCATTTTAGAATTTCTGCTATGTGTTGTCTTTAGAAGTAAGAGCAACACACGAGAAAACATAAAGATGCCGGCGCTGCATAATGCCACAGCTAACTATGAGTTCCATATAAAAAATACAACTTTATATGTTATAATCCGAATTTAGAAACTTTTTGGACAACGCATTACGCCACTCAATTATTATGAAAAATAAATAATATTAATACTACTTACGGGAACTTGAAAAATGTTCCTACCTATTACCTCACCTTAAAAGTTTAATTTATTATTATTCATTTTACTTTCTGTGCCGCCTGGGCGATATGTCGAAAATCAAAGTTGGGCGTTGTGACCAAAATCAAACTTGGGCGTTATGACCAAGTTGGGCGTTGTGACCAGAATCAAAAGTGGGCGTTGTGACCAGAATCCAAAGTGGGCGTTCTGACCAGAATCAAAGTTGGGCGTTGTGACCAAGTTGGGCGTTGTGACCAAAATCGAAATTGGGCGTTGTGACCAAGTTGGGCGTTGTGACCAAAATCGAAATTGGGCGTTGTGACCAAGTTGGGCGTTGTGACCAAAATCGAAATTGGGCGTTGTGACCAAGTTGGGCGTTGTGACCAAAATCGAAATTGGGCGTTGTGACCAAATTGGGCGTTGTGACCAAAATCGAAATTGGGCGTTGTGACCAAGTTGGGCGTTGTGACCAAAATCAAAGTTGGGCGTTATGACCAAAACGGTGGTTTAAGTGGCGTCGATAGCTCTCTCCTATAACAGGCGTCGGTGGGCGTTGTGACCAAGTTGGGCGTTGTGACCAATATCGCTTTTAGGCGTTATGACCAAGTTGGGCGTTGTGACCAAAATCAAAATTGGGCGTTGTGACCAAGTTGGGCGTTGTGACCAGAATCGAAGTTGGGCGTTATGACCAAATTCTGAGTTGGGGTTTGTGACCAGTGGGCGTTGTGTCCAGGCCCCAAAGATTTTACATTTTGACCTTTCCTACAATGTCCCGCAACCTCGTTGTACCCTAGGCGTATTAACTTAATTTTTGGAAATTATGCCGACATCGTAGATAGGCACTGATGACATCATTTGCAAAAATTAAGCATCGGCATTTCATGGTATGAAATGTTACGCAGGGCGGCTTCGTTTGACGCTACGCATATGTGCCGCAAACGCTGCATGGGCAAGCGGCGTAAAGTCAAAGCTCCAAGGGTATTTCAATTCCTTCAGAAACCCAAAAATATGTCCAGCATTTACAAAAAGTAATAATGGAATTTGAATCGCGATTTAAAATATTTAGATCATAAAAAACGGTTCTTAGTTTTAACATGTTTTCTTCACCATTTAATATAGAAGTGGAAACAGTTCCGGATGAGTTACAAATGGAATGAATAGATTAACAAAACGACAGGGATTTAAGAAATAAATTTCAAAATGCTGACATACATAACTTCTATCAAAATTACATGAATTTAGAAAAATTCCCACGATGGCGCACATGCAAAGCAAATAATGACACTTTTAGCACCTATGTTTGCGAACAATTATTTTCCGCAATGAAAGTAATTAAAAGCGATCACGGATCGAGATTAAATGATGTACGGTTAGAAAGCTGCGTTCGAGGTGCTGTGTCGTCTATATCTGCAAATATTTTCCGCTCATACCTTTCGCCGTTTTTTCATTAGTATTTCTATTAATGAGTGTTTTATTTTTGTAATTTTATATACTAGGTGTATTTTGTTAATAAAGAGATAATTTGAGTTCATCGTTCAGTGTTTGTATTATCATGTTTCTTACATGCGGACCGCACAACACTTTTAAATTTGTAGCTGGCCCATTGTAAAAAAAGGTTGCACATCCCTGATTTAGAGGATGCATTATTCAACAATTGATACTCAGATATGCCAAAATTGAGTACATAGACGAGGCGCTAGAAGGTAGTGAGTGTGCAAAATATGACAACCGCATTTTCTCAATTGATATATGTTCAGAAGAGCCCAAAGATTCATATTCTGGAAGGTGCCAATCCATTTTATGGTTCAATTGTTTTTTTATTCCCTCCTCTTAGGTATTAAAGAAATGGATTGAGCGCATGCTGTGGAGTCCTTTAATATTTATTTTGAACGGGAGCTATTAGTTTCTTTTGTGGAAATTGGTAATTATAGATTATTAAATTAAATAACAACAAAGGTAAAGTGGAAAATATTTTTTATTGTTAATAAAAAATGATTTGGTAAACAAATAAAAAGAAGCATAAATATAAAAATACTTAGTTATATATGTTTTTACAATCATTACACATTAAAATACATTTGTTTTGAGCAGAAGTAACTATCTTGATCTTCATAGCCAAATAAAGTATAATCAATGGGTTCAAATAGCGGTTGTAAAGCATTTTTCCACAAATATGTTTGTGCTGAAGCTCTTAAACAATGTAAATACAATGCATCGGATGTACCATCGGCTGCATAGAAAACTGGTACAGCAAAAAAATCTATTTACCCCAATATTTGAAAATTTTGTTGGTGGCACTTTAAGTCTATGTCAAATGTGAGGTTTGCAGGTTAGGCTTTGCGTCAGTTTTGACACAAACTAGCGCAAAACCCAACCTGCTAACCTACTAACCTCGACATACAAGTGCCATACCATCTACTACATAAATTTTCGGAGAATTCAAGGCTGAAATGCCTTGTAGAGAGTTCATTCCACACTGGTGATTAGGTTTTATTTCAAGAGCCATTACAGATTTCGGAGATTTGTTAAAAATATATTTGGAATAATCTAATACTTTATAGGATTCTAATGTCTCCGTGTCGAATTCACGCTGAGATGCCAACATAAATGATTGTTGAAAATGTGTAATGTTTTTTGAATCTTGCAACTTGTTATTGCATGTATTCTTATTTTTTTTTGCCGGAGTATCTTCTAAGTTTTGGAATGGAGTGTTTTTAATAGGGTGCAATATATTTTTTGTTTTCAATAGAAATCGTTCACTTTCGTATTCTTTAATTAATGATTCTCCAGTATCTTTTATTAAATCTCCTGTCGCATCACAAAACAAACACAGTAACTCGTTCGGTCTCTTTCTCTTGTAATTTATCACGAAACGACATTTTTTCAGTTTATTTAATAAAAAACACTTTAATTACATAATAACAAGTTCCGAGATAGTTATTTACTATACAAGTGGGATAAGAGCGTCATTATTATACGCGTGTGTAAGCACACAAGTATATTAATAATGTATTATCACACATGTATTGTACTAAATTTTATCTACAACTGCCTAAAATTGCGAAAAGTGCATTCAGAGAAATGTTTTCAAAAATATTTTAGTAGGCAAATGTCATTATCTCATTCATTCGACACTATTTCAGTTAGGTAACGAAGCCATTGTATCACTCAGTTGGGTAATGAAGCCATTACATAACTGAGTGCTGTAATAAACTTCATTACCTAACGGAAATGAGTGACATAATGAGTTACTTATACCACTGGAGTAGATAAATAAAATTATATTACATATACACGACTAAACAACTTCATACACGGCTTTTCTATGCTGACTGATGACTCACGAACGTACTGTAAGGCTACGTGAGCTATGCTATTCAATATCGCGCTTGAAGGGGCCGGCAAGGGGGGAAAAGAATCACAAGAGCTGCCGGTACCATGAATTTTTAAGTTATTTAGGGTCTCAGGTATACGAATCTGGACATAGTTGCCGGTTCTCATTTCCCATACTCAAATACTCCCAGCGCCTGCACTAACAAAGTAATTTTTGTCAAAGCATTCTCGATTAACGAGTTTAAATATGTTTTTTTTTTCTGATGTTTAAGGGGCCTAACAAAGTAATTTTTGTCAAAGCATTCTCGATTAACGAGTTTAAATATGTTTTTTTTTTCTGATGTTTAAGGGGCTCTCAGTCATCAGGGGTAAAACTTTGTACTAAGGTGTGTTTGGCTCAATCTTCTTTTTGTGACTCAAAGATTTACCCGTATTATTTACGCACCTTTATTTTAATACACCCTGTATTTAGGGTGTTGTTTTACTTTTAATGTGAATTTGATGAAGTTTTGTTTACACTTAATATGACAAGAATGTTCCTTTTTCAAATAGTAACGGCCGATATAAGGCTATAGTCTAAAAATCTTCATGTCTTTATAAACTCTAGTTTCTAAAAAAATTAATCCCCAAATGTCTTGGACTACAGAATATTATGTTTCGCGATATCACTAGTATTGTATTCCTCTGTGCATAACAAATTACAGATGTAATTGAATATGAACATGTTATTGTTCCTATTGGACAGCTGCATGTAAAAGTTCAAGAATTTACTCACATATTATTGAAAGACTACAAGAAGCATAGCTATTTCATAAGCCTGCAACAAATAAATACTTAATTCATCCGTGTAGATGCCTCACTACTTGTAGCGTAAGTAGTGCTTGTTTATAAAGTAAGTATGGTTGGTGGTAGAAGCCTATCACCTAAACGGCAACCGAGACTGACAGCTTAAGATGCTTAAATCACGGCTGGTTGCGGTTACACCCTAGTCAAATTAACTAGAAAATCTATAAAGGTATTATTTTGTACCCGTTCAAAATATGTAGAAGCCTAAAAGGATAAATGTTGATTTTTCCTGAAAAATTACTGAACATGCATGATAATTTATTTAATTAAAATTTATTAGAAGAATAGTTTACTAGTATAATCAATGTCTACCAAATTATTTTATTAAATTCAATTTTACTCCTTGATGTGGTTTCTAGGTGTTTTGTAGATATTTGAAAATGATTTATCAATTTGTGATTCTGGAAATGGTACACCATTATAGGTGCTCGATACAGAGTCGGAAGTATATTATTTCCATTCACATTGTTTTCCATAACTAGAGGAAAATATAATAGCTATTTATGCAACGAGTGCTAAAAGTTGACGTTTATGCACGAGACATATAAATTATGAAACGAAGCCGAAGGCAACAACGGACGTGGACGCGACAAAAACGTAAACAATTCTCGTAACTATAGTAGCAATATTATTATGCCCTCTCGATTTATCACGACAAAAATTATTTCTAATTTTTAGTGCGTAATTTATTTCCAGTATTGCAGGTATAATAAAAAATAGCGTAAAGTAAAGTATTCGTGGATAACTGGCCTTTAAAACACTTGCTCCATTTCGAGCACTCCGGCTACGCCGTCGCGCTCGAAAACTCGCGCGTGTTTTAAAGACCTTGTTTTCCACTCATACTTTAATATATTATTATCTACGACCTTAATTTTACTGTTATTAATCTATAAATATCGATTTTACAAAGGTTTGCATCTACGAGACTTCTAATTTATGTCATAATAAACAGCAGCCTTTGGCGCGCGGGCGAATGTTTGCGAAGCCAGTACTGTCAAAGTCAGTTATCAAAGGTAATTATTAATACTACACATCTCACTGTATTCGTTACATAACGCTTTAATTATTTCAAAAACACTTTACCTCTAACGCAAGAAGTAACTAGAATCACTTTAGAACTTTACTTCCAGTTCGAAATTGTAGTTTTATAACATTACTTCACTTTTAGCACATAGGCTAAAAGGAAACAGCTGATTTCTTTAAACACGTTAAATTATAAAACGTCACTTTTAGTGAAAAAAAGCTAGCCCTAAAAGGCCTACTTTTAGTGGTGGTCGTAGATAATAGTAATTTATGATACAAGTGCGTAAAGTTACTCTTTAGGTACGAGTGGGGTAGAGTTAAACGCGAGTGAGCGAGCGTTTTAAGCCCCGCGAGTGACTAAAGATGCTTTACGCATGTGTATCGTACAATATTTTATCTACGATAGAACCTAGAAAACAAGGTAGGATGTTATACAGCCTACTTGGCTTGTTATTGATACTAATAATATACGTATTTTGGAAACAATGTAGATATGTATAATTTTGCGTTTTTAATAATAAAAAAGTTGTTTATACCAATTCTGATAAATTATATGAAAGGAAAATATTTGTTCTATAGTTATATTAAATAAATCGTTTCCTATTTTGGATTTTGAGAAATTAAGCGTTAAACAAATACATTTATAAAATTTGAAAAATGGCCTTTTATTCCCAACTCTTATTAATTAGATAAAAAGTATCAAAATTACAAATATTTTTACACCTTAGTTTTTACATCTCAACGTCCTTTACATGCTGATAATTTGCAAGTGTCATGTCATGGCCAACTAAGAGTTTGGGAGAAAAATTGATTTTGGCAGCCATTTTGAAATCAAATGTCAAGTTGTGATACACGGTTGAAAAGATAATTTTGTAGCGCTCTAGATATGCTAAAACGATATACAGGCTACAGGGTGCCATTTGAAATTTAAAATTCAGGATTACTTCCGGTTAAACCGGAAGTGTAAAAATTAGTTTTATTTAGTCATCAAAAGGCCCTTATGATAAACGTATCACCCAAATTTCAGAATTTAATTCTAATAAATAAAAATGTTATGGGCTGTTTCCGCTGTGTCACTGTATAGTCCAGTCACTTATGTCCAAAAATAAGGCCTTTGCTGAAAGTGAACGAAATTTGAAATTCTTTTTGGGGTGTTGGGGGGTCAGCAAAGCTTAACTTCAAGTTGTCGACCAAGATTTCGTATGTGCTATTTCCGTCATCTTGATAAATGGGTGCGTTTGATTTTTTTTAGATAAATCGGTTCCGTTAACACTACGTGAAAATAATGTAGACATCTTTTTTAGAATTTTGAATGCTCTACAATTTATGTTCTATTACTTTTTCGCATACGAGCGATATTTGTCGAGATATCGAACGCGAAAGGAGAGCGTGAAAGGGTCGAGATTTTTTTTCGAGTTTCTGAGCTTGTATCTCATTTCTCTTTCTATTTAGCGAAAAAGTAGCCATTATAAAACTTGTAGCTTCAATTTGACCTATTATAAATTGATATACGACTAAAATTACGACTTCTAGAGCGGGCGAAAGTTGTCAAGTCGGCGCTTAATTTTTATTTCATGTATCGTACTACTACATAAATGGCATAATAAACTTCATTGCATTATGAGAATTGTTATATTTCAAGTAGCCAGTATGTAAATTGTTATTTTTGACGTCGTTCTCGATGAAACCGACAATGACGATGAGGATGCTGCAACGCTCGAAGTAAAAATCGTCGAGGAATGGGAACGTCACGAAGAGCACCCTTGGCCATGAATGTATACTTGATGAAAGTAAGCATCAAGAAGAAGATAAAATATATATCGAGGAAAATGAACCAGAACCATCAAAACGGAGTAGAAAATAAAAAATTACAACACCGATAAGTAATTAATTAATTAATTAATTAATCTACACGTCGTAATTTTAGTCGAATTTTAATTCATAGCAGGTAAAATTGCAAGCACTTTCAAGTAACGTAGCAAGAGCCGTTACTGCAACAAAAGCAAACTCACCAATTTTTAAGCTGGCGAAAACAGAGCATGGGAAATCTTCGTCGACAACAATTATCATTCTAAATAGCTACAATTTAAAACATTTTATAAGGAAGGGTGGTCGAGAGAAAATTTCTAATGCAGTAAATTTATTAGTAGACCAGGATAGAATCTCAGTTTCTGATGATGTCAAAAACTTGGGTCTTTATCTTGATAATGATTTTAAATTTACTAAACATATTTCAAAATGTCTGCAAAATCATATAGTTCCTTGAAACTTATTTATCAAAATCGCCATTTTTTAAGTGTAAATGTGAAAACCGTTTTGTGTATTGCATCAATCTTGTGCTGTTTTGATTATTGTGACGTTGTTTATGAATCACATTTAAGTAGCTTTAATATTGCTAGAATTCAGAAAATTTAGAACTCATGTTTACGCCTCATATTTGGAATACGAAAATATGAAAGAATTTCTTATAAGCTGAAAGATTCAAACTGCTTAATATGTAATTACTTTGCAAACACCTCTGGTCGTCAGTGTTTTCCAAGAAATTCTAAATAATTTTTTTTCATTTGATGCCAGCTTTTTGGCGATCACTTTATTTATTATTTGTTTATAATAATTTTCTTACGTAGTGTACACTGTAGTTTGCGAATTTGAATTCGCGCCGAGATGGCTTGCGCCGAGTTGTTTGGCGTCGCGATGGCTCGCGCAGAGTTGTCCCGGCGCGAGCTGGCCCCGCGCCGAGATGGCGGCGCCGAAGTTCCGGCGCCGAGATGGCGGCCCGAGATGTCCTAGACCCTGGCCGAGCGCACATTTAGGAATTGTAAAAACCAGGGCATAAATATGGCGCTCAGACCGTTGATATTAAGATACAGATCATTTAAAGATAGCCACGCGATTTGAAACGCTGTTTATGTAGTACTGATTTATTTCATCATTTCCAAATTTTGTTAAAACGGTTTCTTCTCAGGATGATTATTGTGGTAAATTAGTAGATATTAGGAGCGACCATGTTTATTACGACAGCCGGATACGGTTGGCCAAGGATGTTAGCCAATTATGCATCCCCACTTTACGATGACGTAGTGGAGAGACTTAATCAAGCTTACGAGCGGAATAAGAAAACGGTCTTCTCGTCTGTTCGTAACTCAGATGCTACAAAAGGATTTACTTTCAGATCCAATGCAGCTGAAGTTACGGCTCGAGTTACAATATTTCCGAAAAGGACTAGTTCCTTATTCTTTCCTTTTTCTTAGATTACTCTCTGTATTTGCCGATGGTACCGGGCAGCTACGTATTTTTTGTCAATATTATGATACTATGTGATATCACAGGACTTCTGTTAATTAAAAATAAAACATTCTTCAACTATTCTTTCTTGTTTTATATCATTATATTTTATACAGCATTTGCTTCTGCCAACATGAAATTGGAAATATGGTTAAAATACTTATGTGATATCATTAATAAACGGAGTTTTTATACTTTTTCAAACTTTACATAGTTGAGAATTATGGAAGGGTGAGTTTTACCTTATCAATATTCAAACAGCCCGCGTTTTTGCTCTAGTAGCCGAGAGAACAGATGACGCAGGTAAAATGAGGGCTACAAAACCTATCCAAAATTCATCTATGGGTTATCCATCCGCGTGTCCATCATGGCTAACGTTACCGTCGGTATCTTTTGCCAATGTCCACAACACGTGCTTTAAGTAACCTTGACCATAAGGAAAAACGGTGGTGCTCCGCGTGAAACCACGGATTGAACCATTATTTACAGGCACATCTAGTCAAGTATTGACCACAAGGTAATCATAAGCTGGTCCTGTTAAACAATTCGGCAAAAATCTGGACTCATCAGACGGTCGCCTAGAATGCCCACCCAGACATTTAAAGAATATCAATGCCGTATCGCAATTCAACAATCGAGTGGGAATTTTTATCAGCCCAAAAGTGATTAGTATGAAAATATTTTACGTCATCTCTGGCGAACGCAGCCCCATCAATAAAAAGAATGTTGCTAACAAAACTTGGGCTGTTCACAAGTTTTTTAATAAACCGTTGGTAAAACACAATTTTTGCTTCACAATCAGGAGCACTTAAGGCCTGTACTCCTTGAATGTGATACTGATACAATTGCTCATGATGAATTTTCTATACCAACACTGCCAGGATTTTCATCAATTCTTTGTTATGCTTTATGTTATGCTTTCTATTTCTAGGGTTGAAATGCACCTAAGTTAACTGCTTTCCTTGAAACAAAAGGCCCCCCGTTTCCCTCAGGTGTCGATGTAAAGCACGAAAGTCTTCGTTAAGATACTCATCAGCGTATAAACATGCTTCGGAGGTATTACCATAAGCACGACCATACATGAAATACATGTCAACCATTTTTATGTTAAAATACATAATAATATAACTTCCTTGAAAATAATCACTTGTAAACTGGTGGCAGTTACTAGCGAATTAATTTAATAACTGACTGAAAACTTGATTAAATGCTGAATTTGTACCAAATCAAAATTTAAGTTATTGATACTAAAATACATCATATCTTTGAAACCGTTGACTTGCATACTTTTGTTTAAGATTTATTTACTCATTTAGTGACTGCTTACTATACGCTCTTAAAATGTACGAACAAATGTTTGAAAAATTCTGTATATAAATGAAAATTTGTTGATAACATCTCAAACGCCAGTTACCCACTATCATAAAGGTCATATGTCTAGCAGTTACCATAAGACAGTTCCACTGTGTACCTCTTCGCCACCGACCAGAGCTAACGGATTGAAAGCGCCGGGATTCATCTCGTGCTGCATCAACATTTATGGACGCGTCGGGCATTGTTCGACCGGGAAACGATGCCACATATTTCTCAATAGATAAATGCAGTTGGTGCCAGATCTGACGCCGTTATGCGATGTTTGATGGGTGCTCGCGCAAGCTCATCGTTCTTGCCAATGACACCCCGAAAATACAGATTGGGTTCCATAAATACTGAGCTCACTGCTTTAATAAAATAAGAAGCCGGAAAGCGCCACGTTGCGAACTATAATTTCCAAAAGCTTGCCGATAAATTAAAAAGATCGGATTATGCTACTAGACCGGAATTCTAATGCATAAGGAAATGAGAGAGGGTAAACTCTAAATAAATTCAGGAGAATCAATTTACTAATACACAAAGTTGGTTGTGAGGGTTTCTTAAAAATCTATTTTCCACAATACTGTAATTAGAAGTTATGTTTAAATACAGAAGATAGTGACAACCATGTGAAATGTTACAATGATTCGTAAAAACATACCTATGAGTTGTATAGGTTATTTCGAGAAGGCTGGTCTAAATTTGTGGATTCGTTCTACACACGGAAATAAAGAAACGATTGCATTTGTATTACACTTCTTAATCTTCTGAAAAGTGTGTCTTACAAAATCAATGAAGATGTCTTCATTCCATCGATATTGCTTTTTAATTTGTTCACTTCCTTTAAATTTGAATGATGATAATCTGGAGAACTATTCTAATTCTGAATATGCAGACAGTGACGTCTCGCTATAAGGAGCAAAGGAGCCATGGCTTTACCACAATAGACCAGTCATTTGTTTTAATTCTGAAGGAAACACCTTTTTGTACAATTTTTTCATTTTAAAGCTTAAACAAAGCACAAGTAATATTTACTTCATGAATATAAACTGTACGATAGGCGGTTATAGACGTAAGCAAGTGTTCAGTGGCAAGAAGTAGGTCCAAAAATAAGGATATTTAACAATCAGTGGGAGCCATTTCAGTGGTTTACGCCTTAATCAGCCACAGTCGTGAGTGACTATTTCTGTTTACAATTCTTGCACTACGCTGATTCCATCTGATTCAAATGAAGCAAGATGAAAGAGGGATATTCGATTAGTTCATCAATATTTTGTTAGGTTGTAAAGTTTGGTAATTTTTTTCATATACGAAATATTTAAATCTCGGGATATCGGAATCTGTCTTTATCTTTCAGGGTGTGGAAAATACATTTTACCTTCGTTGTTGGATCTACTATCAAATTCTCCACCAGCCGTCACTGCACACAGATACAGTATACGGATGTCGAGATGGTAACAGTGCCGATGCGGTACGGGACTGTTTCGTTTTTACCAGAACTTTTCAACGTCTACAAGAAACTGGTACTTTCAGATGGTTAAGAGGGCAAGGTGGAGCTATTATAACAGATGGTATAAACTACGTCTTAGAATAAGGCATATCACGTTTTTTGGCTGTTTCTCATTTATTATTATCTAGATGAAACTATCCTTAACTTCCGAAAAAGCATTTAGTGGGTATCCTTATCATTTCCAGCTCCTCAAGCACTTCACGAATGCTCGGCTCCAATTTTTTCAGCTGATCGAAAAGAATCGATATGTATTACAAAGTATGTTGTGAACACATAAAGATGAATCACGATTTACCCCAAGCTGCATTAAATTTTAGAAACATACATCATGGTCTAGTGACAACCCACGATTAATAAGACGTGTAAATTTTCACCACAGATTTTCAATATGTCTTTGGACTGAAATCATTTAAGATCATCTCATAGTACTTGTCAAACCGCCGACTAGACTTAATGCTAACGTTTTTTATTTTTTAAGTGACACCCTTTCTACTCAATTCGAAGACGTCCAACTAGCTGTTAGTCAAAGTATTATTATTATTTTTGTGGCCTTCAATGAAACAAAGGATTTATTTTTACGAATCTCCAACTGGACAAGAAGTACTTCAACGAATCCATTATGTTGCAAATTTCGTACGAGAGAATCTACAGCAACTAATTTCAACATAGGATTATTATGTCACTAGGTTCCATAACATACCAAAATATAGCACGCAAGTTATCATCATCCTCTATACCTACAGAAATTGTTTTATTTAGTGTGTGAACACATCTACACATTTTTGTTCAAGATTTTGGACACATGCTGTATGATCTAAACCCATTTATAATAAATAAAAATAAGATGAGACGGTTCAAGTTTCTCATCAATACTTCGCCACACTGTTGGAATGGTGCGGTTTTTGACATGAGATCCTGGGACGCCCGCTTCTTAAGACACATTGAGTCTTCGAAAGAAGAACATGGAGAGCATACAAATTTGTGTATCTAGTGATATAACTACCCACTTAATCCAAAGACTTTTAGCTGCTACATTTCTTCATAAAAAAATCTTTAGGTACAGCATCTTTAAGGTCATTATTCGAACCTCACTCTTTTTCCTAAGGGTTTCTTCAAGTTTTTGAATAACAAAAAATTGCAGGCGGCTAAATATGAACCGTAATGTGAATTTCGTATTTGGGAGATTCTAAATTTTTGAATATCTTTCTAAAGCAGAGTTAAGCAACGCTCTCTCTGGTAAGAACTTGGATGGGAGCTCCACGTTGCTTCTCCCGGCACCTCGTGGTACGGCTGCCACGGAAAAAGTTGGTCCCGGTTGTCATAATTGGCCTAACGGCTGTTGGCGGAGTACGGAATAAATCAATATTAAAAAATTAAATTAAAATAAATTATGCAGAGTTTGTGCATCTTGTCGCCGTTTTTTAACGCTGGTTTTAATTATGAATTATTGCTATTTTTAGTGGTAAAAACCCCTGTAGAGACAGTGTTTGAAAAGGGAATTTTTAACATCTTGTAAATTTGTCAAATTATTTCCAGAAGTGTTTTGCCTGAAAAGTTTTTGTTCTGTCATAATAAAATGCCAGAAGGATCAGATACCATTTTCATAATCAAATCTTCGTGCAAAATTTTAAAGACGGTTCTTTCGTGTATATGTTGCAGGCGATTTGTATAATTTAGTCATTTTGTATAACGACTAGGCAGTTTATATAATTTCATAAAATGCCAGAATACCAGTCCGTTTGGTTAATGTTTATCGATATTAAACATAGTGCCGGCGAAATTGTCGTCATTATATAGATGCCTAGGCATTTTATACAATGACCGCACGGTTGGAGGTTGGAGGCGATATGTACAATTGGAGGTTACGTTAAATAAACCCGGCATCGCTGATTCTCACTCTACGCTGTGTGTCTAGCTTAGTTCAGCTCTTGATCGTGTGTGTTATATACATCCTTATATGAGTTGGCCTGTCTCCGGTTCCGGAGTACACCGGTCGTTGGCTGATGCCGGTGATGAGTTAGCCTGTTATAAATACCTACAAAATTTGCTAGGGTGTGATGAGTTGGCATTAAACCCCATTGGCTAATGAGTGCGAACTTTTACTATAAAAAATATATGCATACAACTCATTAGGGAATATATATAAGGCCTAGGCAATATATGAAAAATGATCGTAAGGGATGCATGTCATAAACTGCCTAAATTTACTAGGCATCATAGAAACTGTCTAGTCATTATATAAAATTACTGAATTATATATATTGCCTGTAACATATATAACGTTCTTTGACGTAACAGATACTTTCATTTGTCGATCTGATCAAGCTAAATTTTCAAGAATCCTTATTTCCCCTTTAGTTATCTAGGTTTTGGATTATCTTGTGTTTACCGTCTGCATCACCCAAATTGTTTAATATATTTCATTTTCAGGAGGGAAGCTTCTGGAAATCTTATATTGTTCACAATCCTTTTTACATAAACGCATGGTGTACCTGTGTGCTTGTCTACATCGTCCGTGATCGGGCTTAGTTCCTTATTTCGTCACCTTCCCCTTCGTAATACAACACTATGTCTGGGTGTTGCGTAACGTTCCTGGCTGAGCGGTCAAGGTGTCTATCTATAAATCAGATTCCTTCTGCAAGCTCAGGTTTGAGTCCTACCAAATACAACTGCAAAATTTCCTTTCTTTGCGCATTAATGTAATTTGCGCTATTAATGAATTCGTTTGACCGTTTCAGTCCTTTGGACACATAATATAGCTTTACTCATTTGATACGTAAATATTATCACTCTTGCAATTTTTGTATTAAATGCGTTAAAAAATTTTTTTCTGTGACTTCTTTATTTACTTTCAATTTAAAAAATACAAAAATTACGTTAATTAAAATAAAGTCACTTATTTGGTGTGCTAACGAGCTAGTTTTAAGTAATTTTTGATAAACGTACAAGCAGATGCTACAGTCGCATAGCAGTAAAAAATTGTGTGGCTAGCTTGTAATTTGCTATTCTGCAAAAACTTTGATACAGATGCCACATATCTAATCTAAGGTCGGGTGGTCGGGGACTAAAAGTGTTACAATATAAGTTAATACGTCTAAAATGTATCTATGTTAAATCCTTAGGGGTGGCTTAAGAAACTAATAAACGTTCTTTTGCTGTTGCTGTCGTTTATTGCCTTTGAAAAATATTACAATGTATTCTTCACTTCCAACAAATATATATTTTTGTTAATATTTTAGGGACAGTGTTGAATAAGTTTATCTAGTCAGTTTTGAAACAAATTTATAAAACAAAGTGAGACCAAAAGCAAATAAAAGTAAAGCTTTGCGAACTGTCAAAGCTAAAAAGTACAAGACAATATAAAATATGAAAAAATAGTTAATTTGGAGAACTACAACTAACAGAGAATTAAGGAGTTAGAGAGACATCACATATACAGAAGTACAAAAATCACAGAAGGACATTATACATACAGAAAAGCACTATAAATACATCAGAAGAAAATTCACCCAACATAAGCAAAATGAATAAAGAGTGCTAAACTAATAAGAAGCATTTTCAAAGAAGAAACCAAACAATAATCGACATTATTTTACATTAAACTATAAGGATTAGAAAAACTCACAAAAACAAATAACACAAAACTAATTATGCGTGACAGGAAGGTACCAGAGCTAGATATGAAAATGAAAAAAAAAACAACCTAGTGTGATACGGAATTTCAATAGGAAATAAAATTACATAATTTGAACTTGGGGCAAAAGTAGTAAACCTTCAATCGAGCTAAAGATTAAAGAAGAATTTAAAACAAACATAATATAATAAGAGAAAAAGGACCAATAATGGTCGAATTCACTGCATACAGATGTATAATAAACATATTAACGAAAGGAAGAAACTACAAAAGACAAAATTATATATCAAGTGTGATTCATAGGTATGGTCATTAAATTTGAGGGAAGTTATACGTTAATAGCTATTAACATATCTAGGAATGTTATGAGTATCATAACTGCCGCAGAAGTTTTGAAATCCGAGCTCGTAGAGCGAGGATTTTAAAACTTCTAAGGCAGTTATGATTCATAACATCCGTGATTTGTTCAATAGTTTATCGGTTGCTATATGGTTATGGTTGCCATGTAGGGTAATATTCTTTAACCCTACAGATAAGTTATGATCTAGTTACCAGCCTACTTTTGTATATGTAAACAAAGGCTTAATATCCTGAAACCGATAAAAGTTAATAATAATCGCACAACAAACTAAAACATTTAATTGCTCAGTGGAAAGAATATCTTTGAACATAACTTTGCATAGTTCAGTAACCTTATGCACAGGTGGCTGCGATAAGACCGCACATGGGTAAAATGTACAAGCAAAAACAGTTGGTTGGGTATTTCAATCACTTTTGGAAAGAATTTACTCTTGTACTCATGTAGTGTTATGGAATTTATCTAAACACGGTTTCGGCCTTAGTCAGCGATACTCAAAAGCTTGTCGAGGCACTACTACAATTATTTTTTTCCACACGTAATTAATGTTTAATGCAACTGAGGTCAGTCCGTAACCATTCAAATTAATGACCATACTTGGATGAGCCTGCAAAAAAAAGAAGAAGGAAAGCATGTCTACATCAAATATGACAAACTAATAATAGATACAAAAATAATAATAATAACAAAACAACCAAGTAGCGTCGGAAAAAACAACAATATAAACAATGAAAAGAGCGAAAGCGAAGAAAAATATGAAAGACAGGAAGGGAAGACTCCTCACAGATACGGAAGGAAATCCAAATAAAGACAAAAAACAAGCAAAAAGAGCTAAAAGAGAAAATAATCACAAAAGACAGATCTAAAATATCCGAAGAATAAAAAAAAAACCCAAATAAAAGAGAAGAAGACAATACGAAAACTCCCAGCGTCTGGTATTGATGCAGAGCAAAACGACGAGGAAAACACTATGCAACGTCTTGCAAGATATTACAATGACTATTCAACACTATAACATATAAGCCAATCATATTGCAGACATTTGCTTTTTTCAACCAATAACAGCAGTATATCACTGAATATTGGGCACCATGCAAAATATTCACAAAACAATGTACGTACTCAAAAACTAAATAGCCTTGTTGCGAAATATCGCTTAGCAACGATGTTCTGTCCTTAGCAATATCGCTAGGTTTCGTAAAACTAAACACCAACTGTGTGAACAAAGTTTGGCTTGCGTTAAAATTTTTAAAATGTTGTGTTTTGGAAGTATTCTGCTGAATTTAATTGAGGATGAATATTAATTGTTGGATTAATTTTCAATAAAGTTAATCGTTATGTATTAATATTGTTAAATAGTCGTCCCAAATACCACTCGAAGTGGATATATTTTTTTTAATATTTTGCTATTTCCATAGAAATTATTGCAAATTTCACTCAACAAAATCACACTTAAATGTCACTCGCCTTCGGCTCGTGACATTTTTGATATGATTTTGTTTCGTGAAATTTAAACGCAATAATTTACATGGAAACTGCAAAATATATGTCAAAAATATATCCACTACTTGTGGTATTACCCTTGAGAATATAATTCATGTATCACGTAACGCTATTTCAACCAATGAGGTGCATGCAAATGCCTAGTTACACATTATCACAGCGGTAGTAATTTATTTTCGTAATTGTTTTTACGAGTGATCCTAAATGGTTGTGATTTTTTTCTTAGGTTGGCACTGTTAATGTTGGTTACCCTGCTGTCAATTTTAAGTCTAGGTCAAATGTGAGGTTAGCAGGTTAGGTTTTCCGTCAGTTTTGACACAAACTGACACCAAACCTAACCTGCTAACTTCGAATTTGACATATACTTAAAATTGACAGCAGGGTTACCAACATTAACAGTGCCAGCCTAAAAAAAATGATATTTTGCATTTCATTCAATATATTCTCTTTCCAAATATAATTCGTGTAATGATTAATGATCGATGATTTTTTACTCGTTAAAACCGAAACAGCAAATTTAACTCGTGCTACGCACTCGTTAAATTTAGGTTCCGGTTTTAACTCGGAAAAAAATCATCGATAATAATCATTCCACTTGTTATATTACAACTGAAAATGGCACAACACCGGAACAAATAAAGGAAACAGCAGCCAATCCAAACAATTAAAGAAAATGGATAATAACACAATACCCGATCAGCGTTCAATGCTGTATTCTTCCACGTATAATATAGCATCATTGGAAACTTCTACTTGAATACTCCAATTCGTTTTAGACCAGTTGGTTGTAATATCTATAATTTTCTGATGGGTTGAAGGTGCAAATACCGCTTACAGTAGGTGGTAGGTTCTCTCTATTAATTGTCACGTGTCACGTGTGCACATCTCTATCGGATGTTAAAAGGGCTATAATTATCCGTCATAATGTTCGGTTTTATACTACTTCCTGGACTCATTCCTACACAATTTCATACATTCAGGCGAGCAATTTGATCTAGAAGTTATTAATCACCCGCGCTTTCCTAGTGTGTACTAATATACGAGTCGCACTTAAACAACTCTTGCTATTTTTTAAATCCAGTATGTTTCTCCACAGCACAGTAAAAGCTATCAATATCATGGAAATAAATAGAACAGAATAACGTTTTTAGCGGAGAAAACTGAGGTAATAGAGATTTAGTACAAAAAGTACCATCCCAGTAAAGAATAAATGCTAAAAAGTAAAAGGGAGCAGATGGCACTACATAATTCTAAGTTTTCTGAAAAATCGACAGCTAGTTGAACACTGGAAACGTACCTAAATTAATTGGGGAAATGTGGAACTATACGAGTTCTATTTTAAAGTATAAAAGGCCACTTTAATGGATGTCCAATAAACTACCGATTTCAATATACTTCCCAATATAAATCAAGTTTTGCAAACATTTATGTAGTAATAAACTCGGGCTGATATTTATAGATATTTAGAGGTAATACTGTTGACTATCATAAACTTCAAGTGTTTTCTTGAAGGATGGCATATAAAAGAGTTATTACCGACAAAATGCCTTCCACACTTTTAAACGCATTATAGTTTACTGATTTGTTAAATGTTCGATTATAGTATGCGTAATGCAATTTCATTACTATGAAACAAATATTTATTTAATATTTTTCAAACAGTGTTACAACCCTAACTATCTTGACTTTCTTTCCATCCGTCCAACTCCTCCCTCCATAGTTATGTTTGGTTATTCCTGAAGCTAGCGTTTCTGTTTATTAAATCCGTATTGTCTTGAGAAGAGAATTATACATATTTTATATTTATGTAAACATACGCTAATTTTGTAAATATAGAATTACTTGAACTGCCTGGGGAGGGATGCTGTATACAAGATGTGTATCTATGGTTAGATGATGTGCACAGTCTAATAACCGTCTATTGTCTAATCTAAGCCTGACTTTGAAGCTGCATTGTTATAATAATCCACTGGCTGGTTTGATTACTATGGGATCTGTAGATATGTAGTAGGGTTACAATTATTGGTATACAACCCGAAACACCCCTAATCGATACTGCAGCGTTTCACGTTTAGCTAGTGCTAGTGCATATGCAGTTGATGATAAGAGCCCTCTATTTAATCAGGTGCTATTCATATCTGAATGTATTAGTTGCTGCTAAATGTAAATTCAGGTTCTTCTTAAAGAAATGTTACCCGATACACATGACTATCGGAACAAGGTACAAGGAGGTAGAATACCTTGCTTCAAAGAGATTAGGTGAGGAAGTGGTGAAGTTTTTTATCTTGCCGTATGTAGAATTGTCTGATTTTAATCACTTCATTGCGCCACAGTCATTCTTTTTCATTATTGATAATTTGCTGAAAACTTGTAGAATAGTAGCTAAAAACTTCTTGAAAGCTTATTGCAATCTTTCTTGAAAATCTGCTGTTCACAATCTCGTAGTTACCTAATAAAAATTAAAACAAATTTAGTAATGAATACACCCTAATAATGTATCAATAAATTCTAGTTTTCCTAAAAAGTTATCTCTGTTTTTAACATTGCTTCAAACTTGATAATTTACTAAAAAAATGTAAGTTTATTTGAAAATTATTGGAAAATTTACTGCAAACTTGCTAGAATTTGCAAAAAAGTTTCTTGCAACTTTACTGAATATTTGCTTAAAAATTTTAAGGCTTGTTGCTCAAGAAAAGGTAAAATTGCTGATATTTGATACACGCTATACAAATTTGCCAAAAAGATAAAGGCAATTTAATTAAGAATATGCTGCAGTTGTACTAAAAGGTTATCGTAAAGTTCATGGATATTTAAGGAAAATGTACTACAAAGGGCCAGACCTCCTTTCATAAGACTTCTTGATGCAGGGAAAAAGTTCGGCAGGGCAGGGATCGAATCAATCCACTGTTGAAAGTCAACATATTACATACAGATATATATACAGATATACACGCACTCTTGTACCTTAGCAGTGAGGATTTATCGAGAGATGTTCTCCCTGAAAGGTTTTTGATTGTATTTCCGGCGCGAGGCTTTCAGCAAGTGAGCCGTTCGCCTGTCATCCATCCGTTGTTTTTAGGTGAACACGCGTGTATGCGAAATGCACCAGGGTCGTGTACTAGCCTACGGGTGGACGTCGAGTACCTACACCTGTTACATAGTTTGGTAAAAGTTCACTTAAAATTTTGCTCCACTTTTTCTCATAATTTACTGTAGTCTAGTGTACAGTTAATATATGCTGCAATTTCCTATATTTAAGTTTTTCCAATTCCTCTCAGGTTATTAATATAATTATCAAACCCTTCAGTTGAGTAAAAATATGAAATTCAACCGTTGGCTCTCTTTTTACAAATTTTATGACCTAATTGTAAACGGCGTTTCTGAAATAAAACTGTTTTAAAATAACGTCGCAGTTAGCTTATATATCCATTAGTTCTTTGCTAACTGTAAATAATGGTCCGCGTGGAAAAATCTTTTGTACTGATACTTGCAACCAATTCTTCAAAGTTCCTGGTTCACTTCAAAAATTCTATGAAAATAGAATTTCGGTTGAATACTGCTGGTCGAAGTTTCAGTATAAAATTCTAAGATCAATTTCGCTTGAAAATATTCTTCATATCCAGGGGTATAACTAAAATAAGGAAACAAACATGGAAAAGTTAATAACAATACACATTCGGAAATGCCCAGTTCCTGATATACAGCATTTGCATTTAATGATATTATTACTTGTCCTAGTAACAACTCATTTTTTAGTTCGTTTTATAACGAGAAACGCTCATTATTTAATTTAATTTATTTGGGAACCGTAATATTGTTTATCTAATAGCAACATGATATTGCACATTTTCGTCATCGAAACAAAATATGAAAAGCTACTCATAACTCCCAAGGGACTTGTCAAATTATTTCTCCCTCAAACTCATGGTAACAATGGAACAACAATTAACGTCCTAGCAACCATACAATGGGGCAATTCTTGATGTTACTTACATATTCTAATTTGAAATGTCATTATGACATTTTGAAATTTCATACTATTTTCAAGAATATGCTAGTAGATAAAATATTGTATGCACCACGGGAGATATTTATGTTCTTTACCTTCGGTTGACTTACAGATGTCAACCTCAGGGAAAAAACATATTCATATCTCCCTTAATGCATAAATATTTATTATTGGCCCTCGACAGCGGGCATAAAATTGCTTTTAAGGCCCTAGGACCTATAAAGTTGCTAAGTAGTATAACAAGCACCAACAATGTAGTATAGCAATGCCAAAAATCTGCATAAAAACCATAGCACCCCAAAAATTCACATCGGCCGCACAACGATGAGGCAGTATTCTGTAGCCACAATAGTGAATCCTTGAAGTTTGTCCATTTTGGGAACCAAAATGAAATAAAACGTTGAATGTACCACGTGCTTAATAACGATTATAGTTCTCGGGAAATTTAAATCTCTCCGCTTTGTGTCGCACTTTAAACATTTCCTCGTGCTACAATCTATTGATTATGCCCTTAATACATAAATAACTATTACGGTTTGCAATTTCAAACTATTAATTTCATGAAAAAAGCAAACATGGCTGGTGTGGGAGCACGTAATACCTCAACTGAAAAAAGAGGAAGACCACGAATTGGTGTTACACCTGATTTGGAAGAGGGCATTTTACATGATGGGTAACTCAAAAACAACTGCTTTACCTTTGTCATCTACAAAGTATGCGGTGTCGCTTCCTTGATGACTATTGTCCTCCATTATTCAACACTATAATGAACGAACCAATGAAAATTTGTTCAATTTGTCAGAAACGGCCAATCAAAATTGACCGTCTTTGAAAACACCTAATGTCGCAGTGTTTTCAAGCGAGGCCGATTGCTTTCAATGATTTCAATTTAGTGAGTAGCCTTTGACTGACATTTCGCCAAAACGTCAAAGTGAAGTTTTCAAATCGGCGTCTTTCTAAAAACTCATAATAACGATCGTGTTAGAAGCTCCAGTATTGAATTAATAGTCGAAAACGTTAAAAATGTGTGCTGTCGAACACGGTAAAAGTCATATACCCATATTGTTGAATAATGTTTCCAAATACTGCTGAAGGAAAAAATGTTTAAAAGAATTTTTTTTGTTAACATGCAAATTATTGCAAATTTCTCTCAAAAAAAACTGCTCAAATTAAACGCGACCTGCGGTCTCGCGGAATTTTTAAAGCAGTTTTGTTTTCGCGAAATTTAAACACAATAATTCGCATGTGAACGAAAAAAATTCTCAAAAAATTTTCACCTCTCGTGAGATTACCCTTGAGAACACTTTTGTAGGTTGTTATTCACATATCCAATAATAGGCTGGTTTGTAATTATTTTTTAATAGGACCACATGAATAACAACGTTGTCTTACAGACGACGTTTAGACAGTATACACTTGAACTATTGGAGAATGTTCTTTTACCATCAGTAATAGCTCATATGCGACTCATGCAAGACAGATGTTCTTCCATTATTTGATAATATTTATGAATCGGCGGAGCAGGATCGGTTGCACGGCCTTCAAGATTTCCCCACTTCAAGTCATTAGATTTTTATCTGTGACGACGCTGAAAGTCCGTAGTTTATAAAATTCAAGTTGACAACACAGATATATACTGCTGTGCCAACGCACCTTTCTTGCTTCTGAATTCATTCGCTACCACCTGGACTCTGAAAGGGTGTAGTCCATGATCCGATATGTCCAAGAGTGTATTAAGTCAACTGCAGGACATTGTGATCATTTGAAGTAATTAAAATCGGATAAATTTTTCACCATAAACGTTTATGTGAGTTGTATTTCAGAAACTGCGTTTGCAGCTGTGTGGAGAGCTCCCAACCCCCGAAGATTGTTTGCTTATTTTAATTTATACCGTATATGGAATATATGTGATACAGATTTGTATTTTGAGAGGAAACATTGTCAGTATCCATATAGAACGACTGAATTTCGCAAGTATCTGGAATCAGCGCAAAAATGGTGTTTACCGAACTCTTAATAGATATTTGGTGCACTCCCTTGGCAAAAATCTTGCCGGCATCTCGAAGATACCCTAAACGTATCCCGGGGCGCTTTCGCTGAATTCGAATTCAGTCCTGACGCGGAATAATATTTCCCATTACGCCATTACAGAAAAAGCAGAAGTCAGGCGGACAACACGGTGCGTGTCCTTCACGTTGGGGTTTGTCTTGAGTCTCTTGGGCTGCCTGCTATTGTAAGTCAATAGGAGAGGGCTGCATATAATCGGCCATCTCGGGTGCTTTACGCGGACGCTTCGAGCCGGTCGCCCCTCAAAGGGGGTAATCAAGTGTTAAGGGCGATCCGTCAAAGTCTCATCATGCGCTGGGCCCCCAGGCGGCGACGCCATCGATCGCCGCGGGGCTGACCGCCGCTTTTTCGAGCCATCCTCATCATAAACCCATATCACGGACGTTCGATTTATAGAGTGTAAACACGACCGTGCGGGCGATTGATAACGGGACAACACGGTCCGATGCAATGTTTATGCGACAGAATACAAGAGAAGCTCGGCAGATAAGCGCGCGCCTGGCCGCACATTTGCGGCGATATTTTCATCCCAATAATAAATATTAGATGGGCGATATCCGCGTGATGTAGTGTTAGTGCGGCGCTGAAAACACCGCGCCAAGGGACACCACGGCTCCGGGAGGTTAACACAATGACCGGCCTCTCGTAAATCCCCCAAATTTCGATGGAATTCGGGATTATAACTTCTCGAAGAGATGAATAACTGCCCGAAAATACTGGGAAGCTGATCATCCGCAGCCTTGATTTATGCAGAAAATACCGGACCGTATTAAATATTGTAGCCCGAAATGCTTGGCTAAAAAAATATATTGCGGACGGGCGGCCTTCGACCTTTTCCAGATAAATTGAGGGATGTACGAGTAGTTTGTACTAGGTAAAAACTTTTGCGAAAAAGAAATTCTATTTCTAACTTTAAACTTCTGGGGACCATATATCATCTAGTGTACTTCATTGAAATACGTACTTGGTGTTTCGTAATTTGACAGGAATGGCAAGTACTAATAATATTTCTGGATAAATGCGAAAAGCTGTGTGGCGGAAATAAAGGAGTATCAGATGTGAGGAAACATTACCTTCATGTTAGAGATATGAGAATGGACAGAATTTCTCTAAACATAGATACGTAGAAGAAGCAAACAACTAATGTTCTTCTGATAGTAAGATGACAAAATAAGAAAGAGCCGAACAGAGGCACGATGCTGAAAAAATGGAGAGGTTAACAAACTTCACACGTCAACAGTTCATAAGAAGATTGTTACCATTACGGTGACTCTAAAAGCAATAAGCAAAGGCAACCGACTTCTCAGCCGGAGCTGGTCTTGGGTAAAATGAAAGACTAAAAAGGTTCAGCTGTAAAATAAAAATATGGGCGCCAAGTAGCAAGTAACCCAGCACTTTGCTAATCAAAAGGTACACTACAGAAGGCGCTACTAACCAAACCTGAAAATTAAAGGGGTAACGGCAAAGGCACAAATCAGATACGCAGGCAAAGATGTCAAGGCAGTATAATTCAGCAAACAGAAATACAAATACAATTAAAATGCACACATAAAATACACACGGCAAACCAAATCAGAATATCACAAATTTATATCACAGTAGTAAGCGTCATAAGAAATCTCACGATACATAATTTACTTAATCATTAAAGCGTAAACGAAATATTAACGTAGCTCAAATAACTAGATCAAAGCGTATTAATATGCATAATTAA
Organism: Agriotes lineatus; assembly: GCA_940337035.1. Classification (NCBI taxonomy): domain Eukaryota; kingdom Metazoa; phylum Arthropoda; class Insecta; order Coleoptera; family Elateridae; genus Agriotes; species Agriotes lineatus. The sequence goes on along the minus strand of OW679195.1, from coordinate 60,142,346 downwards.
ATCACAGAATGACTAACTAAATGGCTCAATGCAAAACTAAAAAGTTGTCAATAGCACAATGCCTATGACACATTTATTACAGATTAAATTTATAACTACTAGGTGAATTCGACCAATTACCCACTATGCAAGAGCAGTCTTAAGGTTTATAAAAAATGGCAATATCGCTCTTACGGAACCCAAGATCTTGTGTCTTCTTAAAGCGCTTGGTAAACCGATATGTGACTATGGTTAATCCCCAAACGGAGTCAAAGTGTCGCACACTAATATTACGCAAAATTACTTGCAAATGCTGGGTTAACCTGAGGTTGCATTCAACCCAAATCTATGTTACAAGCGTGACGTGATGTCCGAAAACGGATTAATTTCGTCTTGCAAATGCCGTAGAACTTTCGCTAATATAGTCACTTGGACTACCGCAGCAAAATTATTAAAAAACAAATATTTAAACTGCCTCAAAAAGGCGAGTAATAAGCTTGAAATACAGACTACAAGCATTCTAACATTTGCCGGATACGAAGTAGCACAGTCACAAAAACATATTAGAACGAATTCTCAAATTTCAAGTGACCCAAAATAATTACAACCGACCTTGCGATGGTAAATTTCCAGGATACAGTAAGCACAGACGGAGAGTCCGATAAACAGCGGGGCGGTCGGGCTCGGCCAAGGTTTGTGCAGAGCTAACGACCTGCAGATAAACGTGTCGATGAAGGAGGTTACGCAGGAACTTCTACCTTCGCTCTCTATTGTAGGCGAGGGGCTTCTACGTGCTCGCCAAGCTCAAGGCGGCAGCTGGGACCAACTTCGTCAGATGATTAGGGGTCGCAAGAGGACCACGAGAAGGCCCACAGTTGCCTGTGATGGAACCCAATTAAGGTATGATTCAAAACGTCGTTTCACACTTCTGGTGGTTTCATAAAGGCAACCTTCAATGAAACAAGCTACAGAAAGTACTACAATCTGATATATAATGAAGAAACGTATAGGAATAACGACGCTGAGCAATAGACGTACACGTACCGCACATAAAACAATGCAATTGTCACCCAGAATTACAATACTTGAATCTGTTTTTACAATTCTGTGGAACGGAACAGGAAAAAGGGGAAAAAGAAGTTGACTAGTCAGTGTAGATAACCGTCTTAAAACATTTTCTTCAATATTCGCTTTTACTGAAGGTCCTCCACTATTTTTCGTCATTGTGTATACCAGGTTGTCTATGTAGTGTTTGGTAATATCTGCAATTCGCGAATGGCATATTTCTTCCGAGTATTGTGGGCACGTAACTTCAGTGTAGCGCTGTTTGCCGACTCCAATTTATTGATTTTTTTAGGAGCTTTAAATTTACTTCCGACGCGACAAGGTACATCGTTTAATCCTTTTAGTCCTTTTCGTGACGTTTACAAAACAGGTTAATCCATAAAAGCATCAGCAGATTTGGTGTTAACGATTATTAAATTGATATAACTGTTCGTTTGATTCAGGATTTTAATGATTTTTGAAAATAAGTACATCTACAGACTGTCCTCGACGACAGTCCTTACTTTTTTTCTCCCATTTTTTCAAGTAACCCCGATGTTCTCGACGTTAACTTTACGGTAATAGCAAAAAATTATGAATGCCGCAGCACCAGCTTATTGTTCACCAGCTAACGCTGCGCGTCGCACGCTGGAAAAACATCACATGGTGAAATGGTTACATTCCAGATTGATTGCGATTCCTACGATCTTTCACGGCAAATAGTCTACGATTGAGAGTCAATGATTTTTTGGTACCCGTGAGAGTAGTTACCATAGTTACGATCCTGATGTTTTTCGAGCTTACTGAATTACATATGTTATGTATATACCTCAGATACTCACTGATATGGTTGTGTAGCCCTTTTAGAAGGACGATGATATTTTAATTCTACTCAAATCGGTATTTACGATATGAGGGCGGTAGGTAAGAATTTATGGCCGAGATAATATATATTACGGTCGAGTTCGTCAGGGCGAGACACGTGATCTGGCGAGGCTATAAATGCGAATACCGGCCATGTGTCGTATAACATTTTTTTGTGTACTGTACAGGAACAACAACGATTTTGATCATTAGTTATCACAAATTAATTGCTTTCGAAATGCTGTGATACGTGTGGCAGTACTGAAGTGTATTGTTGGTGGTACTATCAAATATGAGGTTAGATGTTGCGCCAATTTCTGTGAAATAACAAACAAAACCTAACCTGTTAACCTCAAATTTGGCACAGACTGACATTGTCACCAACAATTCACTTCAGTACTGCGAAAAGTATAACACGAATTACAGGCGTCGTTAGTGCTACCGTCCGTAAATATAGCAAGCTTGGAAATATAGGTCATCTCTAAAGTACTTTAGATTGGACAACTATCTGTCCGTACCCTGGTAAAGGACAAATACTTCAAATTGACATCAAGGCACCCTAATCTCAATAACCTCCATTTTCGTGCCCACTGACAATGAGTTTTTAGCAAAGCCGTCTCGATAGAACTGAGAAACTTCACAGCTTGTCATCTAAAACGTGGAGGTTAGATGATTTGAAAATGCCAGAGTGTGCCTCTTTGAACTACGCTAACCATTCAAGATCATTATTTTTCTCCACTAACTAAAAAAGACGAGAAATTTGGGTTCTAAATTGTGGTTCCTATACTAGATCAGTATATAAAAAAGTAATTTATCCAATACCTCCTAGTTATAAGGCTATTACTAGATCGATTTTAGACCTCTAAGCTACTAGTGAGATAAACCATAACCCATTAGTGAGATGAAAACCATGTCGCTTACTACTGTATTGTCAAATTCAAGATTTGCAGGTTAAGTTTGGTGTCAGACTGTGTCACATAACAAACAATACCTAACTTACTAACATCGAATTTGACATAGACTGACAATACACTTCAGTACTGCCAAACGTATAACACGAATCACAGGCGACTCTAATTATAAATTTAATTGATCTCTTGGTTCTTTTCAATCTCTCATTCTCACTTTTCACGGCTGTGAATAAAAAATTGTTTTTTAGATATTTATTGAGTTGTTGGGTAAAATTTGGTATGGCACGCGTGTGTTATTATAACTCACTCGAGAAAATACCCCTCTCAGCCTGCTCATGGATTATTTGTAATATAACACAGTTAGACCATAAATAGCTATTTTCTTTTAAACAGAACATTTTGTCAATTTTATTTAAAAACATCGAATTCATGTGTGTAGAGTCACTTTCAAACCTGTTTTCTAGCCATGTGTTTCAAGTTGCTTTGGTAATTCTGTATGAATCATTATTAAAGCCTGTTGTGCTTGCCTCAACTGCTACCCTTAATCGCACATTTATTCCACGTTCCCTGGAAGAAAAGCGGCAGCGTGAGCAAACAAAATAAAAAAAGTAAGAGGCCGAAAGACAAACTTTCGTTCGACATTAACAGCCGCAGCCAGCAGTTGCTAGTGCGAAGGTGGAAAGCTTCATTTTAATTAAGCGGTCCGCCCCGATCTGCTCCTAATCTGCCGATAAAAAAAGAGAAGCCTCCGGACCTCGTACATAATTTCCCCGACCGCTACAGCATTTGCATGCGCTCGCAATTAGATCCCTCTCTGGAAGTCCGCCGGATTAGCGTATCTTACAGCGAGGAAGGGTTTACATTTTCAACTAAAAGCCGTCGTTAGTATCCTAAATTAACTGGGAAAAAATCCGAGGCGCTTCGTTCCTATCTTTTCGAGCTTCGCGAACAGGCGAGCGCGCGAGGCATTTAATCTGGAGGAGGGCTCGATATTAAACTATATCCACCGCCTATCAGCCATCCCATCAATATCCAAGGCAGTTAGATGCGATTATATGCCCCGTGTAATGCGTAATCATGATGTATACGCTCGGATACATTCAAGTGCTCGATAGTTCCCGGTTAGGGGTTAGGGATGATTGCAAATTCGCACGAAGTATTCGCGATGGTAACAGAGTATAAAACGTAGTCGCTATCTGACTGCCAAATGGGGTTGTGCAAAGTAAGTTAACTATCGCGCTCTTCCTAACTTTAATTATTTTAGGTTTACCTTCGTGTAGTATGCGTGTCGTACGAAGGATGAATCTTGCTTTATAGGTTTACCTTTTTAGGAATATAATCTTTATATTTACCATTTCTGTATGTCTCCTCGTTTACTTTGTTGTATGACAGTAATACCTTTTTATATATCTGTTATCTCGAATTTAACAAAGGAATTTGATACAAACGGGGCCAGTTTCAACTTTCATAAAAATAGAGGCATTGCCTCACTCTATTTAATTAGTCGCCTTCAGGAATCTAATAACGTTAGCGTAAAATGGGTGAAGATCCCCTTCTTCATTTTATCTTGCTACCTGAGGTACCTAAGATTGTATTTTATCATCCACCCTATTTATCTTTTGCAGACCTGGCGTGAAAAAATTGGCCAGTTTTAAAGTGCTGAATTCGTATGTGTAGTTACTTGGGGTCCTAGGTGACGTATGATATTGGTATGGAGGCAGAAATTAAGAGAAGGGGAGGAATTACTATGTTTGCAATAGACTAATTACGAAGAATAAGGGTAACCAAAACATAATAAAAACACAAAGATAGGATTGGAAACGCTTGACATTTATAATCTTTTGAATGGCGCTGAAAGATAAAGTATGAACAAGAGTGGAAAGGAAAAAGCTGGCGTCGCTTTAAACAGAGAAACATAGTGTACCTCTATTAAAAATGCTAGCATCAGCAATAAAAGGAGATGACCACGATTGTTTTGTTTAGAACATAACGAGTGAGAAGAGTGTTAACAAAGTTAGTGTGACCTTCTAAGACAGTTAAAGGCCTGATGATGTTTTATAACTTCACTTAATTATACTATGTGTCCGAAGATAAAAGGTACCTATATTGAATGACGGATCCTATTTAGTTGTAGGAATTTTATTCCCAATTACTATCGTTAGGCGAAAATGTAGATGTAAACTTAGCTATTTACCTTTATTAAACAGTTTTTGATTGACAACTGTTCAGTCTGATGGAAAGGTGGAGCAGATACCCTTCTCAATGAAGAAGTAACGTGTACTAATTTTCTTTCCTGGGCCTAGATGGGAATTTTTTTCAGCCACACTTGCATTTTCTTAGATTAGTCTGAAGGTTTCTAGAAGCAGTGACGGAATTGTATGGCCGGTATCATTGGCAACTGCTGTTAATACAGTCGTTGGAAGGTCGGTGATATATAACACGAGTCTCACTTATCCCAACTCGCTGCCTTGTTACACCCCTGACTTTATTTGCTAAATGGAGACTGGTGTGTGCAACTCCCATATTTAAACAGAAAATAAAGATCTGTGAAGTACGATGTCAGTAACTCATGGAATAGATGCAGAAGGCATTTCGCAAAGACTTAATATAATAAAAACATATGCAGATCAGTAACCTTAGTGGATTTCTTCGAATGTCCCCCATTGGCTTCTAAAGTCAAACTAACAACTCCATACCAGTCTCGATTGTGCTAGAATGGGAGGAAGGGGAAGGGTAATTTGTTTAGTATCAGTTTTTGAAAAAATAGGCCAAGGTAAGAAGGCTATTTTTTGCCAGACTAGGTCAACGTGATGACATGTACGTCCTCTTCCACTCGCTTGTAAAGTTCTTATTACGAGTATTATAGCTGTATTAACTATCTGTGTGTATAGCTAGACAGTGTGGTGAAAAGCTAGCGTATTATCTGTGCGCTACCGACTACAAACATATTTTCCGTTGATCGTTTATTTATTGTTCATTGAAATGTTAAACAGTGTTTAACATGATCGCGTCCTCGAATGTTAAGATACATTTAACATGCATCCACTCATTTAACATGCACGCACTCGCGTCCTCGAATGTTAAGATACATTTAACATGCATCCACTCATTTAACATGCATGCACTATAGGAACATCACACGTATTCATGGTAGTCCGATTTCGATTTAGCAGTTTTTAGTAATTATTATTGATTCAAAATTATTGCCTCAATGAACAATAAACTAATGAACGCATTTCGAGGGGTAACCGTCTTAACGTTTCTCACATAAATTACCACTCTTGCTTCGCTGCGCTCGCTCGAGTGGTAAAAATATGCTCGAATGTTAAGACTGGGTTACCCCTCTTAATACGTTAATTACTATTATGGGTTTCATTGATGTATAGAAGATCGTCTGTTAATGAATGATTTTTTATTAATGAACGATTCTTAAAAATCCATTCATAACTTCTGGGAAGTGCAACGGAGGCAAACACACCACACAATTCATATACCCTAATCTAACTTAAAAGCTAACTTAACTAATCAGTTAAAATCTATCGCTGCTCCGAGAAAAGCCTCGGCCACAGCCAGATTTGAACACATGTTCACCTGGTTGCCAAGTTGGGCCTTTGCTCACCAACCAACCAGGCGGTTTACATCTACAAACTTATTAATATAAATTACGATCATTTACCGTAAATATGTTTGCTGTAATATTCACAATGCTGCTGTAGTTAAAGCCTTTCCATTGCTATCTAACAATTTTGAAAATATATTGTCTAGTACTGAAAGTTAATGTTTGTCCATATATATGGGAGATAAAATAAATTTGACACAATTAATCTGATTCTGACAGAAGCATTTGCAAATGTATTAGGCAACATACTATTTTAACCTTGTCAAATCACATGGAAATGGAATAGTTCAGTACCTGCATTATCTTCCGTTTAATTTTTCATGGATATTTAAATTTACTCCATCATTAGCAGATTCTCTTAGTTTCCTAGTTTGAAATCGCTGACGGTCATTCTGAATCCGAGTGCATGTGCGTGCGAAGAGAGCATGTGTTCGGACACACAACGTCTGATCACGTTATAATGTCCAGTCCTAGAATTTATGACGTCTTGAACAGTCTCGCTTTCCTTGGCCACCGACTGCGTTAATTTTCGATCAGATCGGCAGTCACAACATTCTTAACGTAAGTCATGCTTCTGCTAAACATAATTACTGCCAACACAGGTCGTCATTCATACGTGAATATATGCAGTAATTGTCCACGGATGTCTATAGACAACCCTTTCAGATGCCGAATGAATTGCTGGGTGATTGAATTCCTCGTCTTAACTAAATCTAAACGCTTCGGTTTGCACATCAAAGGAGAAAAATAGAGGTAATTGGTCTTCGGTCAACGTCTCCTGATGGTTGAAGGAGTCGCAACTGTGTGTTAATCGTGCATTCACAGTTGATCTACTGCGATGTTTCGTCATCTGTTAGCCTGTTTTTCTTCTGAAGCGCCGCCACAACGATAGCCTATGTCTTCAGCTCTCGATCCTCGGCTTAATGGCCGCAGGACGATGCCAGGAAATTAGCAAAGATGCGTTACTATTAGTCTCGAGACTTGTTTACGACGCCACTGAGAGAAATCCTGCGTTAGAACGCGTTTGCTCCTGCGACGTTTACACCGTTCCTGAAATTTATGCGCGATTGTTGTTGATTTTTATTTGGCGAATGCCTCGAATAATCCTAATACAGCATGCACGTATCCTGGCGGACGTGCCTCTCTCCTTATACTATTCCATAAGTGTTAATAGTCCTGCTACGTGCCATAACACCGCCACTAAAACTTGCGACTTATCCGCGAAAGGATAGTCCTTGCTAACATTTTATTGATCCCAGCGGTTTACATGTTTGTTGAATCCACCTTCAGCCACTTTTACTGTACGCAATTTGGAATTTATATACTGTATTAACTACTTTCTAATATTTTTAAGTACTAGTAGACGCTAGATATACACAATTCATCAAAAAATTATAGAAACAAGCACTACAATAGAAAAGGCGTCAATTCCTCCACACTTGTGTATACGGACAATGCAAGAGATATTCAAAAATATAGATTGGAAACAGATGAATTTATTTGGAGAGAAAATACTTAAATAATTTAAACTAGCGATTGAGGAGATACTAATAGCTAATTATAATAACTATAGGAGGTGCTAACAGAATTAAAACAAAATTCATAAGTAGACCTTATATCTGTAGGCCAGTCATCGTAGACACAAAAATCGTGTTAGGTCGCAAAAAATTGCACTGCGCTGATTTTTTGGTATATTGTAAGGATAGATACCAATAGTGTAAAACCAAGTTTGCAGCTTCGAAAGACCTGTGCTAACTGCGTGGTGCTCGAAAAACCTTTTTTTTTGGACTTTTTTCAGTGTTTGGCTTATTACTTCTAAAAGCTATATCCTACGAAAAAAGTCGTCCTGTACACTTTTAAAGTAGACAAAATGTTCTACAATTTGAGTTTGACAGCAGCTTCGTAGGTAGAATACGTCCAGAGATACAGCGCTTCAAAGATTGGCTATTTTTTCAAAAAGTTCGAAATTGTAGTTTTAGCCACCTTCCGAGCAGAATATCGGTTAAAATGCTCATCCTACGAGGAAAGTCATGGGAAATAAAGTTATAGAGCAGTTACTTAGCTTTAATTTAAGTATAAGTGTAACCCTATAGGTTTAATAGTTCACTTGTTATCAGGAAAAAACTAAAAATTAAGGAAAACGGATTTTTTTAAGAAATGGAGCTCCTGTTATTAATATTGCACAGTTACCTAATAGAATGTTACAAAAATGACATTACATTTATAAATTTGATTTATTGTTATATACAGTGTCCGCCAACATTTGTTACAATTTGAGCGTTACAGCAGCTTCGTAAGTCCAATACGTCCCGAGATACAGCACTTCAAAAATTGTAGTTTTAGCCGTTCTTCCAAGTAGAGTATCGGTTAAAATACCCATCCTACGAGGAAATGAAATTATTATAGCAGTTATTTAACTTTAATTTAAGCACAAGCGCAACCCTGTAGAACCAATAGTTCCCTTGTTATCAGGAAAAACGAAAAATTAATGAAAACGGTGTATGATCTGTTGTCCCCATTCACCAGTACGTCCAGATGTTTCTAGATACCAATCTTTTTCTAGTGTTTATACTGTACGGATAACATTCCGTCGAGAAAGAGGTAATTTTTGCTGGGCCTTGAGAATTCTTCAGTAATTTTTTCTCCACAAAGAAAACAAATATCCCCCAATATGTGATGCCTCGAGCCCGAGGCAGAGTTCTCCCTATCCCTGCGTGAAGTCGAAGCTTCGGGAGCTGCATCTCTTCCACGACGGACAGATGCTTTCCACGGTGTACCTCTTCCTGCATGTGTCATGTACGGTGACTTCATTCAATTTACTCAAAAACTGTTTGTTCTGGTGGAGCCCACGTTTCTCACTCACTTCCATTAGCGTCTGAATACCGCGTTTTTTTACTGTCGCTAGTGTCACTGTCCCCGTCCCTTCCTCAAGTACACTGCGACACATGAAACAAACACCCCATTCTCGTAAGAAGAATAAAAAACAAACAAAAAACACTTCAATAAGTTCAACGAAAAACAAGATTTTTGATTGAAAAGTAACAGTTCGAACAGTTTGATCCGGACACGGCCGTTTCATCAAGCACAATGAGTTGCGTACTGTAATGTCATTTTTGTAACATTCTATAGGTAACTGTGCAATATTAATAACAGGAGCTCCATTTCTTGAAAAATCCGTTTTCCTTAATTTTTAGTTTTTTCCTGATAACAAGTGAACTATTGGACCTATAGGGTTACACTTATACTTAAATTAAAGCTAAGTAACTGCTCTACAACTTTCCTCGTAGGATGAGCATTTTAACCGATATTCTGCTCGGAAGGTGGCTAAAACTACAATTTCGAACTTTTTGAAGAAAATAGCCAATCTTTGAAGCGCTGTATCTCTGGACGTATTCTACCCACAAAGCTCCTGTCACACTAAAATTGTAGGAAATTTTGTCTACTTTAAAAGTGTACAGGGCGACTTTTTTCGTAGGATACAGCTTTTAGAAGTAATAAGCCAAAAACTGATAAACGTCCAAAAAAAAAAAAGGTTTTTCGAGCACCACGCAGTTAGCACAGGTCTTTCGAAGCTGCAAACTTGGTTTTACACTATTGGTATCTATCCTTACAACATACCACAAAATCAGCTCAGTGCATTTTTTTGCGACCTACGATGTTTTAAATGACTGGCCTACTGCTACATGTAATGTCCGCGGTCTTCCGTGATTTTGTGTAATTCCTTCGATTTCCTGCACTCGTTTAGGAAGCATGTCAGAAATGTAACTTGTAGATTTATAGGACCAGGTTATTTTACTGTAGGGGTTGAAACTTGGTGAAGGGATGAAGGGCTGTAAGGTAAGATGTGAATAGAGTAGCCATGTCTAACTAACCCTTAAGACATTTGTAGCCTACCCCAGTTCACAAATGAATGCACCTCAATGCTAGAGAATGTATTAAAAATCAAATAAAAATACACTGTTCCTATACCTTTTGTGTCAGGTTTTGCTTATTCTAGTCGATATGGTGACCTAGTGAGTTACTTCATGTAAATTGAAAACAAACGTCTGCAGAAATCCTGGCCTGAAGACAACACATTGCAGCTTGACTATATCACTATAACACCAATGCTGAACGTTGCGTAAATATAGCTTAGATATTACATATTATGAACTAGTTTTGCGGTGTAATTAATTTTCGTAAAAATGCACACAATCGTCTATTTTATGTGTCAAATTTAGTTTGAACATGTAAATAAATTAAAAATTATGGTAAGGTCAAACCAATCAATAAACATAATTTAGTTGAAAAAAGAAGTAGATTAGTATATACACATACCTGGGGCATACAATAAAACTATTAAAGGAAATAGGAACGAAGTAAACTTGTATTTGGCAAGCTTAATTACATTCTTCAAAGTGAAAGCAAAATATAACCATCGATATTAAAGTCAAAGTACTAGAACAATGCTTAATCCTGGTACTAATATATAGAACCAAAACTTGACCATGAGAAAGTTTCATGTGACTCAGCATCATATGCAAAGAGTAATATTAGGCTATATTCCACCGGAGAGATTCCCAAACTGTGATATATGTACCACTGGTGATACTCAAAATCCGTCCGGGTGGTACGCAATCGCATTCCAAAATCACAACATAATATAAGAAAACAGTTTGGTTGGGGAGTAAGCAGTATCTAAACCAGAGAGAAATGTGAATTGTGGTCCGTAAGTTGAAAAGTATGAGAACAGTTGTTCTACGAGATGCAAAGACATCCCAGTGGAAAAGACCAAATAGTAGAAAGTGAAGGTATAGTCAGCAAGAGCTAAATGGAGATGGACAGACCATGTCGCTCGAATGAAACCCAATAGATGGACTAAAATAACTACTGAATGGAAATTTAGGATGATCAATCAGGTGATTTTTGCGGTCATTTTGACGTTCGTTTCTATTTTTACCTATTTGCCTATTAACTAACGATAGCCCTACGGATCTAACTCACCTTAGTTGCCCCCTAAAAGTTACTTATTGGCTATGCAACTTCAAAGGATATAGATGGTTTTTCTGCCACGAAGTTACGGTGTGAATTGCAGGTATACGTTTCAGTTGCGCTCTTGCATTTTCCCTGCTCGTCTTGTTTGATATTTCATGGTTTTGTTAAACCTCGTCTGAAAGAGTTATGTGGGTTAATTAGATCGGGGAGCTCGACATTTTCCTGACAAATTAAATATTTACTTAGACATGTTGAAGATTGGCAGCTTGCATTCAAGTGTAGTAGGTGGTGTCCCTTGCACCTCTTGTGTGAATTTACTTAACAGTTCATTGCCGATAGTATATTGTGTGGCTTATCTGAGCGAATCTGTTCGTGAAACCTCGTATCGAATAGCTTTTCAGGCGTTTTCTGTTGAGTTTGAGCGTATTGCATTTGCTTACCGTGAAGGTTTAAACGGTTGTTTAGTAACTTCTGCCGGACTGATCCGTTCTGTTTTGGTTACCAGGACAGTAATTCATCAAAAAGTCTGCGTCTGACCAGTTATTGGGATTTGCGATTTAACGAATGATGCATCTCTGTCGCTTTTGGCCTTTCTTATGGTCGATTAGTATAATCGAATTTCAGAAAATACACCAACGGGTGGATCTATTGAAGACAGCAAGTTTTTAAAATGTCTTTTGATAAGTTTGCAACTCCTGATTATGCTACGTAGGATTAGGGAAAGAGCGTGGAGACGATTTACACCAGAACCCTTCTTTTTTTATTATGGATTTGGGATTTTTGTTTGTATTTATGCATATCTGGATTAATGGATTTGGCTTTCTAGTTGCTAGATTTGGGTATCTAAATTTGGTTTAATGCATTTTTTTAAATTTAGGTTTGTGAATTGAAAAGATTCGAATTTCTAGTTGCGGCTTGGTCCCCTTGACTTCGTTTTTGAAGAACGCTGGATTCAATAGATATGCCACAAACTTGCTTTACTGTGGATAAACATTTTGCGATAATTCAAAACGTATTAAGGTGAATAAGTTTACAAGCGCATGATATTCGAATTTTCCTGTACATTGTGCATTGTTTATTTGAACATTCATATTGGAAATTACATACGTTATGCTGTGAACGCAACGTCTACACGTCGAGGTGTTAGTATTGGATTTGACTCAATTTCTTACGTACCCTGTCATTAAATACCTTAACAGATATATCAAGGCATTACTACGTGTACAGCGTTAATTGTAAAAACACCTTGATATATCGGTTAGGGTACCTATACATTATTTTATTACGTCACGAGAAACTACTACTATCTGATACTACTTGTCTGTATGTAGGCATTGAAAATAAATATCACTTTAATTGCTCCACATTTAAGGCTTTTCCCTTTCTATAACAGGTCATAGCTTATCAAAAAGCCTACGCTCCATAAAGGTAATTTTGAGTTGTTTCCCTTCAATCTAAGTTGCGATTAACATATCACTGGGAAATCTTCCAACTTAGATTCGCGATTTGTTAAACAATCAACTTGATACCGCCCGTATTTAGTTTTGATTATTTTAATGTCAATTCACTCCCTTCTCCTAACTAGCTTAACTGGCCCGTTGGACACTATTTGTTACAATACTGGTTTGGGTATTCACAGCTCGCTATGGAGCTTTTATTGAGGTGTTTATGTTGTCGTTAGTTTATTCTAGTGCAATTGCGTATAAGAGCGTTTAGCGGTCACAATTTGGACGGATGCCGTAGAGAAAACGTAGACGATAATCGTTTCTGATAAATAGAATCAGAGAGAGTGTGTGTGTATGAGAGAGACAGAGAGAGAGAGAGAGAGAGAGATAGAGAGGACACATATACATGATGTATGCAAATAAAGTAGCATAAATGATTCGGGTAAATTCTCGGGTCAAAACAAGAACATTGAGCTAAAGATGCCTTTAGTACAAAGTTGTAGCCCTGATGACTACCAGCCCTTTAAAGGTTAAGAAGAAAACAAATATTTAAATTCCTTAATCAAGGATGCCTAGATGAAAATCATATCTAAGAAAGGTTGAATTGCAGTTCAATATCGCCCAAAGTTATTGCCAATTACGTGCATGCAATTCCGGAGATAATATACAGTGGAAATGTATACTACTAAGATGGCAGATAATTTGAATGCAAACAGAGTTCCTGCCTGTATAAGTTATTTTTCCTGAGTTGACTATTTATTTTCATAATTTATAATCTACTCCAATTTATTTAGAATAATATGATTTTAATAGTGTTTCCATTTCATATCTTGGAGCGCTGTAAGCCCCCCGATCGCTCCTTAATTTGCTCTTCTTATACATAATGCATACCCAATTATTATATCGATACATCAAACTGCAATATTCGATTTGGTTTGTAATTAAACTTAAGTGCATTTGCCCTTAAGTTTCATAACTCTCCTGTATAAAATCCATAGAAACTCCTATCCTTAAATATGCAGGAAGAACTGTTACGTGTCAGAATGAAAGGATAATTTATATGAATTTGGCGAAGGGTGTGCCGAAGTGCGTGAAAATTCATCACGAAGGTGAAACGGTTATATAAATCTTCGCATCGAGGCCCGAGGTAAAAAACGATCAAACGCCATTATGTATATTAATTAAGAGTGAAGAACGGCAGAGAGAACGATCTTTGATCTGACCCAGTTACGATAACAACCCATTTTAAATTATTTATGTGATTTATGTGATTGTTACAGCAGAACATCAGGCAGTATGCAAATTGGGTGTTACTACAGAATCATCGCATCTCGACCAAAAAACGGTGTTACATAAACTACTGCGTATTTTAAAAGATAGAAACCAGCAGTATATCGATTTTTCATTTTGCTTTCATTGTAAATATACAAACAAATAATTTTGAGAAATACTGAATGTTCTATTTACTATCTATTTTAAGTCATCAAAATTAAGATTAACTGAAATCAGAATTCGTTTTTGGTACACACTCCGCAAAATGACACTTTAACAGGCTCGTTCGCGTCTGCAAAATGCTATTCTAGCGTACTAGCAGAATAGTACCATAATGGATTTTAGCGTACTGAAAGGTAACTTAGCAACACATTAGAAATGTGATATTTTTTAAATTGAAATAATTTACATTTTTGCACTACTAGTCTCAGAACTCACCATTATTGGCCTATCTTTAGGTCGTGAAGTTGATTTTCTCCACCAAGGGAGAGAAAGTAAAATAAACAATTTTCACCGTGGTAACTAATAAATTGCTAAGTTACCAAATATGACTATTTTAATTTTGACGTTTTAAAGAGCTGTATTGTCAGGTTGACCGTTAGAATATTTTCGAAATTTGTTGGGAATTTAGTTATTAAGCCGTTTGGTAGTGCAAAAAATAGTATATACACCACGGTAGCGAATCGTCTTATAACCTTCGCGCTTTAGACACTTCGCGCTGCGCGCTCAGTATCTAATATGCGCTCAGGTTATAATACTGCGCTTCGCTACCTTGATGTATAATATACTATTTTCTGGCTTATAGCATACAATTTGCAGAGCTGCTACCAAAAAACTTGTATGCGTCACGTACGCAAATAGCTTTAGGGGACTCCTCTTATTAAAGACTCGGCTCCCTCGTCGCCTCGTCTTTAAAAACGATTCGTCCCCTACAATTCCATTTTGCGTACTTGATACATAATATACTATTTTCTACTCATGACATTGAAATCAGTCATTTTGACATGGATTCCGTGGTTGAAATTGTATTTCAACCACTAGAGATTGAAATGTTCGGACTACTGGGATTTCAAACTGTTTGACATTCAATTGTTGACAAGAGAAATGTCACTTTATGTTTAAGTTCTTCTAAAGTGCATTAATTTGTTAAAATTTGTGAAAATTCGTAGAAAAAATAGTATATGCAACTCGTGGCTGATAAAATTTCAACGTCTCGAGTTAATTTTTTCAACTCGCTTCTCTCGTTGAAAAAAACCACTCTCAACGTTGAAATTGTATTTCAACCACTTGTCCCATAATATACTATTTCCGCCAATCGTACTAGAACTGTCACATTATTGACAAAATTTTGTTGAGCAAAGTCAAACATTCCATTACATCAGCCGCTGCTAGGTAATTTACAATAAAACTGTACAGGAATAATTCAAACACTCCATTACATCAGCCGTTGCTAGGTAATTTACAATACAACTGTACAGGAATAATATTTCCGGCCTAGGCAGGGAATATTCGAGTACTATTTCCTAATTTTTTTAATTACTCGTATCGATTGGCGGAAAAATAGTATGTGTATCTTGGACAAAAAGCATCATTCCCAGACTCCTGTGTTGTTGGGCTCGGCATTCGCCTCGCCCAACAATATTCACAGTCGTCTGGGAATGTTATGCTTTTCGTCCTAGATACACAATGTACTATTTC
Source organism: Agriotes lineatus (assembly GCA_940337035.1). Taxonomy (NCBI): domain Eukaryota; kingdom Metazoa; phylum Arthropoda; class Insecta; order Coleoptera; family Elateridae; genus Agriotes; species Agriotes lineatus. The sequence continues at coordinate 60,126,540 of OW679195.1, read as the reverse complement.
AGCAGTGTAAAATTTAAAATAATCGTTCCCCTGAAACAATTACTGTTACGGTTTCTTGTACCCTATCGAAATTTCTAGTATTTTTACAAAAAATATATTAAGACTCTTTTTCAAAGGGTAAAATGGACACATTTTTAGATTCCATTGTAAAACGTCTGAACAGAGATGCTTTGATTTTCTCTGTCGCATAAATTTTAATTGAAAAAAAATGTATGAAGAAAAGTATTAGAAAACTATGCTAAAACAGAAAAAGAAACAAACATACGAATTTTTGTAAAATAAATTTAGGTTTGAAATCAGAATGGGTTTTGTGAGAAAATTATACCTTAAAATTGACCGAAGATTTTTCGTCAGCCGTCCAATAATAGCTAGAACACCAGAAAGTATTAAAGCGTTAAGAAAACTGCTGGTAGGAGATTATCGAATTACTTTGAAATTCGTACGACACTCATTAATGACCAATAGAAAAATTAGTTCACGAGTCGTAACCAAGAGAACAACAAAAATTTCTTGTAAATTTTTTGTAGGTAGAAAAAACTTCTTTTTAGAGTTTGTGTCGTTACAATTTTCTAACCGAATCTGCATTCGAGCATTAATTCATATTCGGAAATTATTTTTCGGTCCGGCAAATTAATACGACATTGTTGGAACGCACTCAAAAAAATCCGAAAGAATTAATGCTCTTATAAGATTATATGTGAAAATAATGTCTGAAGAGCTTCCAGAACTTCCTCGAAAGTGCACGTTGTAACACCGAACAATTTCAACAATCAAAGGAAACTAGGGGTAAAAATATCGCAACGTTCCTAATAATACTGAACGAATAAAAGGAAACACTTGGTAATGCGAATTACATCAATTTTCAAATAAAAGAGTATCAGTGGTGGAATTCGAATTGCAGCGCCCATGTGAAACACGCGCACATCGAGAACCTCTCGCATCTGTGCGATGTGTGGCGATATTAAACAGAACGCACTTATTATTACACCTTTTTGACTTCTTCTACATTTATCCTGTATCTATTGGGTCCCATTTTCGTCAAATGTAAAGCCTGAGCTATGTGCAAATGACTACTTTTATCTATTTCGAAGTTAAAGCGAAAATAACCAAAGAATTATTATTTTAAGGTGCTCACCCTGCATATGTTGGGTCTTAAATATGCCCATTTTCTTCTTTTACAGTTGAATAATAGTTCTTGAGCTAAAGCAGATATAAGAAGAATTGCATTTTTGAAGGAGCTCACCCTGTACATATTTTACCGAATTTTTCTCGGTTTTATGTCAGAAAGGCATATAATCTTCATGCAAAATATCGTTTTCCTCCAATAAATAGCTTTGTGTTATACCGATAACAGATAGACACATCGACAGACAGTCGAAATTGAAAAAAATACGTTGTTTGTCATGTAAAGTTCAGGGCGCTTCATCCACACGTGGGAATATAGCCTGAGACTCGGCGAGTCAGTGTCGCCGAAATATCTCTTTCCGAAACCCAGTAATCTGGCACACCTTTAACGGCGTACTCAGTGATGTGGTTAGCATCACGCCTTCGACGACGGCCTTACTTTCCCGATTTCCATAACTGTGGTTTCGGTACCCAATTTTTAAAGCGACTGAGTGGGCCGCCCTCCAGTTGCCTGATGTGGGGATTGAACCCCGTACCGTGGCAACGCAGCCTGACGCCCTAACCGCTCGGCCACGCTGGCGTTCGTCATATAGGTACTTTGAAACCGAAGAAATTTCTGTGATTTTTTTGCAATTACAACACCGCATAAATACTGCCTAGTCACTGCAGAGGTGGCGAACCAATGGCACGCGTGCCATTGATGGCACGCGACAAAATAATTTGGGCACGGCATTAATTAAGGAATTTAGGTACCTAATCGAAACAATTTATATTTAATAATGAATAGAACATGAAGCTTCAAGGCGCAAATAAAACAATTATTGTTATGATAGATCTCATTCGTGCTTTCGAGTATGAACTGCAAGTTTTAGTAACGATATTGTTACCAAAAACTACAAATATTTCCCGAACTTGTAAAAAATCACCAGATATTTGGATTTACACGAAAAACCGGATCAAGCAAAAGTCACTTAAGCGTTTAATTTGGCAATTAATTCTTCAATCAAAGAATTTTTATCGATATTTTCTCAGTTCAAAGAATTATCAGAAACACTCAAGTTTATTGTGTATCCTCATGTGACTTCACTTGATAAACAGAACTTGGCCAAATTTGACTATCTGTATCAGGAAATATGAGTAAAAATGCCAATATCAAATTTATGGAAACGTGGAATTCAATTCCAGACACATTTAGCTGTCTGAAGAAGCTGGCTTTTGCTATCTTAACAATATTTTCATCTACCTGTGCCTGCGAGTCATTATTTTCAGAAATTAAGTTGTGAAAATTGACATTTAGAAATTTAACATTATAGTTTATGGAGATAAATTATGTCAATAAAATTCTGAAAATATGTGTTATATTATTAATTTAAAGTAATATTGCTAAATGAGTCTCTTATTTCCAATCAAAGATGTCGATGTCAGTATCTGATTGATAAATGATGTTGATATAATTTTGTGGATTTTCCAATATTTCTTTGCCTTGGAATTCTTAATAATATAATTTATTAGATCGAATAAAGGAATACCCCCTTAGAGATTTTTTTGTATACTGGTCTAGTAGCAACTAATATCTACACGCTTAACATGAGTCCGGTAAGTATATTTTAATGGCCTAGGCCGATAGCACATAGCAACGCCGTGATTCGTGTTCTACGTATGGTAGTATATTGTTGCTGGCACTGTCAGTCAATGCCAAATTCGAGGTTAGCAGGTTAGGTTTTTCGTCAGTCTGTGCCTGACCCAAAACCTAACCTCGAACTTGATATAGGCAGCATCACCAACAATACACTTTAGTACTGCCAAACGTATAACAAGAATCGCGGCATTTTTAAAGCAAATAGTTTGAGAGAATTGTTTAATAAAATTAAAATGATTCGTGTTTTTGTTTAGTATACAAAAAAATACACGAGACACAGTCGGTATACCCCTTTATGGCCTCGCTGGTTTACGTGTCTTGCCCTGGCGGGTTCAACCGTGAAGTACTAGCTCTGCTTTGCAGAACCATTGCTATTATTGTTCTACTAAATTTTTCCGCCAGATCCTTCAGTGAATGGCAATATCACACATGCCCAAGTTCTACGAGCAGTGGCAGACGCAAAAGGTCACGTCGTTCAAACATTTGGGGTAGGGCTCCTCGGTTCGTACGTAGTTGATACTTCCATTTTCAGAAGTGGCTTTTAAAACACAATGGATTTTATCTGTGTGGCATGTAACCTGCATTTTCGAGTTGGAAATAGTAGAAGATTTTATTATTTTTGCTACTACTCAAAATTATTTGATGCTTCGGTGGATTCTTCTTTTACTTGTATATTTCTACAACCAACCCATTTTTTTGTAGAAATTAGAACTTATCCGTTTTACTTTTGAGGACCTCAATATTACATTTGTAAATTGTGTTTAGTTGAGTATTAATAACAGGCAGTATGGATGGCCTACCAAAAATATTACCCAAAAATAAATTAAGGCATGAAATGCTTATCCCGTTTAGACTAAATTAGTTAAAAATACTAGTAGAATCGTAACATCGCACATAATTCAAAATACTAACTTCAATGTAGAAAAAATGTCGAAGTAGGAATTGTAGAATATCATTATGCAATTTAAACTAATATCCACTTCTTATAGGACGTTCTTAATTAAGTTAACAAATATTTCGACAATAACGTAAAGTCAACATCAAGACGAGAAGTTATCATCATAAGAAAGGGTACCACCGTATTGCATAAATACCATTCCCTTTCATAACCGGCTGAAAATTTCAAATCAAAATAGGTAGAAAATTATCAGACATTTGATTTTCCTTAGTAGGGTGAAAATACGGAAATGGAAAAAAAATCCAAGGGAAATCATAAAATAAATTGTTCGATGTATCGCCATCTTAATGGTCCCTGATTTTAGGGTGCACCCTGTTCTTAACACGGCACTTATTTTGGTGGAAATCGGCTGAGACCCGAGAAACAAATCTGAGGCGCAAGAGTAAAATTTCGGAGGGTTTACAGGCGTCGCTCGGGGAGCAGGCCACAGTTTTGCCGAAATTTATTGACAGTTGCAGCATTGTAGTTTCAGTGTTTCCCGTCGGAATCGAGGGTCCCTCGTTGCGAAGTGACATTTTTTCCTGCTGCACGTTGCGAGGGGATCGCAGTAGGCCATTTGCATCTCATTCAATTATTTATACCGAGTTATCTCGGCCCTGTCTGTGCCTGTACGCCTCGGGCTCGCTCAACACACATACACACTCGAACTCTCAGCAAACTCGCGAATCAAAGGAACGAATTTATGTTATTGCCTCGGAAGCCGCTGCTCGGTAAGAGATTCCATGCTATATACCAGCTTAATTGGCTCACAATTACTGGCTGCAAGTAAACAACGGCCGCGCTTCACATTATCCGACCTCCTCTTAGAAAATCTATTTACTCGCTCCAATAGTAGTTGAACTTGTTTTTAGTTTGCCTTTCGGGATGGGCTGTCGAGCTATCACCGGGGAGAGGGGCTCGTCACAACGAAAACGTGATGAAGGATGTAATAACTTAATTAAAAGTGGAGTTTCGTTGCTCCTAACCGCTCCCTCACGAACGACCCGTAAGAAACTAAGCATTATTTATGATCGTTCCCACGAACTCGTAAAGATATAAAACCAATTAGTCAACAGATAACCAAATTGCTTAATTCAAGACGGCTAATTATTGATTGTGTGTTTTCATCTAAAAGGTCAAGTAGGCCGCGCCTGGATGCTCCACTGATCGCCTTAATTATGGGCAGTCGACCTCCTACAGTCATAAACCATAACCATCTCTCACTTAGCATTAAAGATCACGGGCGTTCCGGGAACTGGAGCGGCCCCGAGCGGGAGCCCTGCGCTACACCCAGCCCTTGTTGACTGCCAATGCTAACTCAAACAATATTATTAGTTCACTAATTCGCAATCACAATCGCATTCACGCTGGCGTGTTGGCGCGCTCGTTTCCTTTTTTCTAACTTCGGAGATGTTTGATGCCTCGCAGCAGACGTGACCGAGATCGAGCGAGATATGAAAGGAGAAGGAGTCTGGGATGGGCCGCTTTTAACCTTGCTTTCCCATGCTTCACACTTTGATCTTATTCTAAATAAAGTTACGTAAAATCGAGTAGGCCAAGCAGAAATGAAGTTTTGGCGTTGAATTCGCACACGTCCGCTTAAATATTCGCTTAACTCCAGCGCCAAGTTTGAGAGTTCCGGAAGTTTCTGAAGGGCCGCTTGACACGAAAGCGTCTAACAAAATAATGCCCTAAAAATAAACCGCGGTGGTAAGGAAGGATTTTTAATGGAAACTTTCTCTCTGGAGACTTTGCATTTGTTTATGCACAGGTAGAACAGTAACGGAAGCTGTAGAAGGCAGATAATTAATTTTGCGATGACAAAATCAAGAGATTACTGGAGTTACTGTATTGATTTTGTAGATGTGCAAACATTTGTTAAATTATTTCGTAATGTATTTCGCTTAAAGCACTCTGGCTAAATACAGGGAGTTTATTATAACGCGCAATGTGTAAATGCGTTTATTTTAAAATGCAATATGTAAACGTACTGAGTATGTAAAAACATAATACCTATACTCTACGGAGGAAAGAGATCCGTTGATCAAATGGTATAAAAGTTTACAGCAAGTATGTGGGTTATTATTATGCCCTGTTCTTTCTGATGTTTCTTTTTCAATAAAATTACAGTTCATATGTTGCATTTTAAAATAAACGCATTTACACATGGCTTAAAAACCAATAGTAAAAATCTGGTGTGATACACGCACACAACTTCCTTTTACAGTGATCTTGTAATTAGCCAAAAATTTGATTTTAAATTTTTAAGCAATTGTCAAAAATTTTAAAAAATTACACATTTTACAAAAACGGTACAAAATAGAGTGTTAGTTCAAGAGACAAATTTTCACATATAATCTCATAAGAGCATTAATTCTTTCCGGAAATTTTTTTGAGTGCGTTTCAACAACGTCGTATTAATTTGCCCAAGCGGGACGCGAGGGCAAATTAGGTCGTTGTTGGAATGCACGAAAAATAATTTCTGGATATGAATTAATGCTCGAATCCAGATTCGGTAAGAAAATCGTAACGACACAAACCCTAAAAAGAAGTAATATCTACCTACAAAAAATTTCCAAGAAATTTTTTTATTGTCTTGGTTACGGCTCGTGAACTAATTTTTCTATTGGTCATTAATGAGTGTCGTACGATTTTCTCTAAAATTTTAAGCTAACTTAAAATATGTAACAATATACCGGGTGTTCTATTTAATATAGGAGTTAATAAAAAATATAGAAAAAAAAACAAAAGAAACCCATTTTAGAAGTATTCAACTGGAAAATCACCTATCTCACATCAATACACATTAAAAAAGTAATAAAAATGTAAAGTTTAAAAAAAATCGTTAGAGCCGTTTTTGAAAAAATCGAAAAAAACTGAAAAATCACAAGAGTAAACACCTACTTCCGGTTATGCGATTTTTTTCAAAAGCTTGCTGTCGCATCTACATAGTACACAAAACTTATATATGAAGTTTCAATGCCATACCTCTTTCCGTTTTTGAGATATTCTGTTCACAGGCAGACAGACAGACACACAGACAGACAGACCAATGACAAAAAATATTTATTTTTGGGATCAGGGGACTCTAAAAGATCTGTTGAAAACTCAATTTCGAATTTTTGGGGTGAATCCAATACTTCCTTTATTGTAAAAGGAAGTAACAATCAAGTCCTCATGGAAACGGAAATACCATTGCGCATTAAAATAAATTCACTGTATAGATTTCTAACGATTCTAAATAATTTATTGGTTTTCTGCTGGTATATGCTTCTGCATGAAAATTAAAATTAATTTGCATAGAAAGTTTCATTTAGCTGGAAGACATTAACAAATTGTTTCTTCCTTTGAATAAACAACTTTTTATATACATATTGTACATGTACATGTATATTATATTACACAAATATCATTATATAGATGCGTTTGCATATAATGATTATGTTTAACAAAAAAATTTATAGTTTAAATACATAATTGCATGACACTTGTGATGCAATGTTCGTTGACATATGTAAATGTTCTTACATTTTGGATATATTGCATATAATCCATTCTTATTTTACATGAAGGTTGGCCTGGGATTTTTGTTGTGAGGTTGCCTATCTACTAGGTATAACGGTATCCTTACCGGATACGATCTACAGGATGAGATGCTACGCCTTATGTCTATACATGGCACTGGTTTCTGTACTGTGTTGTATTATACGTTTTTACAAAAAATTGTTCTGTCACCAATGTCATTAATTGATTTATCAATGTTGTTTTTGTCATCATGATTACTTGGTAATTGCACGTCTTACCGACAACCCAAAACTTGGAATTCTAAGGTAAACGCTTTTACGCTTATGAACCAACAGTACATATTTGAAAATATGTTACAGATAACAAAGCTAGAGCTAAAAGCAATAGAAATAGGTAAAGCGTTTTTTACAATCAAGTTCATAAACATTTTTTCGTTAGTCTTTCATTTGTCATAATTATAATCACCAAAGGACCAATCGTTAAATTTGCATTCTTGGAAATTAATATAAAGAGAAAAAAAATAACTTTAATGCCTTATAACTTCTTATTGGAGGGACATTGTACTAAGGCACATTAGGTTTAATCGTTTTATTATAACCTAAGGAATCTATGGTCAATCGGTGTTTCATTCTTTTTAAGACATCCTGTATACCCATACAGAGGGTTGGAAACGCTTCCCTATGAAGTTGTAACTATTTGAAAGTGTAGGTACATATAGTTGTATGATGGCCACGGCAAAATCCAAGTAGTTTATGATTTCTGTGACATGTTATTTTAGCAAAATATACAGATTTGGTTGTAGAATTTCATACGAATTGTACTTATTAGAATATTTTTTTCTATTTGGTTGGTCGTAGAAGACCAATTTAAGGAGCTGCCTGATCTGTCGATCTAAATCTATTTTACGTTTACCCTTGAAGACAGCTGAAAGGAGTTATTGCAACACAATTTGAATGAGTGAGGTTTTCTTCAATTTGTTGTGATGGTTGCTATTTGTTACTGGTAAATTCCAGTTTACGATATGTAAGCTTAAAGGGGTCCTGATGGGGAGGGCTCGTTTGCGATAGTCAAAATAATTGTACCTTGGTGTATAATTTAGGGGGCCACGATGGTGTTTTGAATACTATTTATGAAGTGGGGAGTTCCACCATGGGAAACCTCATCGGCGATGGGCATCGTGCTCAGCTCTGAGATTTCGATCTACCTGGTGTCCTGATTTTTGAAATAGTACCAAAATACGCGAAATTGCACTGCGATTTAGAAATAAAATCATGGAATAAATTTAAGTAAGGACTCTATTAAGATAAGTGACATTCATAAATAGTGTATTGTAGAACAAGTTGATAAAGTGTAGTTTTTCTGTGCAAGACGCGAGGTTTTTAATCGAGGCGCACCATAAAAATGATCGACGTAACTTTGACTAAGAATGGTGTTCGCGAGACTACATATGTTTATAATACTCACTTGAATTCCTTCTAGGAAGATATTTACCTATTATTAATTCTCGCGTCTGATAGACGAAGGAAGTATTGTAATCACGAAAAAATCATCTTCCGAGATTTCTTCAGATCTTAAAGTTTTAGGGTCTCTAGATGACGAAAAACAGATTTTGTCGTCTGTCTGTCTGTCTGTCTGTCTATCTGCATGTCTGTCTGTCTGTCGGTCGTATTCCATTTAGTTACCTAACTACAAGAGATCAAAGTTTTATTAAGGGGCGGGTCAAGGTAAAACCGCTCAAAGTAGCCAATGTTTCAAGTGTCATATCTACTACGTATGTAGGCCAATCTTATCAAACTTTTTTTGGATGGTAGTCTCGAGTTTTATCTGTCAAACGATATGGATTTCATGGCAATTTATTGGTAGGAAGGTCATTAAAAAATATTTTAAAAACACCTTGCAATATATATCCAAAGAGTTTTTCTCCCAAATGGCTTGTCCAATCTTAGCCTTTTTTATATCAGAATTATTCTTCTTCGCAGTTCTAGTGTATGACATAAAACAGAATTAAATTCTGAAAAAATGTCAAAAGTAAGTTTGAAATAGTCAAGTTCCCTTTGTACGATTTTTATGAAATTATCTCATTTACTAGATATTAAGAAATCTAGGACATTGGCGTAAACAAAACTTGAAATTTATGTTTCGTTTTTAAGAAAAAAGTTTGACAGATAAAACTATAGGCTATCATACAAAAAAAGAAGAAGTAATAAAACGCAGTAGTCTTCTCCACGTACATGTACGTGGAGAAGACTACTGCGTTTTATTACTTCTTATTAAGACACCTCCACTATCAGCATGATGGATCACCTCCCTGTTAATACAAAAAAAAAGTTTGATATGATTGGCCCACATACGTAGTAGATATGACGCTTGAAACATTGACTACTTTGAGCAGTTTTACCTTTACCCGCCCCTTAATAAAACTTTGATCTCTTGTAGTTAGGTAACTAAATGAAATACGACCTATGTTCATATAGCATTTTTTTACTCAAAATGACCTTCCCAACAAGCTGTTGAAGTTTAGTCCGCCCGTTATAAATATCCCTGTATATATACCTGGCATGAAACCGTGAAAATTTCAGACACATATATACAGGGTGAGCACCTTAAAGAAATAACATTTTGTTTACTTTTGCGTTAATTTTGAAATAGAAGGAAGTAATAAGTTTCATATAGGTCAGGCTTTACACTTGACGAAAATAGAACTCAACGGATACAGGATAATGTCACAAAAGAGTCGAAACGTTTCAACAATAAAACCCTTAAATAGAGGCGCGCGCCCCACTCATTTCGATAAGTCTCGATGACGCAGACAACTTATCGATGCGGTTACACTCTGCTACGTAGATGTGGCGGAGTTCAAATCCCTCCCCCCCGCGGGCTACATTTTTTATTTGAAAATGTATTTAATGTATTAGAAACTTGAAGATATTTTTATTCCTAACTTAATTTGATTTTTTAAATTATTTAGTGTCACAATGTCGACGAGGGAAGTTTTGGGTAAAACGTTTGCAGATTTTTTTATTGGTCAAGACATATCAAATTCTAGTATTTTATTGATCAATTTTTGATAGATATTACAGGTGCACTGAATAGTCTAGGTCAGTTACTTTACTACATAATAATTGTTATTTAGTTATGGCACTCTTATTTAAGTGTACGTAAGGAACGAGCCACTTTGAGATGCACAAAAGGGATACTGTAAGTGCTGGTTTTACTGAATGGACCAATGCGTCGAATATGTTTAATATTAAAAAACCTGTTCATTATGAAAAACAACGTGTATGTCAATGTAGAAACTAGAAAGCAATACGGTAATTTAAATTTTGTTTGAATAATTTTCTCCATTCTGGTGTGTTCAGTGCGGCAAGAGCGTCACGGTTCTTTGGAAATCATCCGCAGAGCGCTGCAGATCGGACTACAAACATGCAATATTGCCAAATTGGGCTTCGAATGATTGAAACTCCAAGGGAAGTGCAATACCCGACATTTCTTGTGTGTTACACACGAGCTAGAGAATGTCATAAAAGGGGGAGCCGAACAGATGTTTCTATTTTCATTTGGGAAACGGGAAAAATGCGAGGCTCGTCAGGGCGAATGGTAGGCATTTTAGCAAAGCCTTCGACTACATATTTCGTCGCACGAGACACGCAATCTAGGCATTTCCATGCCCGTTATGGACCAGAGGGTGCTCATATTGGCGCGGTCGGAGTGCAGTCATCATCGGAGTCGGCGAAAACGTCAAAAGGAAGGAGCCCGCCATTGTCGCCGGGGGCTCCTGCAGGACACGGCGGCGGTCGCGCCCCTTGCGGCGGGCGTCGGAGCGAGACCGCGCGCTCCTCGGTGACGCTTTTCCTCCGGGACGCGGATCTTTAGCAAAGTGGTCTGAATCACCGGTCGTAATCGTAATCGTTCTCGAGCTTCAAACGTCCTTGAGCGCCATTTCTCAACTTGCTCTGTATCTAATGGACGCTTTCTTCTGATGTACTTAGCTATAAATAAGCCGAAACCGTAACGGCTAAACGGTTTATATCGCCGCTCGTTACACGGACACACTGACAGTTAGAGTTAGTTACCTGTAAAAATTTAAGTCAATTTACGTTCTGCTGGTTGATGGAGCGCAGCTTCTCAAACTTGCCCCACTGCTGTAATCTCTTTGGCGAGAATTTAATGCTGGACGATTCCGCCGATGAAACTTGTTGGAAAGCGTCTGTGAGGGATGATTCCATTACTTTATTTGAAAAAGTAGGAAGCAAGACAATTCGTCCTGAAATTTATTATACAGTATGATCATATTTTTTTGGATAACAGCAGCTGTGGATTTTCAACTGTTCGTCTTAGCTTGCTTTAATAATCAGAAACGTTTGCCTAAAAGATGCGTTCGTCTGTCATATATGAATAAAAATATACGGTTAGTGTTTATGAGTAAAATAACTCCTTGCTTTTAATTAGTTCTGGAGGGAAATAAAAACTCCTTGTCTTGTCTATCAAAACTAGATCTCAATAGAAAGTATACCGGTTGTCAACGAGATACTTTCCGGCAAATATTTTTAAATTTTTTATATGGTGGTAATAAAACTAGGATGAGTTATATCCTACTAAAATGACTCTCTCCCGTATCTGTAACATTTTGCCAACTACCGGTTTCACCGAAAGCGACCTCAACTTCTGATTTTGAAGAAGGACACCCTATATATTTTTGCAATTTTGAAATCTTGAGATCATTCTGCGTATAACTATATCACATTTATGATTGTTTAAGCCAATTGTAAATTTCTAAATTCATCTCTAATTTTTTACACAAATTTCAATTGACGGCGACGCAGTAATGCCAAAATAAATGTAAAACCTTCAAAAACTTTATTTTTATATTATTTTCAAATTACAGGAAAAATATAGACAACGAAAGTAATTATACGATTATTTCAAAAACTATATATTTTACAAAATTTATACACAATTACATAATATATATGATATGTTTTATCGGACTTTTTCCACTGTCTAGGGTGTATATCACACAACGTTTCGGGAGTTATGTTCTACTCCCTTCTTCAGGTGTTCCTGGTTAGTCCCACTGCCAAAAAATGACATTCAGAGAACAACATAATGTATACTTATAACACTGATTTAAAAAAAAATATTACCCTTATTAATTCTTCGAAGTTTTCCTTATAGTTTTTATATAACCACGTTTTTAGATTTTAAAAAGAAATATACTTCTTATAATTTTTTTTTGACGTAATTCATTGATAATTACGGAATATAAATGGTGAGTTTTTTTAATACTTCGCATGAGAATCTCGAAAAGTATTGGCGATAGAGAGACGGTTAAATGGGAAAAGTAGTGCAGTTTTACGAGCAGCTTAAATGCTGTTTTCCATGCCTTACTAGACATTTCACAAAAACTAAAATTCCCAATTTTCTTTAAAATCAGCTAGCGCTCATATGATTGAATTTAGAACAAAAGGTTTTCAAATAAGTTTTTTATATTTTTAAGATAGAATCATCTAATTTTATATACAGCTTGTCATTTTTGAGTTATGATTCAAAGTTGTGTTCTTTAAATAGAAATAATAGTTGGCTATAAAATTATAAGAAAAGTAATTTTTTACTAACTACAACAATATAAAATTTGTATGTAGGTATGATTATTTCAGAAATAAAGGCGTTATGCCGCTTCTCATTTTTATTCACCTACATAACGTAGTTGCAAATTTGATTTACAATAATAATTATTAGGGCTAGTTTATTACGGAGAACCATTGAAAAGTTAGAATCTTACATGTATATATGTATGTATTATCTGTAACCTCATTTACCTTGCGGTGTAGAGGTTGGTGCTTTATGCGCTGGCATCTGATTGTGCAATGCTCAACTTGCCCCGGATTCGGGATACAGAGTTGGAGCGCGTCTTTTGGTGCTTCCACAGCAACCATTGTGTGTGGTGTGTGTCTTGATGATGTATTGACCTTGTTACTCTATCTCTTAGGTCTGTGGTTCTGAGTAGAGCACAGTTAATTTGGTGCTCAACTCTGAATGGTCTCACCGAGCCCGATTCCAATCGCCACGGCTACGGAAAAATTCCGACCCCCGCGAAGGACTTGCTTACAAATCATACATACAATATTTTAAAAAGCCATTCTAGAACAAAATTAAGAAATAACAAAACAGCAATGATATGAAACAATTAAAAGAATATTTATAAATGTTCCAAGACGCCACCGTTATTATTTATACATAAAATGGAATGAGTAGCTTTTCTCATTTAACGCCTACGAATATTATTATTTACGTTTTCATATAATGTTGGATATAGTTTATCTTTTACCATTCCCCACAAGACGAAAGGTGCTCACCATGTATATTACATATTTGACTGAAAGTATGTTCGGTATAGAGCCAAGTAGACGTATAATCCGTATGCAAAAGATCTTCTTCCTACAGAAAATAGCTAGGTTGCTAACTAGTCCAGTCAATATAGTAAAATTCCTTGCAAAAGGTCGGGCAGTTTTGAATTTTGTATATGTTATTTGGGTTATGGCAACCCAATTTGGGTTGCCATAGTGAGTTAAAATCCAAGTTTTCGACCTCGGTCTACTCCCGCGCACCACGCCACCTCGCAAAAACAGTAAAATTTTAACACTTGTTTTCGTTTCTGCCGAATATTTCAAAAACTAAATGTTTGTCGAAAAAAATCCGTCTCACCTTTTTGAAAGTAGAGTAAATTTGCTACAATTTGAGCACAAGACGAACTATATAGCTTTGATAGTTCCCGAGATACCATTTTTTCAAAGTACAAAGATTTAAAAAAATGCGAAGAAGAGGTTCAAATTCTATGAATTACGTTAAATAACTCGTAAACTAAGTGGTCTATGTAAAAAAAATATTCAGATCACATTTAAAGTACATTAAATTTGCAACTATTTGAGCACAATGTGACCTTTTTATGTCAAAACTTTCCTGAGATATATAAAATATAGTAACCACGGGTAGGGCAGGTAAAACGAGCTTACGCATAAAAAATAGTAAAATGTGAGCGGATTTTATTTTTTAGTAATATAACCTAAGAGTTACAGTAATTAATGTAAAAAAAAATACAACTTAACAATAACAGTGCAATATTATATAAAAACAAATATACGAAATAATCCTTAACGGTTGTGAAAACTTATTTTAATCAGTTCATCATTCAAAGTTTCTGTTTCTTTGAGGAAAATAGATTGTGTTTCATTGTTTCAACTCTAATAGTTTGTAGACTGAATACCGGTTTTCTATTTTTCACTCATTCTCTCGATATCTAAAGGAGCACATATTTCATCTTCGTCATTCAGGACTGGTGTATTTTACATGACTGACCAAGGCAAGCTGTACGTAGGGAAAAACATTTGAGCCCTGCTTTCCTACAACCACAAGCATTTCTACACCCTTTCTTGCAGCTGCACGGTATAAATGTTAGCATGAATATTGGAGCCGCCTGTCTGTCAGTTTTGTGAGGAGAGAAGCCGGACTTTGTAGCCACCCATCCCCATTCAAGAGGAGTTTATTCGAGTCCCATCCACACCTATACTTGATGGTAAGTCCTTAAGGCATGAAACTTTGCAGCATCACTAATTGGTAGCTGTTTGGCAAGATTAAATCTTGTTTTAGTGGCTGCCCTTGCGAGTAGGTAGTAGCGCAGGTGATTGAGGTCCTCCATTTGAGAATCTCATCCATATATGTGCTCAAGGAGAGTTTCGCTTGCCTTTGCAACTTCCTCGGCAGTTGCTTGATTGCTTGATTTACAAGGTTAGGTTGTTGTTTACGAAGGCACATTAATTTTTTCATTGACTGAAAAGTGAGGAAGTTGAATCGCAACCACCAATAGAAAATCCAGTCTTTAATTTTTACCAGCTTTAATCCGCCTTCTTCTCTGTTCTCAGTTCGCATTGACTGACAGAATTTTCTAGGATTGGTTAACTTTAGTGTATCATCTACTCCTCGTAGGCCGGTTTTTACTTTGTGTAGCTTCATCTATTTGTTCATTCCGCCAATACGGTTTCGTTCTGTGTATTACTTTATGAATTATTTGTATCATATTGGCTGCAAAGCGTTTGTTGTATAATACTAGTTAGTTGTTGATATTTGTCTTCGATATTCAGGGTGCGATTTAATGTAGCTAGTTTATTGGCCAATCTGAATTTATAGATAAAGTTTATAGATTCGTCTACACAGACTTTGAACTTTATATGGCTCATGCGTCACTTGTGTGATTTGTCTATTTAGGGAAATAGTTATTTATATACCAAGGTTGAAAGGAGCTGTTTCTAGACCCAGACTAAATTTTACAGCCCATCGTAGGCTGCTAACTTATTATTGCCACTATGAGCATTCTATACTCAATAATAATTTTCCGTCCAGCTGTCGCTACTTAAAAAATTCCATAGAGAGGTTTTCCAGGAATCGAGGTGCTGGCCCTATCCCTTTTCTATAATAAAAGCGAAGTACGTATCACCTGATGATGTCAACATTGTATCTCGAGAACGACATAACTTATCATATATAATGCAACTAGCGGGTTCTTGATTATCAAATAATCATTTCTGTTTACATGAGATACATTGTTTGGCAATCACGCTCGTCCTTCTGCCTCGCGTGATTGCCTAAAACAA
Source organism: Agriotes lineatus (assembly GCA_940337035.1). Lineage (NCBI taxonomy): Eukaryota > Metazoa > Arthropoda > Insecta > Coleoptera > Elateridae > Agriotes > Agriotes lineatus. Next base: position 60,110,666 of record OW679195.1, on the reverse strand, counting down.
TATATCGAGTGGAAACAGAAATGATTTGATAATCAAGAAGACACGAGTTGCATTCGGCTAGATTATATCACGAGTCAATAAACAACGTTTGAATAGTTTATTTTAAATATTAACAGTACAGTTAATGTGGTTGTTTTGACAATTGTACTGACAGCAGGTTTATGCATGGGCGCCGTTAGAAAACTTCTCAGGGTGGGGCAATATTTTTTCGATATTGAGATAAGACAATTAAACTCACAGTGGGTCTAAAAAAGGAAACACTTGATGCGCACCTAAAAATGCTATTATATTTTAAACAATATAAAAACAAAATACTACAGTGTTTGAACAAAATACCTGTATTACCAACACGTTTTGTGTATCTAAATTAAAAATAATAAAATCATTGCGTTCTTTACTACATATTTACTTTATGGTTTGGGCATCGAAGCGCACAGAATAGTGAAGCGTTAGTAATCGCAATACACAATAATGCAGATATAAAATTAATTAACAAATAAAATAATTAGGGCCGGTTGCAGAAAGCAATGTTAAGTCTCGTGTTAGCTAACATCGCGTCAAAGTGAACAAAATCGCATCAAATCTCAAATCTTTATGGTAGCTAATACATTAGTAAACAAAATTTGATGCGATTTTGTTCACTTTGACGCGATGTTAGCTAACACGAGACTTAACATTGCTTTCTGCAACCGGCCCTTAGTGATGTAAAAAACGCGTTTTTTTTAAGTCGAATAAAAAACCTTTAAAAAAAACTACAAAACACTTTTTTTTTGTTTTTTATTCATTTTTGTAACTGGCAGCACGTTTTGGTAGGTATGGTTGGCAGCAGGTAAGCAAACGACAAAATTTAAACTTATTTTGATTTTACATGCCCTTTAAAGTTCAAGAAAACTACAGCACAGACTAGACAAATGTTTAATAAACAAAAGTAACATTTTATACCTACTGCCTACTCGTATTACATATTACTCACAGAACAGCAAAGCGTATGCATGCGTCTATGCGAGCACCCCTGCCCCACCCCCACTGTTGGAAGTTGTTTTAAGCTGGACCTAGCTCTGAAACTGTCGAGCTGATCGACGAATCAAGTTATGTTAAATATTAGCGATTCATCAGAGTCATAAGACAGTGGCATGGGCGACGTAAACTGCATGGATACTGACTCCGAATCAGTTGAAGAGTCAGCCATGTCTGTTAGCGAGTAATTTCTGCATTATTATAATTTCTACATCCTCTTTGGCTATGAAATGTAATACATTATTTTTCTTTAGAAATATTTGTTTTTTTTGTTATTATAAATTCTATAATGCACTTTACCTATGAAATGTATTATTTTTATTTAGAAATATCTGTTTTTTGTTTTTCCAAAGAATATTACTTGTTGTTATTCACTACACTTTAATTCTGAAAAAAAATCTATTTTAAAAAAACCAGACTGCTCGTTTTTTTGTAAAAAACAGGTTTTTTAAAAAATAAACGAACGGTTTTTTTATGGTTGCATCACTAAAAATAATATATGCAAAAAAATACACATACCGTATAGATCGGATCGAAGTCCCGAATAAAAAACAATGTAAACCAGGATACACAATAATCTAACAGTAGTAACACAACCAAAGAGCAAATAAGACTAACTTGAAATAAGTAATGCATTTATTTTAAATATTTGCTAACATTCCGTGCAGGTGCACTGGCATTTGGCGAGCCATGAATTTATTACTTGAACGTGCCTAGACACAAGAAAACCCAACATCGGTCGGCCCTTATATAAAGGCCTCAAAAAATGGAAATTGAAATATTGCTTTGTATCGCGCTGAGTGACAAATTCATAAACGCCCCTCATCTCGATATTTCGGTCATCGACTTGTTTCTGCTTATTCAAAGAATCGGTTCTGTAAAGTGAGCGGACAAATGAATAAATCGTTGCTGTAATTACGCACACGATATACTATTATTACACCCTATGAATAGTTATTTACATTACAAGCTGCGAAAGCTTACTTTTAGGTGTGAGGTGTTTTTGAATGGCCGAGGCGAAGCGCAAGCGTAGCCGAGGCTGTTTAAAAACTCCGAGCACCTGAAAGAGCTTACGCAGCGTGTAATGTATTAAACTTTTCATTCTCCCCTCATATTTAATAAAATACAATGACTTTTGTGATTATAATAAAATTAGTAAGACAGGTGGCTTGTCGTTAACGTTACTTTGGTAACAATACAAAAGCATTATTTTATGACATTTGTCAAATATCATTGAATAGTCTGTCATAATTTAACATGAATTTCATTAAAGAAGCTGCAAACATTGCGTGCAGAAGTTTGTTGCCGGACAAATCCAAAGGTCGGTACAATCAAGCTTACGAAAGTTTCATGGCATGGTGTGCAACGAATGATGTTGACATTTTTGCTTTTTGTCGTCCAGGGCACGAAAGTTTTTCATACCTAGCAACCCATCACTTAGCATATTTTACTTTCGCTTTCAATTGCCTTATCAAAATCGAAAATGGCACTTTCGTAGAGGGAAGAATGAAAAATAATTTCTGTGCGGTGAGTTCTGACAGCTCGGCGGTCAGCGCCTGGCGAGTAATGGTAGATTATATTATTTTTGGAAAAATCCAGGGAGGGGCAAGCGCCCCTCCTTGCCCCTATGTAACGGCGCCCATGAGCAGGTAACGTGATGTTTGTGAAGGCGTGTGATTATCACCTATTAATCAGGAAGGTATGTGATTGCCAGTTGCTATGTACATTATCAAAAGTTAGTACAGGCGTAACTATGCATTTTGCCGTTTTTCATTGGTTGATGTTAGAGGGAGTGGTATAATCAAAATTATTTCTGCGCCAATTTGGGTAGAATATTAATGCAAAGAACTAATACAGCTTTCTGGGCGAGATTGTAGTTTTTTTTCATATGTTTGTCGATTTGTATCAGGTTATCAGTAATAGCCTTTAAGTGGTCGCATAACCACGCAGCACAGAATAGTGTAATGGTACAGAGCTGGGCTGCCGAGCTGAATGTCACGAGTCCGAAACTCGGTCCCGGATGTATTTTTTTAAGTTATTGAAAGATTTGGATACACATTTCTATTAATTGTCAACTTTCAATGTGAAATGCCACATTATAGGCGTTCTGTGGTCCATCCGCACTCTCCGCTAACGGTAATGATAATTGTTCAACTGGATGTTAAACCGATTCCCTATATCTAGGGATATAGTTAGTTTCAGACTCCTTTGCGCATTATCTTTAGTCGAAATCGTCACACATGTGGCACGAACAAGAATAATACATAATATTATAACGACGACGCCACAATGAAAGCACCGGTTCAACAAACTGCAGCTACTAAATTTGTCTTAAGGAGCCTGCGTCTTAAAGAATCCATTACAAAAACGGCTCCATGCCAATACTGTGTCGAAAAGGAACTTGCACCCCCTCATCTTGTTTTGTTCATATTATTATGATGGTAGATGAGATAGTATCGCACAAAATAAAAAAGCATAACGTACGTACATAATTAACACACCCTGTATGTTTACTTACTTATTTAATCCGACCTTTTTTATCTTACGATGTCGTGGATTGTTGGGGTGTCGCTTTCCATAGCTTCTTCAATTCTTCCCTATTTTTCGTGATTTTTTTAACGTTTGACCACTGTCCATCTTCTTTACTCGTCATTTTTAATTCGACCTTTCGCTCTCCTTCCAGTTACTTTTGTTTCATATGCCTTTTTCACTATCCTTTAGTCTTGCATCAGATATACGTTTTAAAACCATCTCAGGTTTCTCAATTGAATTTTGCAGCGGTTTGATATTCAATTCCGTTCGTATGTCTGAACCTGTTCATTCTCATTTTCGAAGCCAGTTTTCTTAATACCTTCCACTTTGTTTTTCGTAAAAAGTCTTTCTTCCAAGGAACTTTTCTAAGCGCTCGCCTATTACTTTATTTTTCTGTTCTTTTATGTTGCTTGTTCACTTATCGTTGGGAGTATTTAAATTCGTCAACCCAAAGTTTCGTCTCCGGAGTTTATCTGGTGTGTTTTATCGCTGACCTGTATCATAACTTACTGTTTCTGATTTTTGTACAATTATTTTCGTATTCCCTTTCTGCAGCTATTTGCCATATACTTCGATATTGTGTTTCAGGTTCTCCGTTCTCTTGCCGTTACTAGCATGCCATCTAGGTAACACAGAATTGCTTTAAACCAGTTTTTAACTGAAAGGTATTTGTAATCGAATTCCTTTTATTATGCAGCACTTATTTGCGCGGTATAAACTTCCTATTGCTTCTAGCAGTCCTTTCTTCACTCATATCACCTTGCGATTTTCCCATACTCTCTCTCTCTCTCTCTCAAATATACACAAAAAATTTCATCAAAATCGGTCCAGCCTTTTAGGAGAAGTTCAGCCACATACAGACGTACAGCAGAATTATACAGTGAGAATAATGTAAGACTGTACATGGCTGAATTATGCAAAATTAGACATGGAGCATTTACTTAATGTTACCATGGTGTTTTTAAATAAAATATCAACACAGTGACTATAGAAAGTAATTGAAACTGGATTATTTCATTGTAATTTCAAAACCAAGAATTGTTGCTGGCATGGGTAAATCGATTAGTGCTAACATAAAGTTGTCAATGTATAGTCTTACATTATTCACACTGTCTATATAAAGATGAACACAGACTAGAAATTTCTTTTAGCATGTGTCATACGAATTAGATATAATCCCTTTATCCAACACCTTCTAGTTATAAGGCTAGTAATAGATCAATTTTAGATCTCTAAAGTGGTCCATAACCACTAGTGAGGTAAAAGCCATAACCCACTAGCGAGAAAAAACATGTCATTCATGTTGTATTGTTGGTAGCACTGTCAAGCTATGTTATATTCGGAATTTTCAGGTTATATTGTGCTTCAATCTGTGTCAAATACAAGAAAAAACTATCGCTGGTTATTTCTCACAGGCAGCCGATTGCTTTATCCATATTGAACTACCCTCTCCATTGCTACTTAACTTGCTTTTTCCTTATTCCATCGTTCGTTTTGGGTTTTCTTACTACTAAGTTATTCCAAATCTATTTAATAATCTTACAATGAAAATAAATGTGAATGAAACTTATTTACAATCTTAGTGAGCTTGTGTATAAATGGATAATGAATAAGATAAGTATATTTAGATTAAGTAGTACATTTTCTAAATTTATTAATCCTACGTTTTTCTTTAGTCGTTCTCGTACTTTGCTGCTCGTCCTCTTCTGCTGTCTTCTTCTACAAATTCTGCAAGCGCCGGCGCGCGCCGCTTGGATGGTTTCGTGCTGTATCGCTAGTTGCCCTAGCTCATGTAGTTCAAACTGCCATTCCTGCGTCAGGTTTCTTAGGTCACTAGCTTCATTATATACTGGGCAGCTTTGAATCCTTTTTGATTTATAGTCCAGTGCATTTATCCCAAAAATAGATGTAACCTCGGAAAAAATCCTAGAGAGCTGAAATTTGGTTTACATATACCTCTCGTCGTGCCAAATAAGGGTTGAGAAGTCCCCTACGATCCGTTGTACGCATAACTTTTTACAGTGCTCAGAAGGTAAATTTTTTGGTTTTTCAACTATATCTTCGTTCCTATCGACTCTACGACTACGAATATGCAATAACGAAAGAAAGGTAATTAAATTCTCTACAAAAAAGGTTATCAATAGTTTTTACATACAAGCAACAGTTTTCACGGAAATTCGGTAGGAAAATCATAAGGTTAGCAAATATCATTGTTCTGTTCCTGAAGACGAAGCATCGCTATCTTTTGAAGACGTTGCACAGTCAAATAATGTTGGTGAGTTGAAAAATTTGGCGAAAAAATGAAAGCCCTACTGCGAAATTGTGGAGACAATATTTCGAAATGATTACTGTTGCAAAGGAATTTATAAGAGCAGAAAAAATGGGAAATTGGAAGATGCATTTACAGTACATGTACAGTTTCTTTATGTAAAATCGGCCCATTTGTATATTCAGGACATGGAGGGATTAGAAACTTCGATGGAAAATAAAGCTTTTAAAAAATTCACTGGCAACTTTTTAACTATGTCCATACAAATTTTGGTGAAAAGGCGGTGATTGTTTTTGATGGGTATAACAACAGCAAATACAATGTGAAAGCTATGGAACAACTTCGCCGATCTTCAAAACCGTCATCTGTAGACGTATTTTTGACGAGACAATGAATGTAACCGTCAGCCAGGAAACGTTTCTTTCTAACAGCAGCAACAAATGCAAATTGCTTTCGATGCTATCAGAGATATTCAAAGCCACAAATTTCCTCGTCGAACAGGCGGAGGGTGATGCTGACGTTCTCATTATTGAAACAGCACTGAAACATTAATTTACATACAACCGTTGTTGTTGGAGAAGATATTGTTCTTTTGGTTATTTTAACGGCTCGAACACCTGTTGAGAAAGATTTTTTTTCTCAAACTGGGCAAAGGAGCAGTCCAGCAAAAAACGTTCTCTTCCCGAAGTTTCTATCAACATGAAAAGAGCAAGGACCATATTTTATTTTTACATGCGCTTTCTGGTTGTGATACAACATTTGCTCTTTTCCATAAGGGAAAAACAGGAGCTCTGAAATTATTGCAAAAAAGACAGGACTTACAGAATTCAGCTTAAGTTTTCAATAACAGTGATGGTTCCCATTGCTCATAATGGATTACTATACTTTTGGGCATACATGGCGCTTCAGTTAAAGAAGATTCCATAAACAACTATTGTTATTTGTGCTTCGCTAAATCCATAGGTAAAGACAAACTTTCAAGGTTAAGCCTATTACCACCTACAGCCAAAGCAGCTGAAGAGCATCTCTACCAAGTCTACTATCAAGTACAGACTTGGTTGGGTGATAAATTGAATCCAGAAGATTGGGGATGGATATTGAAGGACAACTTATTGCACGTAAAAAATCATCAGCACCTCCTGCTCCGGACTGTCTTCTAAAATGATTATTTGTAATTGCACGAAAGGCTGAGGACCATTATGTGGCTGTCGAAATTTGGGACTCGTCTGCACACCAATTTGTGGTCATTGTCACGGACATTGACAATCCAGAAATCGATTCTATGTATGCCTTTGCTCCCATCAACAATATTGAAGAGGAATATATTTCCTAAACTCATAACCTTCCAACCAAATTTCCGTGAAATCTGTTACTTGTATGGTAAAACTATAGGTAACCTTTTTTGTAGAGAATTTTATTACCTTTCTTTTGTTATTGCACCTTCGTAGTCGTAAAGTCGATAGGAACGAAGATATAGTTGAAAAACCGAAAAATCGACCTTCTGGGCACTGTAAAACGTTATGCGTACAACGGATCGTTAGGGACTTCTCAACCCTTATTTGAAACGACGAAAGGTAGGTGTAAACCAAATTTCAGCTCTCTAGGATTTTTTCCGAGGTCACACCCTAAATGCACTGGACTATTAGACATATGTCGCAGTTTGGGGTCTCCCTCTTGCCCACTCTGTGCTTGTGCACGTTCATTTTTCCGTGTCCCGTCAGTATACATACTATTACTATTCTTCTATCTAGAGTTGAGTCTGCTCTGGCTATTGTGACTCGTGGGAAGAAGGCTGATGTACTTTCCCCTTTCGTGCTCGTTTCTCATCTTCTTTTCAGTCTTCCATTGTGATGTCATTAATTGCAACGTAGAGTGTTGTCTTATTTGTGTAGTTAGCTTTTTCCAGTAGTCTTCCATTTAGGTTGGTTGAGGGATTTTCCCAGTTGTCTTGCATTTAGGTTGGTTGAGGGATTTTCCCTCAGTTCCCGTTTGGCAAGTTCCTCAGCTACTTTGAGATATAGGGGGTGGTTCCCCGACTAATATTCCAGCGGCCTCAGCCGATACTGATCTATATGTACAGTCGTGTTCAAATAAATCTCGGACAATGTTTATTTTTATATGTAGGTTGAGTTAAGAAGAATATCGTCATGGATTTCCTGCTATCGAAAAGAATTACATTAATCTTTGACAGGTAAATGAAATCTGAGACTCTTTCTGATCTGAAAATCCATGAAGATATTCTTCAATTCTTAACTCAACCTACATATGAAAGAAAACGTTGTCACAGATTTATTTGAACACGACGGTCCTTGCAATAGCCCTTGATGCCAGGCCGTATACTGTTCTCGGCCTCCTTTCGTTTTTGGCTAGTGTTAGCCCCAGATCTTTATGACATATGTGATGATGGGTATAATTGCGTGATTATATATTATCTTCATAAAGTTCCCTATTTCCCCCCATTTTGTATGCGTATATTTTCTAAGTGTGGCGATTGTCTTTGTGGCCTTTTGTGCTACTTTCTTTATGTGTCTGTCGATGGACATTCCTGGTCTAGGTAATATACCCAGGTATGTATTTGTTTGTCGATACTTGGAGCTCTTCCAAATTGTCCTTCCAGGCTCATGTACACTGTTTTCTCCTTTCATATTTGTAATTTATGTTTCCCCGCCCACCTTTCCAGTTTATTCATTGAATTTTGCACGTTCCACAAAACCTACCCTACTACCATTGAATTTGACATAGACTGGCAATACACTTCAATACTGACTCTAGTTACACATTTATTTGATCTCTTGGTACTTTCCCATTTGTCACTATGAGTTTTCAAGGCTCTCAATACAAAATTGATGTTTTTTAGACATTTATTGAATTGTTGGATACAATTTTGTATGACACGCGTGTGTTGTTATAAATAATTCACTCAGATAAGAGCCCTCTCGGCTTGCTGGCCTCGAGGGGTCAAAGTGGATTATTTTAATGTAATTTATACTATAAGTAACTATTAAAAGCTATATAAATGTATTTTGTAATATTTATTTCATTTTATAGTCACAAGGTTATGGAATGCTTAATCGGTAATCATATTACATAGAAATACTTTCTAATTATTACTGATATAGTGAAAAATCACTTAGTTAGAATCTTCTTTTCTTCAGCTCAAAGTTTAATTGTAATTAACATTTAAACTGGCTCGGCAATATTAAAACGCTCTCCCAATGACTGCAATTTATCTACTACAATCTAAAATAGTGATTTACAAACGTATTACGTACAGTATCCGTAATTTTTAGTAATTAAATATGCAAGTGCTCCACCTCCTTCACGTTTCTTCGTCAAAAAAGGCACGTGAACTTGACTTTCCTGTCAATGTTTTAGCGGCGGCGCCTTCCTCAAGCCCAAAACTTGTAAGATTAGGATGAACGTAACTCGGCAGGAGGTTCACACGCCCAGAAGTCCTTGTGGTATCTGATAAATTTGGTGCCGATGTCCCATTTTGGAAGAGAACATCTACGTAAGCAAGGCTGGGCTCGAATATTAACAAGCTTCCCGGCGAATTTTCCCTTTCACTGCGTTAACTAACAATTATTAAGCAATCAGAAATGCAAACTGGCAGCGAAAAGCCCGCTGTTAATTAATAGAAACGCGGCTTATTTATGCGCATGCAACAACTGTTGGTGGTGGATTTTACAGCACGCATTTTTACAAGTAGTGAATGATGCAGTAAAATGTTTTATTTTCAGCGGACCAATCCCTCGACTATTGTTTCTATTTAATGCCCGCTTTATCTGTTAATAAACAACAATAAATTTGAGGTCAGAAGTGGAACAAACCGCGTAGGTCGGGCCGAATTTTTACTTCCGAACAATATGTGCTCCGGGGTTATTTCATAATTAACAATGCAAGCGATGATTGTAAACGAGGATTGAATTAATCAATAGAAGCTCTATAATTAATTGCGCTATCGCCTAGCATTTTGTGTTGTAATTAAAATAATTAAATATAACTGGGTGCAGAGTTTACTGCAGCGGCAATCGCGTTGTTGCCATTCGGCTAATAGAATGTTTGATTGATACTTCACTGCAATGTTTTTAATTGATTCAGCGTAAGCATAAATAATAACAGAACGTGACTCTGTCGAATTGGGTTTGAGTTTTAACTATCAGTTCAAGGCCGTGCAATGTATGAATTGTGTCAAACGCTTATTACCGGCATATAACAACCAACACTTGACGTTTAATTGTTGGCTTTCTCGTTAGATGCACATCGTTGCGCCTTTTCCAACTAGAATAATAAATTATTTAACTCGACTAATATAATATTTAGCTATAACTCAATCGATGCACCTTTCATCTATCTGTTGCACCATATCTCTGTGCTATTTTTTTTTAAGTTAAAAACTCCGATTAGCTGATAAGCATCAAAATATCCATACTGCGGAATAACGAAGCGTATCATTCATCAAATTGTAAATGTCAGTAAATAATTCAATCCATTGGTATGCTATTAACCTTAAAACATTTAATTAATTTAATGTCAAGATAACATTAATCAAAATTTTAAAAATTCAGAAATTGTATTAAAAAGTGGGTGTCCTCACACGGTTCATTATAAAGCTGTGCAACTGATTGAATGTAGATTTATATTGTTTCGTTTATTACTTCGCCAAGACAAAAAGAACATAAAGTTTGGTGATTTCTTTATCAAATTCCACATCAGAACGAAGTGATTTTTGTTAAAGAAATGCTTTTTTTTACTTCTTTGCTTTGAATATGTGCTAAGATATAAGTAGGGCTAAGAATACAATAAATTCAATATCTGAGACCTATACAGGGTTATTCAATTTCGATGCTCACCATTCCGGTTTCGAAAACAATAAGAGATACAAGGTCGGCTAAATTCGAAAGAAAATGCAGATTTTCATGCTGAATAGTTTTACAGTTATTAAAAAACAGAAATTTTGGTTTTTGTTTTTTTTTCTTATACGTTGCTTATTATATTACTTAGAACAATACTTTCTAAACGACAGCTCAAATCTGATATTAGATTTTCATTCATTTTTATACATTTGGAGATTATTGATCCTAACGTTCTTATTTTAAATGCACAAGGATGGCAATGTCATATGACTCTATTAAGAAGAACAAAGAAAAGTACTATAAAACATCTTTTTCACTTATCTCGGTTATTTATGAAATTAAATAGTATTGGAAACCTTTCATCAATGATAAGAACAAAATAAACTCTTCTTAATTGTATCATAGTCATGATTGACGTCCATTTAAAACAAGAAAGTTAGGAAAAATATTTGGAAAATTATGAAAACAGAAAATGAAAATGTAAAGTCAGATTTGAACTCTGCTTTAAAAAGTATCCTAATAATGTCAAGTCAATTTGTTCTAAGTAACGTAATAATCAACGTATAACAGAAAAAGAGTTACTCAGAAGTCGACGTTATTACTAAAAAATTTTAAAAATATAAGGAAAATAGGGATAAAAATATCGTCACGTTCGTCATATTATTAAAACAATAAAGGGCAACACTTAGTTATGCAAATTCCATCAATTTTAAAATAAAGAAACGTTACTGGCGATGGGATTCGAACTTAATCCCCTGTGAACGAGTATGCCAATGCGATTTAAATGGGAGGACGCCTCCGATCGATGTTATGCGGCTGCCTTAAATAGAAGGCATTGACCCTTGTTTTGTTTTTTAGAACATTTATCTTGTATCTGTTAGCTTCTTTCTTCCTCAAGAATAAAGCCTGAGCTATGTGGAAGTTATAACTTTTATCTATTTCTCAGTTGAAGCAAAAATAAACAACACGTTATTTTTTAAGGTGCTCACCCTGTACATGTCGTGTCCCAAATTATGCATGCCTTTTTTCGCCAAAGGTAAAACCTGAGCTATGTGCAAACTATCATTCATTTAAGTAATAGAGTCTGTTCATTTAATTATGGAAAAACAAAATCTTTCAAATCTAACAATTCTAAATTGTCAGTGTCAAATAATTTGATTAGCTTCGCAAGCGGGTGAAATTTTATTATCTATTGCCTTAAAAAACTGATATGCTGCAATTGCTGCACAGTATTTGACCCTGACAATTTAGAATTGCCAGCTTTGAAAGGTTTTGTTTTTTCCATAACGAAGTGAACAGGATCTAGTTCTTAAGTTAAAGCAAAATTAGACAGAATCCTATTTTTAAGGTATTTTCCCTGTATGTATTTTATTTGGAAATGTTTTCTCTCGCATAATGTTTTAGCAGTTGAAGGAGAAAAAATCGCACGAGTCTTGACCAGGGCTGTAGGGAGGGTGGAGCACCAACTGGACTCCCGAAGTTTGTAGAAATCCAATGTTCTGGCAGCAGTGTGGGCAGATGCGTTGTCGTGGTGGATTGAGATGTTACGCAAACCACTTCTTTGACAACCTGTTTTTAATTTCTCGAACAACTACGGTAAAGCGACTGTACAGTACTATTCACACTTAGCTGTTCTGCGATCTTCCAGTGGAATAAAATCTACAAGACTACTTCGCCGGAAAAGAAACAGCGATAATTTTCTTGTTCTTGCTTTTACCACAAATAACTTTTATGGGTAACGCTTCATATTGAAAGACCCAAAAACAAGACTGTAGTTTTGTTTCAAGGTAATAATTGTATATCCAGGATTCGTCACCTGTCACGCTATACGATACCTGTTTTGATGCTCCTCCATTAATTTCTTTTAATATAACTTTGCATGAGACTATACGAGTCTGTTTTTGTTCGGTAGACTAGAAAAGGGGCATACAATTGCTAGCTGGCCCCTTCTATGCAAAATAGTATTAATTTCGGAGGATCCAATCGTTAGTTCTTCTTGAATTTCCCTATACGTAATATTTTTATCGGTCTTAGTTAAGTTATCCGCAAGGAGTACATTGTCTAGATGTTTAAGCGAATAAATATGTATACATAAACAATACTTTAATAAAAAATATTTTACAATATTTAACTCTTTTATTTCACATTACATTACACGATTCTTAGTTTCGTCGGTATAGGGCAAACTTCTTAATTAACTGGGTTCACAAATAACTTTTTTGTAATTGCATTCGTAAGTGAAAATTACTATATTATTAATTTCAAAGAATATATATTAAAATCAGACAAGATTTCATAAAGGTAGGCAACAATTTAAACAGCCTTCATAGTGACGAACATCGAAGAGAAAGTATTAACCAGCGCGGTAGACTAGTGGTTAGCGTAGGAGGATAGCAATACAATGGTATCAGGTTCAAGTCCGGCTTGGCGCAGAAAAGTTTTAAAAATAAAATACGACTTTAGAACGGTCAAGACATAACCTTACAGTCAGTACGACAAAGATAAAGAATCGCTTTCAACGAAGGCAAGAGATATAGCATGATTGTGAGCGAGAAAGTGCGTGCAGCGTGACGAATACCGAGCATCACGTGACTAATTCAAAATCAAAAAATAGCGGGAGCATCACGTGACGAAATCAAAATCCAAAATGGCCGCCGCTTAATTGAAAACAAAATGGCGCCCTAGCAGCACGTGACGAAATCAAAATCCAAAATGGCCGTCACATCGTGCCCCAGGCAATTTAATTATTATGACCTCAGGGCTTACTCAATTAAAAGTGGAGGGGATAGCGGTCCCTATTCTACTGACCGGAAAAGAATAGACGCACTGGAAATGTGGATTTGGAGACAAATGCGTAGTGTCTTGAACTGAACGCATCGGTATTACAAGAAATACAACCGCCCCAAAAATTAAGTCGCAGACTGAAATTATTTGGGCATATAACACGGAATGACAACAGTATGGAAAAACTTGTAGTACAGGGCAAAGTAGAATGCAAAAGAAGAAGAGGAATATTGCCACAGAGATGATAAACGCTACTAAGCTATTGGGAACCAATTTGAGAGAACTGTCAGAACAACAGAGAAGAGGGAAATCTAGCGTAATGCGTTTAGAAAAGCGACAAAATAATAATTATACATCAGATTAACAGTTCTATCAGCCAATAGTAATGAGAAACAATTTCAAATCGACCAATAGCACCAAAATTAAACTGACTATTTACTAATAGTGTAGTGAAGCCATAAATCGCAATAACTCGTTGTCAACAGTTAGCGTAAGAATTCCAAAGAAAGGAAACTCGCCCATAAAATTAAACAGTGCGTGCAATAAAAATTCTTGAAGTGCGAGCAGTTAGCTTAAGTGCCATTTGAAAACTTTCGAGCTAAAGGGGTAAAAACGACTAATGTCAAAAAGTGATTTGTACGACGGAATACAAAAGAGAGAAACTCTGTAAACGTCCACGAGTTCCTGCAAACAAAAGCGAAAAGGAATGCTCAAATCTGACGAACACTTTCCTAAATAAGAAGCGAAAGTGGACGAACAATACGGCAGTAAAACTGCAGCTTCAAAAATCGAAAGTGAATGTCCAGTGGGTGCATCATAAAACTCCAACCCTTGTGCGCGCTAGTGAAAGTGTGTCGACCCTTTTGCCCAATAGATACAATACCATTGTTGTCACTAGAATAGAAAATCCTTTTTGTATATTGTGTAAATTGTGTAACATGGGTATATAAACCAGAGCGATGGGGTTGAAGAGAGGCATTGCATATCAGGTCTTCGCCTGTTAAACCACTTTGGTTAAACAGACACGCAAAGAGTCAAATCCTCGATGCGTTTGATATCAATCTCATACTTAGTGGAACATTTGCTTTGAATGTTTCCACGGGCCAAGTGTCAGATCCACAACCGCCCATACGTATGCCTGATTAAACAGACCTATTCGCTCTGCACTTGTAGTAATATAAAAAGCTAATCCGCACATTTAATTTTATGTCTGTAATCCGTTGCGTTAAATAAAGAATATTAAAAGTGGTGGAGTTATTCGTGTGTGTAATTTCTAACAAACACCGTAACCAACCCACTTTATTGGTGACCCCTGATAACGAATATCAGCAGTGTTTTCGCCGGGTAAACCCACCTTATTGGTGACCCCGGACTAAGAACATCGTAAAATAAACAAATCAGTCCTCAGTGTTATGTACCTCGAATTCATCCTAAATTGGTGATTCTCGACTACGAACTACGCAAAAACAGCATAAATTAGACGATTAAAAACTCGCGTTCGCGACCGGGTAATCGGTAAACAGTGAATTAAAATTAAGTGAAGTCCGCTACGACATTTCACGATGGAAACAGAAGGCAACATATCTGTCACTACCAACAGCGAATCAACAACCAGTTCAGTCGACAGGACTAACATCAGAGTACCTCCATTTTGGCCAACAAAACCTGCACTGTGGTTCGTACAACTAGAAGGACAGTTTGCCCTCAACAACATTACGCGAGATACCACCAAATATTATTACGTAAGTGCTAATCTAGACAATAAATACGCGCAAGAAGTCGAAGACATTCTCACCAACCCGCCACGTCAAGACATGTACGAGACGCTCAAACAGGCTCTAATTAAGCGCCTATCCACTTCTCGCGAGCAGAAGATAAAACAACTTCTAGAGCACGAGGAAATAGGCGATCGCACACCGTCCCAATTTTTGAGGCATCTCACGAATTTAGCAGACGGCGAGGTACCAGAGAACTTCATACGCACATTATGGATCGGGCGACTTCCAGATAGCATGCAAGCTATCCTGATGACGCAATCAAGCAGCAACCTCCAAGCCGTGTCCACTTTGGCAGACAAAATTGCCGAAATCACCCCCAGGACGTTCCAGGTGGCATCCACTGCTTCTCGCGGCGACGACGAAAAAATCAATCAACTGTGCAAGCAAATTGCTGAATTATCCCAGCAAGTAGCACGGATGAGCCGGGAAAAACAGCCGCGAAGCAACAGCACACAACGGTACCGTTCCAGGTCGCAATCTTCGTCGCGAATCTGTTGGTACCACCGCCGATTTAAAGACAATGCAACGAAATGCACTCAGCCGTGCCACTACCAAAAAAACGATCAGGGGAGTT
>OW679195.1:59844138-60094756 GCA_940337035.1 Agriotes lineatus | reverse complement strand
TGTATGTATGTTTGTATGTATCTACAAAAACACTATAATGTAGTTTAGGTTACGCTTTGTAACTATTAGTATCCTGTCAAATGTACATCCGTGTGCTCCTTGATGATGCAAGTGTGGAAGTAGTCTCCATCTCTTCGTTTGACCTTCTTCTTCTTCTTCTTTTTGCGGTGCGGGGGTTGACCCCGCGGCACTCAGGCCTGAGGCCCATTGTGCGTACCGCTTTTTATATCTCGTCTTTGAACAGGCCGGTACCAACCGCAAAGGCTAGCACTTGGCCTATAGGGATGAGCCTTATATCCACCGGTTCTAAGAACGCTGCGCCGAAGTGTTTGTGTCGCAGGGTCATCAGTTTGACACACTGGCATAATATGTGCTGGGAAGATTCCTCCTCTTCCCCGCATAGCCTGCAGATCGGATCATTTGTGATACCGATTCTGTGCAGGTGTGTGTTGATGTGACAGTGCCCTGTTAGGAATCCTGTTACGATCCTAATTTGCTTCTTACTGAATTTTAGAAGCTCTTTGGACGTCGACAGCGATAACTCCCCAATAAAGAGTTTAGCTTGCCTTGCTCCCTGCTGTAAAGACCATTCACGAAGGAACCGGGTCCAGACCCATTTCTTCATTTCTAGCTTTACGTTGCAATATGGTATCCCAAGAATTGGCTCGGGTCCAGGCGGGTTACCACTGGAGCCCTGCTTAGCGAACTGATCCGCCTCTTCGTTACCGTCAATGTTGCTATGACCTGGTACCCACAGCAACTTTACAGAGTTCTGCAAGCAGAGTCTCTTAGCGCCGCTCGACATTCAGACACTAGTTCCGAAGACACCCTGAAGGAATTCAGGGCTCAGAGAGCGGCCTGGCTGTCCGAGCAGATGTAGATATGCTTGTTAGTAAAACCTCTGTCTAGGTTTTCATAAACACAGGCCAGGATGGCAAACACCTCGGTCTGAAATACGGTAGCGTACCTGCCCAGTGAGAACGCACGCTTCACTCTAGGTGATTTGCCATAGACGCCCGCCCCTACGTCAGCCTCCGTCCTAGAGCCGTCTGTGAACCAGATAAGTCCCTTAGGAGTAAGGAGGTTATGGCCACGGGCAATCCAGTCCTCTCTAGAAGGGATGACTGTTTTATATGGCGTATTGAAGGAAATGGAGGGGACCATACGATCACTCCTCATGCTGAGGGTATCGTGAGCCTCTGCCATAATTGACAGGACCCTCGAATGCCCCAGCGTTCCTCCTACCTTTGTCCACTGGCCCCCACACTTAAGCCTGTAGGCCGCCCTTCTAGCCTCAGCCTCAATCATTAGATGAAGGGGCACGAGTCTGAAAAGGGCTTCCAGGGAAGTTGTGGGTGCTGTTCGCATTGCTCCTGTCACTCCTAGACAAGCTAGCCGTTGGAGTTGGCCGAAGCGTTTCTTTGCGCTAGCTAAGGTGACCCGCGACCACCATACAAGTGCAGCGTATGTGATGAGGGGTCTTATCACCGCGGTGTACATCCACATGATGACATTTCGGTTTAAGACCCCACGTGCTTCCAAAGGTGCGTCTACACATCTAAAAGGTGGGAGTTGCCCTTTGTATTTGTCGTTCCGAGTGCTCCTTCCAGGTCAGTTTGGCGTCCAGGATTACTCCCAGATACTTAACTTTCCCGGCGGCCCTCAGAGGGGTACCGAAGAGTACTGGGTCAACAAAGCCCTCTATCTTCCTTTTCCTTGTGAATAGGACAAGTTCGGTTTTGTCGGGGTTTACCGACAATCCGTGCCCTATGCACCATCTTTCCACGATTCTGAGGGCAATTTGAGTAACCCCACAGATGGCATGAGGAAATTTTCCTCTTACGAGGATAGCAAGGTCATCTGCATAGCCTTGCGTGTATATGCCGGCTCCGTTGAGATCACGCAGGAGCCCATCTATGACGATTGACCACATCAAGGGCGAGAGTACTCCCCCCTGCGGGCACCCACGCCTGACGGTCACCTTTACGCTATCCTCATTTAGAGTGGCGGTTACCCTGCGTTTTTCTAGTATGGATTTCATCCACCGAACAATGGTGGGCTCTATTCCATGGTTCGTTGCCGCAGTGCATATGGACTCAAAGGCA
This sequence comes from Agriotes lineatus, assembly GCA_940337035.1. Taxonomy (NCBI): domain Eukaryota; kingdom Metazoa; phylum Arthropoda; class Insecta; order Coleoptera; family Elateridae; genus Agriotes; species Agriotes lineatus. The sequence goes on along the minus strand of OW679195.1, from coordinate 60,092,651 downwards.
GTGTTGTCAAACGCACCCTCTATATCCAAAAAAGTACCTAGGGCCAGTTCTTTGTGTTCCAGCGCCTTTTCTATCCTAAAAACGATAGTATGAAGGTCCGATTCCACTGACTTGCCCATTTGGTACGCATGTTGGTTTGGATGCAGCGGCATTATCCTTAATGCGCCGTCTCTTATGTACGTATCCACCATTCTTTCCACCGTTTTAAGTAGAAATGAGGTTAAGCTGATAGGTCTAAATGATTTGGCCAGGTCAAACGAAGTTCGACCTGCCTTTGGTATAAAGACCACCTTAACGGATCTCCACGCTACTGGTGTATACCCGAAAGCAAGGCAGGTCCTGAATATGTTGTAGAGTGGCCTGATGAGCAAATCCAGCCCTTCCTGTAGAAGTGCCGGAAAAATGCCATCTGGCCCTGGACTTTTGTACGGATTGGACTTTTGTACGGATCAAATGTGCTTATCGCCCACCTGATCTTTTCGTGTGTTACCACTTTCGAGGCTATCTCCCAGTCCATTGGGCTAATGCCAATGCGGGGAGCCCTTACTAGTGGGACATCACCAGTTTCAGCCACAGAGCCTGGGAAGTGCACCTCCAGGAGATGCCTTAGGGTCTCCTCATCAGTGGCCGTATGGTCACCTGAAGGGAGCCTTAGGCACTCCAGCTTGGCTCTTGGATTTTTTGAGAGCGTCTTATGCAGTCTAGCTGCTTCTGGTAGTCCTTCAATGTCGAGACAGAAGGCCTTCCAGGACTCTCGTTTAGATCTACGAATAGAATCTTTGTAATTGCGTTGAGCCTGTTTAAAACAGTCCCAATCGCATACGAACTTTGTACGCATTGCCCAAGTTAGGAGCCTGCGTGTCTCTTTACGCTGCATTTGGAGCTCGGAGTTCCACCATGGTACTTTCCTTGCCCTTTTTGCACGTCGTAGCGGGCAGCTCCTTTCAAAAGAAGCATTGACGGCATTATTGATAATACTAAGATGCTCTTCTACCTCCTGTGTGGTGAGAGTGCTATAGGAAATTCCCTGTAGTCCATTCGATAGGTCCACCTTAAAGGCAGCCCAGTCGGTGGACTTGGGATTCCTATACGCTGCACCTTCACTGTGTTGCAGCTCCAGGCTGAATCGGATGTACCGGTGGTCCGAAAGGGATGGTTCCGGTACGACTCGCCAGTTTTTTGTCCATTGGGTACCTGCGTGGATCCCAAGGTCAAATCAATTACTTCTGTAGCCTGAGAATATCAAGTTCTGTAGTTGACAAATACTCTAGGAGATCCCTTCCTCTGGCATTGACGTCTGAACTTCCCCACACCGTGTGGTGGGCATTCGAGTCACATCCGATTAGCAAGGGGGAACGCTTTTCCTTGCAATAATTGACCAGGTTCACTAGTTCCTGAGTCGGTGGTGGGTCGGGAGAGTCATAAGGGAGGTAGGCCGAACAAACAACAAGGTTTGTCCTCCCACCGTCCCTCACAAGACTCGTCCTTATGGCTACCAGATCTTTGAAACAAAATTCTGGTATTAATTGAGGTTCAGTTGCTTGGCAGCGCAGATACAAGCTCTTGGGCTAGTGTTGGAACAATATAATTTGTCCCTGCACCATATAATCCTTTCACATTGCCCTGGTGGACCCAGGGTTCCTGTATTAGGATGACATCTGTGTGCCTCATAGCCATCTGACGACTAATTAAACTAGTCGCAGAGGTGCTATGTTGCAAGTTAATCTGGAGGATTTGAAGGTCAGCCATCTAACTAAAGAAGTTAGTGTCCGCCTTCCTCCTCGGCACTTACCTCCATGGAGGCTACCTCTAGCGGTCCCTGTGGTTCCTCGGAAGGTCTTTCGGTCCCGCGATTGGTTTTGGGGTCCGTGAAAGACACCCTCTTCGTACCGGCGTAGGCCTTATAGTCCTGGCCTTCCAGAATTCTTGCGGAGGCCTCTTTGACTCCGAGCACGAGGCGCACCGTATTGGGCTCCTCGTGACGGTCTCGGACTCTCCACAACTTAGTCTGGAGGCCCGGGCTATAAAGCTGGAGCCGCTACAAATCTTATCGGTGGGGTCCGGCGCGCCGGGAACCCAGGCGATAAGCTTTCTCAGCTTCGGAAGGGTTTCCCCTTCCAAAACCTTTAATTTGGCGTCATTCAAGGTTGGATCTTCGCCACGTTCTCCTTGAGCCATAACTTAGACGGCTCGTCGGCACATGTTATGTAAATAATGCCTAGCTCGGCCCAGCGAAACTCGTCAAACTGAGGCAAGAACATCGGTTGGGAGCCCCCAGGGGAGATCATCCACAATCGAGTCCAGCGCTGCTGGACCAGGGGTCGCTTGTGCGCCAGACAGCTTCACCTCGGGGTACCTAAACTCCGAGATGGCAACCCTCATGGCGCTATTGGCCGCTTGGCTGTAAGTGGACGGCCTCAACGTAGCCGCCCGACTATTTTTTGCTATCCGCTGCACGCTAGGCGGGGTGCTGCCATCCGAATGGCCATGCTTAATGCCCCCCGCTTTGCTGCTCGCGGCGCCGGATGTGGAAGGCATACGTGTCAGCCCAGTCCCCACAGAGCCTTTAGCCGCCGCCTTAGCCTTCTTCGTCTTTTCTTTTCAGCCCCACTCAGTTTCCGTTTTGTCGGTCCCTGGAGGCTGAGTTGTTCGATTTTTATTTCCTCGAGGGCCCCTTCGGGAGCACCTTCCGGCTTAGTAGTGGGGAGGCCCCGAGAATGGGCTCTCCATATTATGTGAGGGGAGGGGGTTAGCAGGGGCCTCAGTAGAAGCACTCTGATCAGGGATGGGGGGGAGGGGAGGGGAGAGAGAGAGTTCATCTTTTTCCATGATGTTCCCACGAGTAGACGGAAATGAAGGTCCACCCCCGCACAGCCCGTTGCGGGGGTAAGGCTAAGTACAGTAGGAGGTCGCCTGGTATCCTAGGGGCATCGTTTGAGGCAACATTAACCCATTTGCCATTCAGCCCTCGGCACGATCGCTTCCACCTTGGCTTGGAGGGGTGTTTATCGACTGCCCCAGTCTAGATTCTCTGATTTAGTTTAAACAGGTCCACACGAGAAGATGCAATCTAAGATCACATATCACCCAGCGGTCTTGGTACGGCCGTGTTGGGAGTGCAAGACACGGCTTTCCCCTGAGCTGAGGTTTCTTTTCACCGCACAGCGTTTATAGCCGGTTAGCTACTTTACCCCAGTCTTTCGACCCAAATCCCAAAGTCACTACAATATATACAATTTTTGTACTGGCGATTCTGTATTTTGTTTTGCAAAGATTTCCCCCACCTGCATAAAGGCAGGTTTGAATTTAAAAATGACAATTAATATTTCTCATTATTTCAGTGTCAAAGTAGATATTTTCGGAAATTCTCGCTGGAACTTGTATAAAATGTAATAAAAATCTCTATTAATAAACGCTACGTCAATAGTATCCACCAGAGTATTTGTACAATATCCTTAATAGTAGTTATTTATAACACTTATGACATGCTAAGTAAATGTCACTCCTTAAACCTATTATAACGGGTGTTCATAAACAGTCGTCATCCCAGTAGGTTTTGACTTCAGAAACGTATGTCTATTAAATTGAGAAAAAATGCGCTATGACAGTACTCAATGACGTTTCATTGTGTTGCACGAATTATCAAAGACATAACATTTTGTTTTTCAAGCAACTGGGATGACGACTGTTTATGAACACCCGTTATATAGTTTTAGTAACTTTTATAAGTACATTCTACACAAAGATGAATTTCAAAAGTACACTCATGAAATGTTGGTAATCAAATTACACTTTGTGTTTTTATGTTTAGTGAACAGACTATACAATTTTGACAGAATCACTAACTTTTTACAGGATGTTTAATACTGAACACAAGGTGGTGCTGTGTATGGAAAATGCATAAGGTCACTCGATCAACACACTAAAGTGTAAGGTACCGCCATTGGTGATTTTTATATCCGTCCTTTTTGCACAATTTTCTCAAAACTAGGGATAAAAACACAACCTAACAATAATTTGATTTTACAGCAGTGCCATTACACCAAAAAGAAAATCCACAAAAACTAGTGTCTTCCCTATTGCACTTGGGAAATTGTATTTGTTATCTTTATCTCACATTCTCACGCTAGGAATGGAATGGCGTTACCTTACACTTGGTGTATTAATCTAGTGACCTTAAAAATGCAGGAAATCATTTTGAACAGCTGTAGTTGTTTTTGTTACTAACATCTTTATATATTCAACAAAAATGTTTGTATTTGTTAAACTGACATTCTTAATATAACCTTAAACTGACAGATATAAAATGCCAATGTGACTTTTATTACCACGACTGCCAACAAAATTTTTTGACAAAATAATTCCACAGCCCTCTAGACTCTAGACCTAGAGGATAAAAGTTTTCGATCATACTGTACAGTTGCGGCAAAAAAAATGGGACAGTTACGTCTATTCGCGATTATTCCACCTTTCGTCACTGCATTTATATGTGGCATAACTACTTTATCGTATTATTTCTAATTTGGAATTGTTTAGCAGATGTCAAATATTCAATGTTGCAATATGACATATTAATAAAAGAAATTCAAGCAACTAAAATTAGACAAAAATCTTTTATAAGAATTGTCCCATTTTTTATTGGCCGCAATTGTACAAGGGTTCAAGAGGTAAGGTAAATGATCGCAGGAATTTACAGATCGAAACTGACATCTAAGGGAGCAATTAAATTAAATAGTAAAGGAGAAAATAAAATTGTACTTGTGAAACTAAATAACTTCGATGATAAGCAGGAAATTATGAGCTTAAAACTCCAAACAAGCCAAAATAGCTATTTATGCAACAAGTGCTAAAAGTCGACGTTTATGCACGAGACAGGAAAATTATGAAACGAAGCCGAAGGCTGAGTTTCATAACATGTCTCGTGAATAAACGACTTTTAGCACGCGTTGCATACAATATTTTACCTACGACCTTAATTTTACCGTTATTAATCCATAAATATCGATTTAACAAAGGTTTGCATCTGCGACACTTTTAATTTATGTCATAATAAACAGTAGACCACGCCGCGCGGGAGATTATTTGCCACGTCAGTGCTGTCAAGGTGAGTTACTAAATGTAATTATTGATACTCCACATCTGACTGTATTCATTACATAATGCCTGTAACACAAGAAGCAACTAGAATAACTTTACAAGTTCACTTCCAGTTCGAAATTGTAGTTTTATAACCTCACTTCACTTTTAGCCCATGTGCTAAAAAAGTAAACAGCTGATTTCTTTAACCACGGTAAACTATAAAACGTCACTTTTAGTGAAACAAGCTAGCACTAAAAGGCCTACTTTTAGTAGTGGTCGTAGATAATAGCTATTTATGGAACAAGTGCTAAAAGTCGACGTTTATGCACGAGACATGAAAATTATGAAACGAAGCAGAAGGCTGAGTTTCATAACATGTCTCGTGAATAAACGACTTTTAGCACGCGTTGCATTCAATATTTTATCTACGACCTTAATTTTACCGTTATTAATCCATAAATATCGATTTAATAAAGGTTTGCATCTGCGACACTTTTAATTTATGTCATAATAAACAGTAAGCCACGCCGCTCGGGCGATTGTTTGCCACACCAGTGCTGTCAAGGTGAGTTACGAAATTTAATTATTGATACTCCACATTTGACTGTATTCATTACATAACGCTTTAATTATTTCAAAAACACTTTACTGTAACGCAAGAAGCAACTAGTATAACTTTACAAACTTCACTTCCAGTTCGAAATTGTAGTTTTATAACCTCACTTCACTTTTAGCCCATGTGCTAAAAGTAAACAGCTGATTTCTTTAACCACGGTAAACTATAAAACGTCACTTTTAGGGAAACAAGCTGGCGCTAAAAGGCCTACTTTTAGTAGTGGTCGTAGATAAAAGTAATTATGAACGAGGCTACAAAAACGGGTGCCTTACAGAAAATTAAAATGGCCGTTACAGCTGCTTAAAATTGTGAACTGCCAGCTGCCTGCACACAATTTGATGAACTAATACAAGTAGAAATATGACCGAAAAACTTATATACAAGCAGGGTCAGAATCTTTGAACCGAAAAAACTCCAAAGAGTCGCACATTTGTAGAATTTAAAAATGCCCTGACAGGTTGATAAGCCAATAAAATAAGAAACCCAAGAAATCATCAGTAATCTTAAAAACAATAAAAGTCCGGGGAGAAATGGGATAACGGCAGAGAACCTGAAGTATGCCGGAAAGGACCTCATACAAAAAGTCCATGAATGAATGCAGACTAACGCGAATTAAAGGAAGATTAGAAGCGATACTGGATCTAAGCCGAAATTCTATGTTAAGAATAATAACTCGCCTACGCTGACGATGTGCGACAGTAGCTAGAGGCACAAAGGTAATCCAAGAAACAACTACACGTTTGATGGAAGCCACACACAAGATGGGGTTTTAAGTCAATCAGAAGAAGAGTAAATTTATGAGAATTGGAGAAACACAAGACAAATAGAACTACCTCGAACTAACACGCAATGCGGAAAAATGAAATTTGAAGAAGTGGATGAGTTCGTTTACCTAGGGGCAAGCCTAACCAATAATTGCAATGAACAGCGAGAAATTGAGGCAAGGTTAAGTAAGGCAAATAGATGTATCGGAGCATGGATCAAAACATTTATCAAGAAAGGCATATATGACAGTAATAAGACCAACAGCTTTGTGTGGGGGCAAGACATGGGTGCTCAATATGATATACAAAAAATACTCTTAAGATGGGAAAGAAAAGTATTGAGGAAAGTATTCGGAGGGAAAAAAATTGAAGACATCTATGTCAGAAGAACGAACGAAGAAATTTACAGTATGTACAAGAAACCCAAAATAGACACATTGACAGATTGAAAGAATGGAAGGAGATAGAGTACCTAGTAAAGAGAATTGCTTGGCGGGAACCAGATTATAAGAAAAGAAAAGGCAGACCAAAGAAGCGGTGACGTGAAGCGATACTAGAGGACTTGACAATGAAAAATGTATTAGCTTAGTAAAGCCCAATCCCTGTCTTTAAATACAGCACCTCCAAACTACATTTCGACAGCAACAAAAAATATCATTGCTAGGTGCATAACGGCGCGGCACTGACTGTTCTCACAAACGACTGAAGGACCCACGTATCTGATATCGTCACTGCATCTGAAAGAGGCCTTTTTTCACCGCGATTCTGTATCCCGCATACTAAATCTCGCATACGGTATTCACGTGAGAAAGGGACCTTAATGTATATTTGCTCACATTTTGTATTTTCCATTTTTTTACCTCCTTTTACGATAAAGGAAGTATTGGATTCACCCAAAAATTCGAAATTGAGTTTTCAACAGATCTTCACGTTTTAGAGTCCCCTGATCCCAAAAAACATATTTTTTTCATTGGTCTGTGTCTGTCTGTGTGTCTGTGAACAGAATATCTCAAAAACTAAAAAGGTATGGCATTGAAACTTCATATATAAGTTTTGTACTATGTAGATGAGACAGCAAGCTTTTGAAGAAAATCGCATAACCGGAAGTAGGTGTTTACTCTTGTGATTTTTCAATTTTTCGATTGTTTCAAAAACGGCTCAAACGATTTTTTTCAAACTATATATTTTTATTACATTTTTAATGTGCATTGATGTGAGATAAGTGATTTTCCAGTTGAATACTTCTAAAATGGGTTTCTTTTGTTTTTTTTTCCAATTTTTTTATTAACTCCTATTTTAATACAACACCCTGTATATTATTACATTTTTGAATTCAGCTTGAAATTCTAGAAAAAAATTGTCTCTTCAACTAACTCTCTATTTTGTATCGTTTTTGTAGAATTTGCAATTTTTGCAATGCTTAGAAATTAAAAATCAATTTTTGGCTAATTATAAGATCACTGTAAAAGGAAGTTGTGTGAGTGTATCACACCAGATTTTTTAATATGTAACACTTTTTTGTGAACACTGCTAGAAATGTAACATTTTATGTGATAGATCAGTGTTTCTCCACCATTTTGGGTGGGCGATCCCTATTTCACTAGCTGTTTACTTGGCGCCCCTCTATGCATATATAACGGACTTTTTTACTTTCAACATTAGAAGCCTTAACTTCTCATTGTAAGGCAAATAAACCTGCTCCATTCTTCGAAAATTTTATTAGTTCTACGTAATTTTGGTGGGAATACAAGTAACTTCACGCTGAGTTGAAATCACGGTCTTTTCCCGTCTCGCCTTTGGCGAACACGCAGGAGTTCACTTGCTGGACCTTTCTTTTTTTTCACACTGCTAGCGTACTCGATTTATCGCAGCTAACCTCGGGCCTCCCTCCAGTTTAGGCGAGCACACTTTTTCTTCTCCGAGTAATTGTGGTGCTAATTTATATGGTATTAGGTCTACGGCCGGTTCTGGCACGCTTGGGGCGTTCAAACACGAGTAAGAGTCGAAATCCTTCTGGGGAGTCCACCTCTGTAACGAAGTCTTTTTCCACTTGAATGCAGATACATTCCAGTTTGGGGCAGGAGCTCGTGTACAGCGTGGGATCCCTCAATTTTACGAAGCTGCCGCGAGCGCCCCATTTTAGCTGATACTAGGTTCGAGCTAAAACGCGTTTTTATGCCATGTAATACTGTAAGTACCATTACGATAATCCAAAGGTGCACGCAAACTTTTGTTTTTGTACCTTTGCCTTTTAATCATAGGCGTCTCAATTTTTTTTGAATGTCACTGTCATCACTTAATTTTTAAATGATTTGAAAAAACGGAACGCCACTGACAATAGCCAGTTATAATGTATGGGGAAAAATAAGAAATTGCCTTAGTTACGAAAAACCGTGCACCGTGGTCGCAATTGTACTACCACATGATTGTTTATTTCATACTGATGTCTAAAATTACATTTATCTACGACCACCACTAAAAGTAGGCCTTTTAGAACTAGCTTGTTTCACTAAAAGTGACGTTTTATAGTTTACCGTGGTTAAAGAAATCAGCTGTTTACTTTTAGCCCATGTGCTAAAAGTGAAGTGAGGTTATAAAACTACAATTTCGAACTGGAAGTGAAGTTGTAAGGTTATTCTAGTTGCTTCTTGCGTTACAGGTAAAGTGTTTTTGTAATAATTAAAGCGTTATGTAATGAATACAGTCAGATGTGGTGTATTAATATAATTACATTTAGTAACTGACCTTGACTGCTGTCATTCGCAAACATTCGCTCGCGGGGCATGGCCTACTGTTTATTATGACATAAATTAGAAGTGTCGTAGATGCAAACCTTTGTTAAATCGATATTTATGGATTAATAACAGTAAAATTAAGGTCACAGATAAAATATTGTATGCAACGCGTGCTAAAAGTCGTTTATGCACGAGACATGAAAATGTCAACTTTTAGCACTTGTTGCGTAAATCGCTATTATCTACGACAGTGTGTTAAATTGCCTTTTAGTTGTCAGTTTTAAGTTTGTAAAACGACTGTTTAATAACATGTTTTCATTAGTTTACGTCGTCAGTAGTAACGTATTTAAAAGATTTCATTAGGCACGTTGTGAGTAGCAACGTGTTTTAAAATTTTTAAAACACGCAAGCAAAATTACGACCGGTTGCTGGTAATCCTAATTTACATTTAATTTTTTTTTTCATATTTACCGTGTTTTCTAGGTTCTATCGTAGATACAATATTGTACAATACACATGCGTAAAGCATCTTTAGTCACTCGCGGGGCTTAGAACGCTCGCTCACTCGCGTTTTAACTCTACCCCACTCGTGCCTAAAGAGTAGCTTTACGCACTTGTATCGTAAATTACTATTATCTACGACAGTGTGTAAAATTGCGTTTTGGTTGGTAATTTTAAGTTTGTAAAACGACTGTTTAATAACATGTTTTCATTAGTTTATGTCGTCAGTAGTAACGTATTTAAAAGATTCCATTAGGCACGTTGTGAGTAGCAACGTGTTTTAAAATTTTTAAAACACGCAAAATTACGACCGGTTGCTGGTAATCCTAATCCATATATTATATAATAGACTTGTCCGTCCGGGACGCTGTTTCAGCAGCCAAACCGTAAGAGATAGAGAAAAAAGTTATTAAAGTTATATGTTTGAAATGGTCATGTCAGGTCAGGAACCGAATTTCAGTCTCTAACACTAATTATTATCTTAATTATAATCCTAACTTTTTAGGTTAGATTCTAGGCAAATTTTATCAAGGCGACTGGTAGTTTGCTACCAACAATGACGTCATATACGTACGTGTGGTGAATACGCGTTCTATTTGCAAAACGGTCTTTTTTGTTTTATTAAATGAGACATTTGTCTCACTGGACTGCTAGTCCTTTATCTAATAGACTTGTCTGTCCGTCCGGGACGCTGTTTCAGCAGCCAAACCGTAAGGAAAACAAGTGTTTTAAGTTAAATAAAGTATTTCTGTGATGATAATTTGCGTTGGGGCTCGTCTACAACTTCATTGTTTTCTTCTAGTACAGAAAATGTCTGTCGCTTTTGCTTTTGTTTGAACTGCAAAGTGCGTGTGTAATCCTTTCGTCAAGCTGCCTCTGATTATGATAATTTTGTAGGGACCCACTTTACATTTCGCCAATTGTTTATCTTCAATATATAAAACTGTTGCCATAGTGACTTCAAATCGTTATTTTTTTAAATGTAGAATGAAGGTAGGTTGCGAATCGGAATTCATTCTAATTGTAACGCTTTAGCAGACAAATAACGAACACACTTAAAACCCAAAAAATATAAATTATTCAGCTTCTTCGCACATATCTAAATCCAACAAAAAAACATACAAATACATAAATAGAAGAAGATATGCAAATTTGACTGAAACAACACACATGTTTAATTCTAACCTACCGAAAACAATACCTCTCCTGCGTTACGCAAAACGCAAATAATGCAGAATGTACAAGAGGCATGAGTAATACGCCGGACGCCGGTGAATACCCGTCCTAATTCTCTGATATCGAGTATACGCACGCATGTTGACATGGTCCCGAGACTTCGCCTGGCTGGCTGTGGTCCCGGGACTCGGTTTTTGTGGTAGAATCCCGGGACTGTCCCGGGACCGGATCCCGGGACTGGAAACCCTACTCGCGGGGCTTAAAACGCTCGCTCACTCGCGTCTTAACTCTACCCCACTTGTGCCTAAAGAGTAGCTTTACGCATTTGTAAGGTAAATTACTATTTTCGGACTATTTATGGTACAAAAAATGGAACATTAAAGTCCTAGTACTTTAAAGTAAAATATTAAAGTTCAAGTACTTTAAAATTATACGTCAGTTGTTGACATGAAATTTGAAGTGATTTACAACTTTTTATTTAAAATTAATTTATTTGTTCCTCACTTGTAAACATCAATTTATCAAGTCACTGTATTCACCTTGAAAATGTTTCTTAACTGGCTAGCCAGTAAATTTTTTACTGGCTAGCCAGTTATATTTTACAAGCGTGCTCATAGATAAATAATAGCGTGCAAAGCCAGAGTTGTCTTCCTTAGTATGTGTCATATTGATTAATTTAGTTGCTTGTCAGTTTGACATTTTGAATAAATGGTGTTTCCTAGTTATTTACAAGTGAGGAACCAATAAAACATTCAACAATACACGCCAGGTAACCATTTTTACTGGCTCAAGGATATGACAGGCTCGCCTAACGGCTCGCCAGTCATCCCAATCCTATCGCCAGTAAAACCTGTTTTACCTGGCTTGTAATGTTAAATACTATAAACTTGTAGTATGAAATAAACCGTTTCATTCACCACGAACGAAAAGTGTGTTTTAAAGGTCCTCGCAAGTAATTCCGTCCTCGGCCGTACACAACTTTCCTTTAAAATGTCACTTTTCGTTCTAGATAAATAAACTACTATTTTCTGATTGTATGTATTTCAGCGGAATATCTATTTTGTACAATAAATTATGCGCATTAGCCTGCGATTCGCATAGCATGACATTGAAGGCGTTCGATACAAGGGCGCTGTTATCCTTTCAGGTAAGTTTTTCACGCAGCTTATAGCTGCCCGTCAAATAATTTTCGTTGCAATATTGACTATCGCGTTTGCCAGAATTTGTAACAATAATACAGATCCTTCAGACAGTGCTGCAAAGTTAACTGCAGACAGTTTTAATTAGCAATTACTTTTTAAATAATCTTTCAAACTTTAACTTAGCATCCAACATAGTTTTTACTTCATTAAAAATAAACCTCTGGGAGTCGTTAGGTGTCCCAGCTTCAATTAATTTTCTTGGTTGATACCAAGTTAACTGTATATTTGCCCTGACTTTTTTTTAGCCTAAAATATTTCCTTAATGTTCGTAATACAAGGCCCCAATTTGGTTATTGTTATTGATTGCAATAATATTATATTTGATTATAATTAGAACCTCTTCTATCCCTACTACTACCATGAGATAAAAAAAATGATTCTGAGCAGGCCTTGATATGTGTTATACGTTTGGCAGTACTGAAGTGTATTGTCAGTCTATGTCAAATTCGAGATTAAAAGGTTAGGTTTTCTTTTTTGTTGTTTGACACAAACTGACGTAAAACTCTGTATAATACAGCATATGAATATGCTCTATTCTTTTCGCAATTGCGAACACAGCACCCCATATAAACAATACACTTCGCTTCTTTTTATTTTTCAAAAAAAACGTATGTACTACAATTATTTATGAATGACACGTAAACGTGAAACTAAATCATTTTGTGGAACAAAAAACGGTGCGTATTTTAAGTTTTTTACATGATATTGGATTTCAAGAAAGTATATTCGTTTAGTTTGCTAGAAAAAAAAACATTTAAATTGCAAATTATAGTCAAGGGTGCTGAAGTGTATCGTGTGCGTGCATCGTCTACCCTTGATTAAGAAACTATGACGAAAATGTACAATATCATGTTGCTAGTAGATAAATACATATATATTCTTTTGCTTGAAAAAAGGATGGCACCTTACAGTATGTTTTGGTTATGTTGGCACAATATGGGAAGCTTATGTTTTGTATCTATAGAGGGTGTTTGTAGATAGCTAGACAGCTCATAAGTTCGTTAATGATAGAGATATCGAAAAAAAACTTTTTTTTGTTTTAAATTTCAGTACACAATCTACAAATTGAGTTAAACCAAATTAAACCATGACCTCCTATTTTAAGCAGTGATACACGACTCTGGTTTTAAAATGAAACACCCTGTATATTTTTACATATTTGCAAACAGCGCTAAAGGTGATTTATGAAAGTATTCTTAAATTAAAATTTAGGAAGTTATTATTTTTGAAAATAAAAAAAGTAGGCCATGAATTTTGCAAAATCACTAACAATTGAACAAGAAATGGAAAACAAACTCCACTTGGTTCTAAAAATTTCTCATGGGCAAATTTAAGCACCAAACGTACTAAAACAATTGAAAACTATGTTATTTAAATGGAATAATATGAGTTTCCTATTTATTCAAAGATTTGAATGCGGGACTAGTACTGCTATTGCGGGACCGTCCCGACAATCCGGGATGGTTGGCAGCCTTAGTCTACATATACAAAAGTAGGCTGGTAACTAAGTCATAACTGTATTTGTACGGTAACTGAAACCGATAAGCTATTGAACAACCACGGATGTTATGATTATGAATCATAACAGCCTTAGATGCTTTACAATCTTCGCTCTACGACTACGAGCTCGGATTTCTAGATATGTTAATAGCTATTTATCAACATCTCTTAATAAACGCCTCATAACTGTAGCGATTTTAACAATCGCAATATCAATATTACATACAATACGAGTGACTTTGATTACCATGACTAGTGAATTTTAGTTTATACAATAATGTTGAATGCTATCTGTGTTTTAATGTCACCTGGCAACTGAAAAGGTTAAAACAAACAGGTACTGTGATTTCAAACAAAACTTTTGATTTTTGATGCTTCTGATGAGTTTATTGAGAGGTGTGGATAAAATGCACGCGTAGTGTGGTATTGCTCACACGGGAAAATTAGCCCACACGGCCTACGGCCTCGTAGACTAAATTTTTCTTTAGTGGGTAATATCCACATATCACTACTTGCATAGTAAATAACTACAGAGTGAGCATTAAAGTGTGAGGAAAGAGCGGGAAATTTTGAATTAAATTCTAGCAATTTTTTGCTTTTATGTTTCTCGCAGGCTTTCTGGTTACATGTCATTGGTGGCGCTGTAAATCGATGTCAAATTCGAGGTTAGCAGGTTAGTTTTTGCTTCAGTTTTGACACAAACAAGGACTGGTGTTATGAAGATTATGTTGAAGTAAATAGAAAGAAAAAATTAACATATAGAATAATGCAGCAGACACATCTAGCAAAAACAATACTAGAAGAATATAAAAAATCTGTAAAGGACTTTACCCGCAGCTTCCCTCGCAAATAGACGTTGTGACACTAAATAATTTTAAAAACTAAATCAAAATAAGTGTAAAAATGTCTTCCCGTTACAAATAATATGGAAATAATAAAAGAAAACACTTGCATGCGAATTACATAAATTATCAAATAAAAAATATCATTCGCGGCGGGATTTGAACTGCAGGCGCCTTCTAATGCGATCTAAGCGTTCAGCAATATCTTGCAAGCCTACGGAGAACCTCGCAGATCATTGCGTGGCAGCTTGCATAAGATGTTCGCACCGGCGCCGGGCATATTTAATTTTTATGTCGAAGCGAGGTGCGATACGCGTTTCGGTCAAATCACGTAGTGGAATATAAATTATATACTGACTTCCATAAAAATGGCAACACCTAGAATTAATTGAGTAGTTCTCCGGAGACGTCCAGATCCAGGGCGACGTTGTTGAACCCCTTCTTCGGACCATCTGGACCAACATCTCAACACCGTTGCAACATTACGGTTTACACGGCCAGCAATATCTCTAAGAGAAAGTCCGGCCTCTCTCATGCCAATAATACGGCCACGTTCAACATAATTTAATTGACGATAATTTTCACGTTGATGAACTCTTGGCATTGCTGTTATAGTCAGAAGGCAATAGTGATCAAACCATTTGCAAAATTGACAGTTATTACGCACGGATTGTTTTTTTGTTCTAAAAATTTGTTGTTAGTAAGTGTAAACAAACAAACGAAGAAAAACAACAACCGATCGATACTTTTATTCAAATTTTAATCATTACTTTGTTTCATCCAAATAGAGATTTTATAAAAATTTCAATAAAATCGCTCAATTAATTCTAGGTGTTGTGATTTTTATGGAAGGCAGTATATTTTTTACGACAATAAATGAATGCATTTAATTCTTTCACTAAAATTTTCTTCATTTTTACTTCCTTTTGCGATAAAGAAAGTATTGGAATCACCCCAAAAATTCCAAATTGCGTTTTCAACAGATCTTCACGTTTTATAGTCCCCTGAAACCAAAAAGCATGGTTTTGTTCATTGGTATGTGTGTCTGTCTGTTTGTCTGTGAACAGAATATCTCAAAAACGAAAAGAGGTATGGCGTTGAAACTTCATATATAAGTTTTGTGTACTATGTAGATGCGACACCATGCTTTTGAAAAAAATCGCATAAGCGGAGGTAGGTGTTTACTCTTGGGATTTTTCAGCTTTTTCAATTTTTTCAAAAAACGGCTTCAACGATTTTTTTCGAACTTTAACATTTTTATTACACTTTTAATGTGTATTGATGTGAGATAGGTGATTTTCCAGTTGAATACTTCTAAAATGGGGTTGTTTGTTTTTTTTTTCAATTTTTTATTAACTCCTATTTTAAACAGAACACCCGGTATTTTATTACATTTTAAATTCAGCTTAAAATTCGAGAGAAAATTTGTCTCTTCAACTAACGCTCTATTTTTACCGTTTTTGTAGAATTTCTAATTTTTGGAAATTTTTGACAAATGCCTAAAAATTTAATTTTTGGCTAATTATTATAAGATCACTGTAAAAGGAAGTTGTGTGAGTGTATCACACCAGATTTTTTTATTACACATTTCCATTCGCGGATGTGTATAATTACATGTATTCGTTTTCAAAATAACTCGATGCTGAAATATCTACTGCATATTCCCCTACGCTTTGTTTAAACGATTTCTGTAGCAGTTGTTAAAAATAATTTTGAGATTAATTGGATATCATCTAAATCTAGAAAAAATAAGCTCTCCACTAGTTTAAGAATCATTGAGAATCATTAAGAATGCAGCCCTCCACATTTAGATCTGCAAGGTAATTACAGATAGTGTACATTTTTTTAACTATATATTCGAGTGCGTATGTTATGATGGAATTTATGGCCCCTGATTCCTGACTATGATGCAACGCACAGCTTCACGTAAGAGATTTGCGCATTTATGCGGCTCCCGGGCTAAAAAGGTCAACATAACGCTCCTTTTTGGTCTCGTACAACATTTATCCTATATATGTTGCATCCTATTTTTGGCAAGAATAAAGCCTACACTATGTACAAATCATTACTTCATCTATTCCTCAGGTTAAGCAAGAATAAAAATATTTTTTTTGCTCACCCTGTATATATTTGTCTGAAATTTTGACGGTTTTATGCCAGGTATATTAAATAATGTGTATGCAAAATATTATCTTCTTCCGACAAATAGTTTTTGAGTTATACCCCCAACAGACAGACGGACAGACAGACGGAATTGAGAAAACCTGTTTTTCTGAAACGTGAAGATCTGAAGAAATCTCGGAAGGTGATTTCTTCGTCTTTGTGAGGAGGGAAGTAAAGCCGAGAGACGTGTACAACGCAAAAAAGAAAACATACAATAACAAACAACTGGACAACTAGAGATAATAGAACAGCTCAATCACTAAACGGAAACTAGAAAATTCTACAAAAATGTGGTGTGATACATGCACACAACATCCTTTTACAGTGATCTTATAATTAGCCAAAAATTTGATTTTAAATTTTTAAGCATTTGTCAAAAATTTTCAAAAATTACAAATTCTACAAAAACGGTACAAAATGCAGCGTTAGGTAAAGAAACAAATTTTCTCTAGAATTTTAAGCTGAATTCAAAAATGTAATAATATACCGGGTGTTCTATTTAAAATAGGAGTTAATAAAGAAAATAGAAAAAAAAACAAAGAAACCCATTTTAGAAGTATTGAACTAGAAAATCACCTATCTCACTTCAATACACATTAAAATTGTAATAAAAATGTGAAGTTTGAAAAAATCGTTACGAGCCGTTTTTGAAAAAATCGAAAAAACTGAAAAATCACAAGAGTAAACACCTACTTCCGGTTATGCGATTTTCTTCAAAAGCTTGCTGTCGGATCTACATAGTAGGTACACAACAAAACTTATATATGAAGTTTCAACGCCATACCTCTTTCGTTTTTGAGATATTCTGTTCACAGACAGACAGACACACAGGCAGACCAATGAAAAAAAAATGTTTTTTGAGTTCAGGGGACTATAAAACGTGAAGATCTGTTGAAAACTCAATTTCGAATTTTTTGGAGTAAATCCAATACTTCCTTTATTGTAAAAGGAAGTAAAAAACATCCGAGAGGGACTAGTTAGTTACAAACCAAGACCAGTGATGTAAGGCAAGCATAAAAACATAGTAAACAGCAAAGAAGAAATACTAGTGTAGTGAAGCCATAAATCGCAATAACTCGTTGTCAACAGTTAGCGTAAGAATTCCAAAGAAAGGAAACTCGCCCATAAAATTAAACAGTGCGTGCAATAAAAATTCTTGAAGTGCGAGCAGTTAGCTTAAGTGCCATTTGAAAACTTTCGAGCTAAAGGGGTAAAAACGACTAATGTCAAAAAGTGATTTGTACGACGGAATACAAAAGAGAGAAACTCTGTAAACGTCCACGAGTTCCTGCAAACAAAAGCGAAAAGGAATGCTCAAATCTGACGAACACTTTCCTAAATAAGAAGCGAAAGTGGACGAACAATACGGCAGTAAAACTGCAGCTTCAAAAATCGAAAGTGAATGTCCAGTGGTGCATCATAAAACTCCAACCCTTGTGCGCGCTAGTGAAAGTGTGTCGACCCTTTTGCCCAATAGATACAATACCATTGTTGTCACTAGAATAGAAAATCCTTTTTGTATATTGTGTAAATTGTGTAACATGGGTATATAAACCAGAGCGATGGGGTTGGAGGCATTGCATATCAGGTCTTCGCCTGTTAAACCACTTTGGTTAAACAGACACGCAAAGAGTCAAATCCTCGATGCGTTTGATATCAATCTCATACTTAGTGGAACATTTGCTTTGAATGTTTCCACGGGCCAAGTGTCAGATCCACAACCGCCCATACGTATGCCTGATTAAACAGACCTATTCGCTCTGCACTTGTAGTAATATAAAAAGCTAATCCGCACATTTAATTTTATGTCTGTAATCCGTTGCGTTAAATAAAGAATATTAAAAGTGGTGGAGTTATTCGTGTGTGTAATTTCTAACAAACACCGTAACCAACCCACTTTATTGGTGACCCCTGATAACGAATATCAGCAGTGTTTTCGCCGGGTAAACCCACCTTATTGGTGACCCCGGACTAAGAACATCGTAAAATAAACAAATCAGTCCTCAGTGTTATGTACCTCGAATTCATCCTAAATTGGTGATTCTCGACTACGAACTACGCAAAAACAGCATAAATTAGACGATTAAAAACTCGCGTTCGCGACCGGGTAATCGGTAAACAGTGAATTAAAATTAAGTGAAGTCCGCTACGACATTTCACGATGGAAACAGAAGGCAACATATCTGTCACTACCAACAGCGAATCAACAACCAGTTCAGTCGACAGGACTAACATCAGAGTACCTCCATTTTGGCCAACAAAACCTGCACTGTGGTTCGTACAACTAGAAGGACAGTTTGCCCTCAACAACATTACGCGAGATACCACCAAATATTATTACGTAAGTGCTAATCTAGACAATAAATACGCGCAAGAAGTCGAAGACATTCTCACCAACCCGCCACGTCAAGACATGTACGAGACGCTCAAACAGGCTCTAATTAAGCGCCTATCCACTTCTCGCGAGCAGAAGATAAAACAACTTCTAGAGCACGAGGAAATAGGCGATCGCACACCGTCCCAATTTTTGAGGCATCTCACGAATTTAGCAGACGGCGAGGTACCAGAGAACTTCATACGCACATTATGGATCGGGCGACTTCCAGATAGCATGCAAGCTATCCTGATGACGCAATCAAGCAGCAACCTCCAAGCCGTGTCCACTTTGGCAGACAAAATTGCCGAAATCACCCCCAGGACGTTCCAGGTGGCATCCACTGCTTCTCGCGGCGACGACGAAAAAATCAATCAACTGTGCAAGCAAATTGCTGAATTATCCCAGCAAGTAGCACGGATGAGCCGGGAAAAACAGCCGCGAAGCAACAGCACACAACGGTACCGTTCCAGGTCGCAATCTTCGTCGCGAATCTGTTGGTACCACCGCCGATTTAAAGACAATGCAACGAAATGCACTCAGCCGTGCCACTACCAAAAAAACGATCAGGGGAGTTCGTAAACGCGGCACATGACTCCTTGTCTAATAATCGCCGCCTATTTCTAACGGATATGTCAACTAAATGGCTTTTTCTTATTGACACAGGGGCGGATTTGTGTGTATTGCCGAGAACATTTATAAAAGGACCGCGTGCGCGTACCGAGTACGAACTTAGCGCGGTAAACAACTCGGTAATTAGTACATATGGACATATAGTGTTAAATTTAGATTTTAAGCTGAGGCGAACATTTTCGTGGAAATTTGTCGTCGCAGACATCGACAAGCCGATAATTGGCGCAGACTTTCTCAGCCACTTCGGTTTACTTGTTGATATTAGAAACAAGCGCCTAATAGACAATGTAACGCAGCTGAAAGCAATCGGTGTAGTGCGGGAGTGTGTATCGCCACAAATAAAAACAATTTCCGGCGACTCGGCTTTCCATAAGCTTCTAGCGAAGTTCCCGGACATCGCGCGTCCGTCAGTTCTGCCTAAGAAAATAAAACATGCCACTACACATCGAATAATTACGTCAGCTGGACCTCCTGTCACGTGCAGGCCTAGAAGACTCCCACCGGATAGGTTACATGCAGCTAAGAAAGAGTTCCAGTTTATGCTCGATCAAGGAATAGCTCGCCCATCCAAAAGTAATTGGTCTGCAGCCCTTCATCTAGCGCCCAAGAAAGACAATGGATGGCGTCCTTGCGGAGATTATAGAGCGCTAAACGCGAGAACTCTGGCTGATTGCTATCCTGTGCCACACATCGAGGATTTCGCGCACAATCTTTTTGGTTGCAAGATCTTCTCAACAATCGATCTGGTAAGAGCCTTCAACCAAATCCCAGTCCACAGCGACGATATCTGCAAGACAGCAATTACAACTCCATTCGGAATGTACGAATTTCCATTTATGAGTTTTGGTTTAAAGAATGCTGCCCAGACGTTCCAGCGTTTTATAGATGAGGTTACCAGAGGACTCGACTTTTGCTACGCATTCATTGACGACCTACTGGTAGCTTCCACATCAGAGGAACAGCACCTGGAGCACCTCAGCCAACTTTTCAGCAGGCTCAGCGAGTATGGAGTACTGATCAACTCGGCAAAATGCAACCTTGGCAAGCCCAGCGTCAACTTCCTTGGGTACTCCATTTCACAAGAAGGAATTAAACCCCCAGAAGACCGCATCGAGGCTATAAAGCAAGTGCCCAAGCCCAAGACAATTAAAGAGCTGCGCCGTTTCTTAGGAATGCTGAACTTCTACAGAAGGTTCCTTCCTAACGCAGCAGAAGTCTTGGCTCCGATGAATAAACACCTGCAAGGACCCAAAGTAAAGCCAAAAACGGAAATCCAATGGAACCCAGAGTCGGAAGAAGCTTTCTCACGCTCCAAAACAATACTAGCAAACGCTACCCTCCTGGCACATCCAGCACCTGCAGCTCCAACATCAGTAATGGTTGATGCATCTGATGTCGCCATGGGAGCTGTGCTACAACAGCATGTGGACGGAGCATGGCAGCCCTTAGCGTTTTTCTCCAAAAAGCTAAACGCTGCCCAGAAGAAATACAGCGCCTACGATCGGGAGCTACTGGCAGCTTATTCGGCTGTGAAGCGCTTCCGCTACTTTGTAGAAGGCCGAAAGTTCACGCTCTACACCGACCACAAGCCATTAATATACGCGTTTCAACAAAAGCCAGAACGCGCCTCGCCCAGACAATTCCGTCACCTGGACTTTATTGGACAGTTCACGACGGATATTCGTCATGTCGCTGGAAGCGACAACATTCCCGCGGATACATTATCACGTGTGTCTGTTGCAGGTTGTTCAGCAGCTTTTCCAGGCAGCCCAATTAACTACAAAGCGCTGGAAAAAGCGCAAGAATCGGATGCCGAGCTGAAGACATTCCTACACCCTGAGGCCGTGCTAGACTTGAAGAAGATCTACTTCCCAGATCAGGATGCGGACGTCTACTGCGATTCGACTACGGGGACACTACGCCCTTTTGTCACGAAGCAGTTCCGACGCCCGGTGTTCGACGCCCTCCACAACCTCTCTCACCCCGGAATTCGAGCCACGACGCAGCTCGTCTCCTCCAGGTTTGTATGGCCTTCCATACGCAAGGACTGCAGCCTTTGGAGCAAGACGTGCATCCCATGTCAGCGCTCGAAGATCACCAGGCACGTAGCAGCACCAGTGGGAAACTTCTCCACGCCCTCCTCCAGGTTTGAGCACGTGCATCTCGACCTTGTTGGGCCACTTCCTTCATCGCTAGGCAATACGTACTGCCTGACATGCATCGATCGCTACTCCCGATGGCCTGAGGCCATACCAATCCCTGACATCACGGCTGAAACGGTGGCCAGAGCCTTCTTCAGTAGCTGGATAGCTAGATTTGGAGTGCCTCTGCGGATCACAACGGACCGCGGCCGGCAGTTCACCTCCAATCTGTTCAAGGAATTAGCCAACCTTTTGGGATCGCAGCACATGCACACGACAGCATACCATCCGGCAGCTAACGGCATGATAGAAAGATTTCACCGCCAGCTAAAAGCCGCAATTGAGTGCCACACAGACACCAAATGGACAGAGCACCTGCCAGCAGTTCTCTTGGGCATTCGCACAGCCATCAAGGAAGACCTCAACGCTACCTCAGCCGAGATGGTCTACGGCGAAAACATTCGACTACCAGGGGAATTTTTTACTGCTACGAAAGACGTACATGCAGCCGATTTCGTAAACCAGCTCAGAGAGCATTTTGACAAGGTACGCCCGACTGCAGCTCAGCATCATGGCCAGCGCAAAGCATTCGTCTTCAAGGATCTCGCGACTTCCACACATGTGTTCGTCAGAAACGATGCGACGCGCAAGCCCCTGCAAGCTGTTTACAATGGACCATTCCGTGTGATTTCCAGAGCAGCAAAAACCTTCAGCGTCGAAATCCGCGGCAAGCCAGTGACGACCACGATAGATAGGCTCAAACCCGCCTATCTTGCAGCTGAGCCAGAGCAGGAGCAAGCTGCAAGCAGCACCGCGGCGCACAAAGACGCCGATACAAACAAGCAGACGACAACCACCAGAAGTGGACGGCGAGTACATTTCCCGGATTACTTCCGGGCAGCATAATCTCGTGGCTTAACCACTGGTAAGGGGGTCATGTAGTGAAGCCATAAATCGCAATAACTCGTTGTCAACAGTTAGCGTAAGAATTCCAAAGAAAGGAAACTCGCCCATAAAATTAAACAGTGCGTGCAATAAAAATTCTTGAAGTGCGAGCAGTTAGCTTAAGTGCCATTTGAAAACTTTCGAGCTAAAGGGGTAAAAACGACTAATGTCAAAAAGTGATTTGTACGACGGAATACAAAAGAGAGAAACTCTGTAAACGTCCACGAGTTCCTGCAAACAAAAGCGAAAAGGAATGCTCAAATCTGACGAACACTTTCCTAAATAAGAAGCGAAAGTGGACGAACAATACGGCAGTAAAACTGCAGCTTCAAAAATCGAAAGTGAATGTCCAGTGGGTGCATCATAAAACTCCAACCCTTGTGCGCGCTAGTGAAAGTGTGTCGACCCTTTTGCCCAATAGATACAATACCATTGTTGTCACTAGAATAGAAAATCCTTTTTGTATATTGTGTAAATTGTGTAACATGGGTATATAAACCAGAGCGATGGGGTTGAAGAGAGGCATTGCATATCAGGTCTTCGCCTGTTAAACCACTTTGGTTAAACAGACACGCAAAGAGTCAAATCCTCGATGCGTTTGATATCAATCTCATACTTAGTGGAACATTTGCTTTGAATGTTTCCACGGGCCAAGTGTCAGATCCACAACCGCCCATACGTATGCCTGATTAAACAGACCTATTCGCTCTGCACTTGTAGTAATATAAAAAGCTAATCCGCACATTTAATTTTATGTCTGTAATCCGTTGCGTTAAATAAAGAATATTAAAAGTGGTGGAGTTATTCGTGTGTGTAATTTCTAACAAACACCGTAACCAACCCACTTTAATAGCATCAAAATTACACTGATTATTTGCTAGTAGCTGATTACAGCGACTATTTTTTCACAAACCATTCAAATGGTTCTTTTGCTGTAACACAACTAGCTAAAAGTGGAGTAGGTGAGCAGCAGTTGTTAAAAATAACAGGACATTCATCTGAAAGCTCCATCAAACCCTATCTACAACTGGGACTGTTTAAAAAATAATCACGACGAATTACATTCGTGGTAATATATTTTTTTTATAATTTTAACTAGATTAGCACTCATCTGGACTTCGTCCACTCGTGAGATCTCTTAATAGCAACAAAGATTCGTGAATCTAGTTAAAATTATCAAAAAATTATCACCACTTAGGTAATTATTGTTGAATATGCATCACCACGCATTTGACAAGATGCAATGGACTAAGGAGGGTATCAGAAATCTGGTAATTGTTTTTAATGGCACGCATTCGAAGAAGATATACCGTAAGTCCTAGATGCGGATTGCGTGCGAGCGGTGCCCTCATGCGGTCATTAAATGAGATTAGCTGCCGGTAGCACTTCTACCAGATCGATACTCGGACTACACACGCAGACTTTCTTTAATTGCCGGCGCACTCTATATTTAGTGCGGGGTAATTAGGGTAAACACATTACGATGCTCATAAATAATGTCTGGAATTATATCACTGCCAAATATTTTCGGAGCAAAGGTCACCTTTTGATTTATGTCCACTTGCCCGATACGAACACGTGTTTTACCATTACAGAAATTAAAAATACTAGGTGATTTGTTCGGTGGCAATGACGCTAATTTTGCAGTTCGATTTCATACATACCACACGAGGCACTTATAAATCAATAGGTCTATTATTGTCTACGGCACTATAAAGTTGTAGCATTCGTGACATGCACCTCAATAAATTATTGGCGTTGTATTCTGAAACTGTAGTTACTAAAATTGCATTTCAATCAATAGGCGGACGTAAACCTCCAATTATAATTGTCTGAAATTTACTCTACTCTGAAATTATAGTAGCTAGGTTCGTTCCTTCTAAATCTCTTGTTGCTCGCCGCTCCTGTATTTATTGTGTAAAAACTTCTTGTGCAGGAACTTTCCTTCATCTAGTAGCTTGTAACTCAGCATGCGAGCCAAAACTGAATAATTTAGAGCTCTGCCGACTTACATACGAGTGGCCCTGATTTACAAGGTATTTATTCAGATGGGTTATTACAGCACAATTTCTATTAAGTTTTTAATGGTACTTTACCTACGACAAAAATTGACTTTTAGTGGCAGTTTTAAGTTTGTAAAACGGCTGTTTAATAACATGGTTTTATTAATCACGCCGTCAGTAGCAACGTGTTTAAATTTTTAACCACGCAAAAATACTGGTGGTTGCTAGTAATCTTAATTTACATTTACATTTTTTTATATTTACCATGTTTTCTAGATTCTATCGCAAATAAAATATTACACATGCGTAACATGCTTTACGCATTTGTATCGTAAATAACCAGTATACTGCCCAAGAAAACACTTGCTTCTGTATTATTCGCGCTTACGTGTTTTTCTATACCTTTTCAACTTCTAATTGGGACTAAACAACTTCAAAATGGGAATAAACAACTTCAAATTGGGACTAATCAACTTCAAATTGGGAATAATCAATATCAAATTGGGACTACTCAATTTCAAATTGAGACTACTCAATTTCAAATTGAGAAAAGCGTTTTGTTAAAGGTAGTTTTTGGAAAATGACAATTACATGTTTGTGAGAGGACATAATTAATTATTGTTAGTTGTTGCTGGTGCTCATTAATATAATAATTAAAAAATGCCGTACAATAAGAAAGTAGATGCTGACGACGTAAAGAAGCAGATTCGCGAGTTATACAATAATACTGGAGACTGGAAAGTTCTTTCAGATACATTGAATGTCAAGAAATCGACCACCTATCGATGGGCGAAACACCAACATGAATGAGAAAAATTGTGTGTACAGCGTGTTACGAAATAAATGAGACACCGTCTAGGAAAACACACTTCTCATCAGAATAGACCGATAGAGACAAACATACCTTACTAAAATATGCACCCTTAAGTAGCTACACTCCGAGAACTTGAATATTAATGTTTAGATTTTTTTACAACTCAAGAACTACTTTTCGAATCAATTTCAGACTTGGTACTGCAGGTACAATATATCTTCTAATTTCTTGTAAAAGAATTATGCTTCATTTGTATTTAAAAACAAATCAATTTAAGCAGAGCTTCTTAGGTTTAATAATCAATTGCTGGAAAGAAACTGAATATTCCTTTAACGATTTTAGGTATCTACTGGTTTTGTGATTATACCATTCTCATTTCCAGCAAAATCAAAGCCAAAGACTTTGTACCTATAACAAAATATATTAAAATCACGTTTGAAACTTGTAATTTCAACATTGCTAACGGAAAGTACAAAATTATGCCATTGTTAATATACCGGGTGATCCACGAATAGTGTCTGATGTAGCACCGTTTTTTCTGTAACACAATTTAATTGACACATTTGATTGACACTTTTGTTTCATATTTCTGAAATCATGATCACAAAATTGTATTCAAATTGAAAACATCGGAGTATTCTATGACAGAGTAATTTTTGTTGCAGGAATAAAGGCGCTAGTCATGAATCGCCCCATATTTTGGCGAGAATATAATTGGTTTAATTTTGATCCAGCCATCATCTCCCAAATTTAGGACATTACTAATACGACTTTCTAACATGCTGACAATATAGCGACTCACGATATTCGATTGGTACAAGCTAACTTGATTTTGTTTCACGTGTCAATTTAGAAATGTCAGCTGATTTTTCGAGGTTAGGTTATGAGTTTTAAGCAAAAAAGCAAGCAAAAGTGTGTTTGGAACAAACATTGATCATTAGCGTTGATGCTCACATAATAATATAGTATTACTCTCTATCTATTATATATTTCAAATCATAATATTCTCTTCCTAAATATAAGTAATTTGTAGTACACAAAATAATTGGGAATGCCAGTTCTTTGGAATTATAACTCTAATATTCATTTTAAAAAATCATCATTAATAAACATAGTACTTATTATATTGCGACAGAGAATACAGCTTATGTATATTTAATTGGAAATTTTCCATAGCAACGGCGATTATTAATAATGGGAAATTGTTGGAAATTTACCGAAAAATTCCCACTTACTGTACTTTTGACAAAAAACCGTAATTTTTTAGTATTTAGATATTTGCTTTGTTATTATTTTTAATAAAAATGTTTTCTTTACGGTGTTTTATTCATTCGTGATATTCTCGATAATAATGCCTTAAGGGCGAATGATTTTGCCGATAATTTTTTTACCAATGTTTGTTGTTTTGGCAACGTCACGAGGCAAACCAACAAATTCCCCAGCCGAAGGCAATGTTAGTTTTCCGAGGGATGTCGCAAAAAATCTTGAGTAAAAAAAATCTGAGCAAAATAATGTGTCCGAAATACATTTTGTGGTCGATTTCCCAAATAATAATAAGTTTCAAGGTACTTTATTGCAATTTATGTAATCTCAAAATTACATTAATATTGAATTTATAAGTACGGACTTCATTTAATGTAAAAATCAGTGCAATAGAAAGCCAATTTTGATAAACAGAATATGGTACTGTGTGAGCTAGATTTTGGGGAACATAGACAGCTGCAGTTGAACTTGATGTAATGTTAGAATATGCCTTTGTTTGAGGTGGATTGTGGGAAACATGTACGTATATTGTACAGCTATAGTTAAAGTTGTTGTAATGGTGTACCGCTCCCTTAAACGAAGGGTGAACACAACCTGGGATAGCTCGAGAACTCTCGGTAGAATATGGTGTGGGTAAGGACTAGCAGTAATCCTTAGAGTTTCACAATAAATTCAAGTAAAACAAAATTTGAGCGCCTTGTCGTTAAACACAACCTAAAAATAAACCTAGCTAGTAAACCAAATCAATACCTACAGCTTACAGCTTCTTACCTCAATCGAAATCTCAAAAAAACTAGCAGGTTCAAGAAAGGGTAATGCGAACAACAAAAAATACAAACCGTAACAGTCAATAGAATATTTAATATTCAACAATACAACACAATTAGATCATTTGGAGTCACCGAACTTACAGGCAGATTTAATTTAAAATATTCAAAAATCGGGACAATACAAACAACACAAACATATCAAAAGCTTTTCGAGCCAGCCGCCTGAAATTTGTAAAATAATTGCCAAACAGAAACAATATTTAAAATTCACAAGATATCGCACTGATCATTGATATGTGGGCCCACGTCCGAAGGACGCGGCGGAAATGAGTTTTGAGTACATACGTATTTCGCAATTTTGTAAAGATTAATTACTCACTCTTGTAGCTTTATAAACTGATTGATTAAAAGGAGTAATTTAAACGTTTGAGTAGAATATTCTAAGGCCTTAGGAAGAACTGAATATATTTGCGGCAACTGCCTTTGTCGATAAAAACGCTGAGGAATGCATGTACTTACATTTTGATTCGACGTTATGTCCAGCGATCGTGAGGGGGGAGATCCTGATATGTTGTATCTTGACAAATAGGGCTTCTAAGCATGATTTGGCTGCATTATTTCGTAGAATCCTATGACGTCACGAGCAATGAGAGCAGCTAACTGCGGAAAAAGCGGCTTAGGGCATTCTGGAATTCCCAGTCAGCTTGTACGTCGAAGCGAAGAATGGGAGGCCCAGTTATTCCTTGAATAACTGTAGAATAACCTTAATAAAGCCGCATGGGAACCGGTCTAAATATCGAAATTAGTATGCAAAACTTAACTAGAAGGGGCATTCTTACCAAATCTGTTTACGGTCGTTCGTGGAGAAAACAACGCCACTAGCAGCTTTTATTTGTTTAAACAAGAGCGGTCTTGGTCTGCTCCTTTAATTTCAAATCCCGCAAAGGCGCTCCGTGAAAAATCAATAACCGAGAAACTCGACTGCTTGCCAACGAGCCTACTTAGGAAAAGCCAAGCTTCGACCAGAAAAGCCTGGCAGGTACCTTATATCTAAAGTTAGGCGCTTTACGCGATAAACCTGAATTCCTTTACTACATCACTTAAATATAAGGTGATCCGAAAGAAGATGCGAATTGCTAGAACGCCCTATTGAAAAGGGAAGTTACAATGGTGGAATGTGCTATGCAAAACAAAAAAACTGGGACAGTTAATATGGTCTGTTGTGTATGTGACTGCTTTAATATGTATAGTTGCTAGAACTTAATTGTCAACTTTAGATGCTGCTATGAAGCAAAGTTGTAATAGTAAAAATAATTGTTCACTACCTCGTTTAAGCTGAGCAAAGTATGCTAAAATCTGCAACAAGGGTTGTTCCAGTTTTTTGTCTTTGATAGTACTTTTGTTTCTGTTTATTGAGATTTATTCGATACTTTATTATTCTTAATTGCTTCTATCAATTTTGAATGATGTTCATCGTCCAACTGTAAATATGGCGAAATTGATTTCTAACTTGAAAGACCAGATATTTTAGTGATCGTTTGCTTCTCTATTCCATATTTTGACAAATTTGATATAGTTGCTGAACGGTG
This sequence comes from Agriotes lineatus, assembly GCA_940337035.1. Lineage (NCBI taxonomy): Eukaryota > Metazoa > Arthropoda > Insecta > Coleoptera > Elateridae > Agriotes > Agriotes lineatus. Next base: position 60,063,541 of record OW679195.1, on the reverse strand, counting down.
TGAATGACTTGTACTTTTTGGACATTACGTCTAAATCGATTTTTCTCGGGAAAGTCTGAGTCCACCTTGACAAAAGGTGTTTTCCAATTGGAAGATTTACATACCATTTCGACAATTTTTGGTTGTCCCACTGAGGACTGGCTTTGAAATATAATCGATCTCATAAAATAGTTTGATCTCGCTTTAATAATAACTTTTTAAGCAAACGGACTAAACAAATGTCTGCTTCTGCTTCGTTACGAGCTAGCAACTTATTTTCAGTGCATTTTGCTTCTCCGCCCTGTATAGTTTTGGAAGCTATAGGAATGTAACTGATTCGACCAGTCCATTGGACATTATTGGCAATTTCATCTTTAAAATATTGTATCTTACAATTAACGCTCTCACCTGCACTCCAGGCCAATCATACGAAATTATATCGAAGACCTTTCTCTGACATCCATCTGGATTATTTTCATCCCAGGTTTTGGCTAAAGAGTAAATATCTGCTTTATTTAAAGCGTTTGAACTTTCTTCCCTCTTAAATACTAGGTAACTGTTGTAATAGCTTATGCTTTGATGTTTTGCATCCCGAGCCTTTTTGAAAATAACAACTGTGAAAGGGTTAATTGCAATTTGATAGGTAATTCTTGTAGTAATATTTGTGCAGAAGCTTCGCAGTTGTATTCCAAATACTTTTTATTCAAAGTTTTCTTGTAATCTTACCCATTCGATCGCTTTATGTTAAATGCATAATCCGTCAAAACAGCAATGCTCTTCACACATGGTTTCATCAAGCGTGTATTTCTTCTCGTCATTAAATTTGTCAAATTGCCGCCACACGGAGGTTCTACATGACTTAGTATTCCTTGGAGTAACATTTTCTTCTTCTTCTACTTTACCTGTTGCCTTTATAGCGTCGGGTAACGATCTTTGATCCATCTTCTCAGTTTCTGTCTGCTTTCCGCGATTCTTTCTAATTCTTATGTTGTTTTCCCATGTTCCTCTCCTATCTCTTCTATGACGTTCTGCATATTGTTTTTCTTGGTCTGTCTATTTTCCTGTTTTCTCCCATGTCCGTTATTTGATATTGTTTTGTCGTTCTTTCATCTTTCATTCTTCTGACATGGAAAAACCAATTTAATTGATTTTTCTCCAATTTGTGTGTTACAGGTTCTTGGTATAAGTTGTCATATTTTTCCTGGTTTCTCTTTCTATCGAGTTTGGTTGCTTTTGATGTTTTCCGGATACATTTTATTTCCACAACGGTAAGTTCATTTTTGTGTACGGTGAGGGTTGGCTAAACTTCTGCGGGGTAGAGTAGTGTAGGGATTGCTGTTTTTTTTGTATATCTCTTGCTTTGTTTTTGTGTTAATTTCTGTTTTATTTAGTAGTGTCTTATTTATAGAGTAGTATATATTGTTAGTTTTCCTTACTTTATTTGCTATTTCTACTATGTCTATTGCACCATCATGGCTGATGATTGATCCTAAGTAATCATGAGACTTTTTCCAATCTTCTTCCTGAGCATGTAAATTCTTTGATGACTTGTCCGAGTAGATTAAAATAGTTATAATTGTCACGGAGCTTCAACACAAGTTTTTCACTTGAGTTGCATATGAACGATATGTCAGAATCGATTAGAAAATGAAGAGAAAATTGAAATCAGGGGAATGAAATAAGGGAACACTGAGTCCTAAACTATCCATAGTAGTAATGCAAAATGTTAAGAACACCGAAGGAACGCAAATATAGGAATTATGAGGTTACAACCCACGATTCTACAATATTCAGCATATATTATACTGATGACATTACCTTGTTCCTTAAAGAACTGGAGAACGCAATACATACAACTATGGAGTGAAGGATCGCTAGCAGCAAATGCTTAAATAGAAAAGAGTAAAATCATGCTATTTACTAAAGACCAAATCTTAAATATCACGAAGCAAGCAAAGTTATTTGAGCAGTATCGAAAGGACCAGAGCACCGAGTTGATTGATAAGCAAACGAAGTATGTTAGCAAATTTCCGCATTTAATTTGGTAAACGCAAGAAGTTGACTGAACACACAACATCGTTATAAGTACGGCGTACCCATTAATTTCGGAAATCAGAAGTATTTGTAAATCATTACCGAGACCCGGTGGCGGCGGCCGCAAATTGCGCATTTATAGACGGGCGAACGCATATAAATCGCAGAAATTACAACGGCGCGAAGCCTTACGTGGAATTCGGCGGCAACGGATCCCAGTGTGCCGTGCATTCCGAGAACGCGTCCACCCCCGGCTCCGGCCCCCATCAGCAACCCCTATATAAACAGGGCTGCGCGCTCGCATTATTACCACTGACCGCGCTGCTGAAATAATAAACAGCCTTCCATCGACACAATGAAATGAAATGGGTTTGTTTGATTAAATTTGCAGTGGTCGTGCGAGGTTTCCTGTTCCGATGCGAAATTCCGCAAATACGCGCCGACTTCGCCGATTGGAAAGCCGCATTTCTTCGCGAAACTTGGCCAGATGCACGTCGATAATCTGCCGAGCGAAAACTGCTAACGCGTTGCTATTTCTTGTTTACGTTATCGAAATGGCGAGTGACTGTTTCGGCACCGAGTTTGGTTCACTTTTCCAATAAAACAGAAAAACATATTGAGACATGGACTGCACGAGCATCGCGAACGATTTGAATTCAATTCCCCAACAGTCGTGAAGAAATTGATTTTAATTGATAGAATAAAAATCATATGAACACATTCATCATCAATGTCAGCATGAAGGGTTCATCATTATATTCACTTTGAACCTATAGAAATAATACATAAACAATAGTACCTATATTGAGCGGCGAGATTCCGAAATTGTAGCAACCGATTTTTTCAGGGAGAAGATTCAAATAGAATATCTTAAAATCCCTATATTTAAATTATCTATTGCCTGCGTTTGCGTCTCTGCGTCAGTCACGTTTTCAACGGTACCGATCAGGCGCAGTTGGTGAACGATCGGCGTGTCGTAACCGCTTCTTTTATAAGTCAGCCATGAGCAAGTACAATAGGTGGGCCATCGTGAGTGAATTGTTGAAGAGTCTAAATATCAATCGAATTCCGCTTGGTAGCGAGGGTTTGAACCCCACCAGTTAGATTGTCTTTTCGAAAGTGGATGTAATTCTCATTATTAAGAGTGTTTTCTTTACGGTTTCAGTATAATTTATTATTATCAATGTTAAGTTATTTTTCACTATTACGCTTTCTTTAATAGACATTAAAACAAAATATTTCCTCTTTAAGTTCTTAATTTATATACAATTCAATTTTAAAACTACATAAATTATTTTAATTAGGGTAAGTCGACCTATGTGGTGGGCTCAACAGCTAGCAAGTGTATAAAAATGTGCAATGGTTCTCATTGGATGATATCAGTCATGTGACAGTTGTGTGTAATAATCAGACTAAGAACACCATTTCCTATATTGGTTAGCACCATTGACGACGTTCTTCTCAAAGAATTCCCAGTGCACATAGTAGGGTTTCTCAAACTGAAGAATTTTGAGATTTTCATTGGGATTTTCACTACTTGATTAGAACATGTCCCTGAATGATATCTCAAAAAGAAAAGTCGATGTTAAGAAGGTATTGTAGTAACATACTATCAACTCTACTAAAAGTACGATGGGTGTGAAAATATTAGAAGCGTATCAGTGATGCTACTTCTTCTGCTCGGATTGTTTTATTGCCCTTAAGGGCGTCCGACATGAATCTTACTTTTCTCTGACCTATCTTTCTCATGTTTTCTACTTATTTATTTTGCTCCCAAACCTTTTACTGTCTATGTTTGAATTATTTTTCTTTATGCTTCCGCGGGCTGCCTTTTTCCCTGCTTCTGCTTTCTTGCACCTTTATTATTTTCTTCAGCCTCTTATTTGTATCCATTGCCAGTATATGTCCATGCTAATTGTTTCTTTACCAATATTATTATATTACCGATTTATGTTCTATCATTCCTTCTATTTGTTGCTTTATAATCATGCCCCATTTTGTCTTCCTTGTTCTTTTCTGCAGATATTTCATTTCTACTGTCTTTAGCTTACTTTCGTGATAAAACTGATAACATTCTCTAAAATAATAAATCAATTTAAGTCTCAATAGATAGTAATACTTGGATGTGTGCACGCGCTTTAAATTTAAACATAACTTAATACACTAACCGAGCGAAATAAAATTGTTGATCTATATTGCAATTTATTGCTTCGTAGAAAAATTCGTTTAAAAAGGATTTGCCTAAAACGTTTTCTATAAAAAAAAACAGCACGAGAAGTAGCCAGTTTTCTAATTTAAATACTATGGTTATTATTATCATCCCGTATTCTTCTTCTTCTTCTTCTTCTTTCTCTTAATATAGACTGAGAGGCTGTTACTTCCACCCACTGAGTTCTGTTTTAAAAGCCATCTTCAGCCGAGGCCGGGGTAGGTGGCTTGCCTAACCCCTTGAACTGAGGAAGAATGCCCTCACAGGGTTCACGACTACCAAAGATGTTTGTATGATGGACGGAGAGCGTTCGATGTTACCAATGTCCGGGTGTGGGGTTCGAACTCACTACCTGCCGACTGCTGGCGCAAGCACTTTACCAGCGGGCCACATGCTCTCTTACTTATTCTAAGGATGTAATTATTTGGTAATTTTGCCATAGCGTTTTCAGCTACAGAAACTCATACAATCAAAAGGACTTTTACCTTTTCACTATTCTCGTAATGATTAAAAACAACCCTTTATATCATGGTTAATACTTTTAAGTTAAGCTATGGGTAACTAGAAACAATTAATTAACTTACTGTCGAAACTATAAATCATAGGTTATGGTTAAATCAAAATATTTTTCATTTCGAACTGCCTTACGCAAAAATCAATAAAAGGTAACAAAAACGCAAATTCGAAAAATTGCCCTTTTGCGTTGTCCAACTCCATTCACTATAGTCCCGGATTTTAAAAAATGACGTTTTATGGTAGCACTGTTGAATTTCTATTGGTTTTTTTTTTACTACTAGGTTGAACAACGCAAAAGCGTAATTTTTAAAATTTCCGTTTTGTTACCTGGCAACTTTTATTTATTTTAGCTTAAGTCAGTTCGAAATAAAAAATATTTTGATTTAACCATAACCTATAATTCATAGATTTGACATTAGTAAGTTAATTAATTGTTTCTAGTTACCCATAGCTTGACTTAAAAGTATTAACCATCATATAAAGGATTGTTTTTAATTGGATTTTGACATTGACTATAGTGAATGGAGTAGAGTAACAAAAAAACCAATAGAAATTCAACAGTGCTACCATAAAATGTCATTTTTGACAATCCGGGACTATAATGAATATAATTTAGAGTTTTTCGTGTTTGTTCCACTTAAACATGAGTTGTTCAAGAATATAAAACAGGACTAAAACTGGGCTATCTAATTCAGTATTTGTATAGGTAAACGCATTTGTAATGCATCTTAGTCACTATAACTACCTTTCTGTCTTGCTAAATCGCAACTTCCTATTTTACTCTCAGAGTCAATAGAAATCTATGGAAATGCTTAGGGCCGGTTGCAGAAAGCAATGTTAAGTCTGGTGTTAGTTAACATCGCGTCAAAGTGAACAAAAACGAATCAAATCTCAAATGCTTATGGTAACTAATACATAAGTAAACAAAATTTGATGCGATTTTGTTCACTTTGACGCGATGTTAGCTAACACCAGACTTAACATTGCTTTCTGCAACCGGCCCTCAATTTATTATAGTGAAATGGTACAAATGGATATTGAAGGACGTATGAGTATTCATCGAGTTATTGTAAACAATGTACTCTATTTTTTCTCTCTTTCCGTGGCGCTACAGTTCTATCGAACCTGGGCCTCCTTCAATTTCTTCCTCCACACATCCCTATCTTCCGCTACTCTTTCCCAATTTCTTATCCGTACTAACTCCGTGGCATCTTGACTTATGTTCTCTGACCATCTACGCCGGGGTCTCCCTCTTGTTCGTGTGTCTTCAAAATGTGCTTTGTAAATCTTTTTTGCTGGTCTGTTATCTGGAATTCTAATCAGGTGTCCGGCCCATTGCAACCTTAGTAGCTTAATGTAAGTTACCACGTCCGATAATTTATACCTTGCATATATTTCGTAATTGTAGAGAATCCTCCAACCTTCATTCTCTTGTAGTGGCCCAAATATTTTGCGAAGTATCTTTCTCTCAAACCTGAGTAGCATTTCTTCGATTTTCTTTGTAAGTGTCCAGGCTTGGCTTCCGTACGTCACAACCGATCTAATCATCGTTCTATATGTTTTTATTTTAGTATTTCGGCTTATTACTGTTGATTTGAATGTTTTATGCAATGCATAGTAAACTTTATTTTCTGCTAGTATTCTTCGTTGAACTTCTTGCGATATATCGTTGACTTCATTTAGTCGTGATCCCAGGTAATTAAATTGCCTCACTACTTCAAAATTTCGGTCATCCGTTGTTATGTTTTGTCTTAGCCTTCTACTAGCTTTTATTGTTAAGCACTCTCTGATTAGGTTGAGCAATTGTTCTCCAGTTTTCTCTCCTCCACGTTTTATAAGCTCTGCTGTTATGCTGTCCACTCGCGGTGCTTTGTTATTTTTCATGTCATCTATGCTTGCCCTTAATTCCTGTAGTGTTGCTTCTTCTATTCGAGGTTCAGCGGTATGTCTTGGGACAGACTCGACCCGTTTCTCATTTGTGCGGTGATCACTTAACAGCTCGGGGAAATGTTCTTTCCATCTAATACCCTTTTTTCTTCTGTTAACCATTTTCCTTGGACGCCCTTGCAGGTTGATGTTCTGGGTTGGAACTCTTTGCTGGTATCCTTTAGAACTCTGTATAGTTGTATACTTTTTTTGTTTCTATTAGCTTGCTCTATTTCTTTCAACAGTGTTCATAGCATTTCTCTTTTCTTTCTTCTATAGTTTCTTTGCTTCTCTCCGCATAAGTTGGTACCTTTCGGTTTTTGCTCTTGTTGGTCTTTGGAGTAGTGCCTTCTTTGCTTCATTTCGTTTGCTTATTGTCTCTTCACATTCATGGTCCCATCATGCTTCCTTTTTCTTCCTCTGGCTAATTCCTAGCACCTCTTCTGCGGCACTATGTAAGTTATTCTTTAGTCTCGACCACCTTTCTTCCACTCCCTCTTGCTCATTAATTTCTTCTTTATCTGCGTTTCCTCTTAAGTGTTCTTCAAATAGTCGCTGAGTAACTTCTTCCTTAAGCTTGTGTGTGTTATATCTTGGTCTTGTGTCGGGAGGAATTGTTAGGGTTTTGTTAATCTCTTCCTTTAATTTTGTCCTTACCAAGAAGTGATCCGATTCGGATATTACTCCTCTCATTGTTCTTATATCTGTAATACTGGAATGATGTCTAGCCGTTATCAAAACATGGTCAATTTGGTTGACTGTAACTCCGTCCGGTCCAGGTACCCTGGTGAACGTGTTTATGGTGAAAAGTGGTGCTTCTTACTACCATGCTTTTGGATGCCGCAAATTCTATTGTCCTTTCTCCACTGTCGTTCTTTAACTTATGCTTCTTTCTCTTCAGTGGGTGCGTGGACTGAGAATAGGGAGATGTTATTAAATTTAGCAAGATGAAAAGAAAAATAAACTAAATCCCCTCGATTACTATATATATGGAGGTAATCCAATGACGAGGTGCTTCTAGCAACTCGTTTTCTATTTTCTACCAATCCAAATAGTTTTTGAATGTGTATACTTTATTTTACTCTGCATTTGTTTAACAAGCCAATAATAACTCTGACAACGCTGTTTTTCACTTTTAGTAGTAAATAGTAATACCGACTTGTTCCTACCGTATACTCTATTACAAAAGCTCCACGCGAAACAATTCTATCATTCAATAGATGTATGTCATTTTAATATCATTTTATTTTTACTACATTATTTTCCCAAACATATATATCGTAACCATAGTAGTTCTATCCTTTCTAATGGGTCTTTCCCTGTCATTCATTTGGTTACCAATCTAGCTTTAGAGTTTCATATCTATTATTTCTTATGGAATGGTATCAATTTTGAATATTTATCTTCTAGCAAATGTTGTTTACAATATTTTTATTTTTGAGTAGCATTGCACATAATATTTGAAGTAACAAATGGAATTTTGCAATTATTAATAACACTGATATTGTTACAAAGCGCAAAGGACCGTCTTTAGACTAAACGGGAAGATAATCGCTGGTGGTAATCAAATAATAGTAATTGCGAGGACAAAGTCTTGTTATGGGGATGGTAGCCTCTTGGGGAAAGTTCCACGGAGAAAACCTTCCTCTCGGCGGCGGAGATGTGTGGACTCAATACGCACGTTCATCTTGTCTTGCCTTTTAATTTACCCTGAAAACGCTGCACTAGAAATCAAACAGTATGAAATCTAATACAGTTACATTAAACAACACACCGAAATAAATACAGTTCTTGTCGAGCTGCAAATGCTGAGACCCGTAATAAATTACCCTTGAAAATATACCTGCATGCGTGACCTCATACGGAATACAAACTACGGAAGTTTCGATGGCCTGATGACAAGTCAGCTATATATTGTAAATAGCGATCTGTACGAGTACAACACAGCGGAAATATACTCAAAGTTTACAGGTTACAGAATCTAGATTGAGACGCGGTGAAAATCGGAACTAATGTTAGAATCTAGTAATTTCCAAGTTTCGTATTGGTAACATTTTTACATCTATCATATTGACATTAAATTGTTATAGATATTAACGATACAAGTTTGATTATGAGCATCTTAACGAAACGAGTTTGATTGCCAAAACGAGGCGGTGAGCCGAGTTTTGCGGCAATCAAACGAGTTTCGTTGTGTGCCATAAGCAAACGTGTATTGTTCAATATTTTATCTTCATCAATAAACTCTGGTTCACTGTATAAAAAGAGTGCGGTAATATTCATTACCGCACTGAGTGCGGTAATATTTGTCCATTACCGCACTGAGTGCGGTAATATCCATTACCGCACTCAGTGCGGTAATGAAGCTCTTAACGATACTAAAATTAATTTGGTTAAGACGCTATAACAACACGGATGAAGATAAACCTTATTTAAGCTAAATGACACAATAAACCAGAGGCGTAGGCAACATTGCGGTATGGTGTATTATCAGTTCTTGAATGTTAAAAGGATTGCAGAAATAATGGTGTTAAGTTGAACAAACAGGCTCTGCTAAACTTTCTATCCCAGCAACAGCAATTTTCACACTTTAAAACACAAAGAATCTGTCATATGACGTTACCGTTACTGATTACTTGCCATTTAAAATGTAACCCAACTTTGCATGTTTGACAACTTTCCACATATTGCCAATTCATCAAATATGATGACAGCGCATTTCATGACCTACCTTGAGAGTCAATCTAGTTTCTGTGACCTGTATGCTCGAGTAGGCGCGCGTCCATAGATGCGGAGAACAGCAGATGTAGGTCAAAGCGGCAGATAGAGTCGATAGAAAACCTGCGCCGATATGACGACATTGTAGGACCAGTAAAATACTGGAGATATTCAGGTCAAGACTGAAATCAAGTCCTCCGAAACACCATGAGACGAGAACAGAACTTCAAAGTAGGATGATGCTTGGGAGGCTTGAAGATCCGACGAAAAATACTAAAAGTAGTAGTAACTCCGACGCGGCAAATTTCATTCGACCAAACGAAAGACCTCGAACTTGCCGGTAGGTATTTATGGGACTTAACAACATTCCTCTTTCTGCCGGTATAGAATCAGTGGCAACGTTAGTCTTTCAAATCGTAAGAACGTCATTCATAGTAAAATAGACGAATAGAATGGGTTTCAAATCTCCACTGTGTAGAACCATATGCGGAAAGTGTATAGAGTCTGCATTAGTGACTCTTGAATTTGATGGCAGTATATTTGCAAAATGTTGTGGCAGTCATTTGTTCATGAACAAACCTTTCACTGATTTTCGAAAGAGGGCGAGATAAGTAACTTAGTAAAAATTTAGAACGGAGCTCCGCAATATGCTACGATACCATATACAGTTTTTGAGATGTAATAATACAAGGCTTCGAAGTATGATTATGGGAGACCAAAAGAGGCAAAGTATCGTAATATTTATTGATATTACAACCTTTACAAACAGAGGTTCTGAGTATTACACTCAAGTGGCACACAGTTTTTAGTATGAAAATAGCAGAAACTAGCAGTAGGGACAGGATTTAAACTATCAAAGTAACACTATTTTCTTATTGTGCAACCAGTTATCGACATATAACCCGATATAATTATACAACAGAGATCTGTATTAATACATAGAGGATTTGAATTGCTCATACAACACAGGAGAGTTGTACTTCTCTTTCAACGCGTTGTAGTACCAATGTTTATGAGAAAAACATTCTACACAAAATCCATGTACTGTTACATCTGATACTCTGTGTAGCTGCTATCGTATGTGCCAACATTTTCAAATTTGTTACAAACCTGCTATGGCCAGGCAAACCATTAATGATAGTGTTAGACTTTCACATTTGTTTGAAACATTTTGAGGTACACTTGACCAAGGTATGTTCGACTTAGCATGTGGATATCATTCCGTCATAATAGAGTTGTTCACGTATATACTCTGCGGATGATCGATACGGGTGGAAGAGTAGACAGCGTCACTATTAAATGCGGAAGATAAATTCGAGTTGTTCGCACCGGAGTAGTTCGTTCTTTCCGGCTCTGAATGCGTAATTAATGGAACAATTCCGAGAGAATAACTTGCAACGGAAGACAAGACGAGGTTCCTAATTATTCCGCGCTCGTAAGTTAATATTTAATTTTATCATGGCGCGCGCAGTAAATTTAGCACAACAATTTATAATTTTGATGAAAAATTAGCCTGCCGGGAATCGGAGGAGGCCGACGCACCCGCCCTTTATTATTATAATGCCGTTCGTCTTGATTGCACCCCGTGAATAGTAATCTCGAGCAATATACAAATGAGCGGCCGGGCGTAGATATTCATGGAAATGTGCGGGCGCACGCACGTTCCTGCAGGACCTGTCAGCAGGCTGACACGACAGCAGGAATTCTAATGCGTACCACCCTGAATTTACTACGCTACGCTGGACTCCCTGCTGTCCGACGCCGATGTAACTCCACTAAATCCTAATGCGAGCGTTTCTATGATTTTGGGACGCCCTCGCTCGGGGATTCACCGCGACCTTTGGCTTCCTTGGAATTGACGCCCAACTCGCACAACTTGCAATAACCGCACGGACAGAACCGTTTTCCGCTATCGTGGGGATGATGTTCGCCTGCTTTATCTCTCTATTAAAATCTTTTTACCTTGTTGTGATCGTAAGGACTAACTGTGGGTAATGGAAGTGTTCTGGAAACTGCTAGATACGGAAATCAAGTTCGTCGCGACGCCTGGTCCGTTTAAGAGGTATTAATTAATACCTCTTAAACGGACCAATTGGTCATCAAAATTCAGTTGTTCTCAAAGACGATTTTATGATATGGGCATTTTGCTTGTGAAATACTCTCGTTTTCGTTGTGTGTCACTCAAATGCCTACTGTTTCGTATTAGGAAATTTCTTTGAAAACTGTGAATCCTGATCGTTTTATTTCGTTAGTTTTTATTTGGTTTCAGGATTATAGAAATCTACGTGAATTTGATTGATAGCTACAACTCCGCATAGAAGAAATTAGTTTATACAGGTAGTACAACAAACTACAATTGAAACAATAAATGTTCACAACAATTTGCAGAAAGTTGCTGAAAAATATGTCGCTCAGCACCTTTGATAAAATGACACAGTAGTACATATAGATTCTCAAAACAACCAAAATGAGGACCACAAACTTCTGTTATATTCACTTTCGCAACAAATAAGGTAGATGATTAGGCACTTTTTCTTCCACTTGGCCGTTAGTAGGACGGGAGCGTGTCTTTCTGGTACGGTGCCAAGTAAGTGAATTGAATATAAATGTTTTATTGAGAAACTTTCCCTTGATGTAATAACTTCACCAGGAAGGCTCTGTCAATATTTGCTAACATTTCTAAGCTCACTTGTTTTTTATTGTACAGGATTTACGCGCCATATTGCTAATTCGGCAGAGAAGGTTATCCTTTGCAGAAAGTTGTTCTTTGTTTGGAACTTTTCTTTCTACGGCATTTTTAGGATTATAGTACGGAGGGCACGATGGCTAACTTAGTCTTATGAGGCGTAAATTCATTGACACTCTTGCTGCAGTAGTCAAAAACAGACACTAAATGTTCACGATTCAATAAATAATTCCCTTCGGACCTACTTGACCTCATAAAATGGATGTAGTAAATTTCCCGGTGGCGCTTGTCGTGGAATATTGAATTTATGCCTGACCTTTAATTGCAAATTTGTAAAAAGCAGGACTTTGTAGCTACTAAGTGACATATCAGCAGAATAATATTTGATTAGAATAACCAACCTATAGCAATTACATCGTAATAGTTTATATAAAAAGTGATAAAAATACCTCTTCAGTCATGCCTTGGAATTTGAACGTATGTTGTCACTTGTATCATTATAACCTCAAATTACATTCTTGGCAGAAGCTGCTTGCTGTTAACAGTATTTTAGAGTTTGTTTGAAGTTTAATATTTTTTTAACGAAGCTGGGACATAACATTCTCTGATTTGCAAAAGGCATAGGTCACGAGGAGACATTTTTTGATCACTCCTTATGTACATATTGTTTTAGTCCTGATCGTTTTAAAGTACTACAATACGAAAGCTCTTGTTCGGCTATTACAAAATATTTATTTAATAAAAAAGTTGTAGCAAACTAATTCTTGGAGAATATTAGAAGCTATTTATGATCTTGTTATACATGAATTAGAATATTTGTTTGCTATAAAAATATATTTCGGTTCCATGGAACCTTCTTCAGTTTATACGTTTAACGGTTAAATTTACGTTGAATGTTTGAAAACAAAGTAGTGCCATTGCGAGGTGAATAATTGGTACTCTCGTTTTTTCCTATGTAAATACGACTTTTATCTCGACATTCGAAGAGATAAAGGAGGTTGCAGTTATTTCAGGAGCGCTCCTGAAATACGTCATGCTTATCAAATTTGACATTGGCACTGACATAAGAGCACTTCAATACACCAAAGTTTTTAAAATGCGGCGTACCGTATAACGTCATAATGCATCTCCCAATAGTACACGGTTAATTAAAATAAGTAACTCAGGAAAATCAATTACTCAAATCTTGCCCAAATGACGAGGAAACATTTCTAATGACTCAATACATGACATTATCTTTGATTAATATTTGAAGCAATGAAATGCATTGATTAAGGATGAAATTTAGCAGTAAAGGTTAGCAGCGCATGTCTCCGTTATGGATGTGGAAAAATTATTCTCATAACATACAAGCCACTTTTCTTTGGATATAATCCGATGTAAGCAGTTGTTTTAGAATTATTGTGTTGAGATTTAGTGAATGTAAAAAACAAAGATTTTTAATTTGAATGTTTGCTTTACAGCAAATTATTATAGAATATTGTTAAATATATTTTCTGTAATTAATAGCTACTGGGTTTTTAAAATTTCCATCATTTCAGAGATTACTGTTTCTTTAATTTATGTGGTTTTAAGTGAAATTAAAATTGTGAAAGTTTTTAACTGCGTGAGAAAAGTGAGCTGCATTTTATTTAATCTTTTCTTAAAATTTTGTTTAGTTTGGCCACTGTATTTAGCTCCGCAATTTTTACAGTTTACCTGACTTAAACCGGGTGACCACGAAAGTTGTTATCACCCCTAGTTTTTCCCATGGTTTTCAAAATAAAAATTATCAAACTTTTAGGGTAAAATGCACTTATAGGGTGAAATTTTTTAGAGTGAACAAACATTTAAAATCACTTCCGGTTCAACCGGAAGTGTTAGCAACTTTTTTACTTTAAATAGAAACCTACCATTTTGATTCAATATTTGAAATGTGCACAAAATAGTATATTGTCTAACTAGTGCTGAAAGTTGGATATTTCACACGAATGCGATAGTTGAGCCGAAGGCTCGTGGCTCATTCGCAGAAGTGTGAAATATCAAATCCGCACGTGTTATACACTATACTTTTCCGACGACCACCTACTTAATTTACATTTTGGCCAAATAAATAAAAATTGATGCCTTTGTAATAAATGTTTTATTATAACTAATTTTAACAAACTAATTTTACGAATGCTAATTTTACTATTAATTCCACTGAAAAAAGATATTATGAACAAAGACAATGGAACAAAGCACATGTATTATAATTAGTTTTGACATGTATAATAACTATGCTGGTTAAATGTATCAATCAATTTAAAAAAAAATCATTTTTGAGTGGTAAAATTAATAGTAAAATTAGAACAATTTTTTAAAATAATTGGAACTTGTGAATCAGTCTGTTCACAGCAAGACGAAGAAGGTAAAGATTCTATAATTTGAGTAAAAATACTTGAAGCCTGTTTTGAACCAATTTGTTGTTCCAAATTATTATGACCGGACGATGAAGATGTCGAAGCTACAGATTTAACTATTTTATTGGAAATCGCCATTTTATTTGAGATAGATTCGTTAATGTAGTTTTCAGCCACGGTGCTGGACTTCCAACCACCGTGACGTTTCAATGTCAGTAGGTCTTCACCTTGATCAACCAGAATAGTGGCCGAAGACCTTCTAAATGAATGTCCTGTATAGGATTCTGCATCTGGCAACTTTAAGAATTTTGCCATTTCTCTCGGCATGCTTCCAAATTTATTAATACCTACATATTGAGAGGTACATTTGTCTTTTTGAAAATTTTAAAAGAATCGTTGGTTGGATGCAGAAGATTTTTTCATTCTGAGCGCTGCATACTTCTTATAAATGTCGTAGAATTTTCCAGTTACAGTGAAACTGCGAGAAGTCTTGTTTTTTGTGACTGGAATTCGTACCAACAAAGCCGAATTTAAATCTTGCAAGTCTTGAATTTTGATATTGCATAATTCTATTCTTCGTAATGCTCCGCTCAATCCAAAAATTAACGCTACCTATTAGAAATTACATACCTTATTATTTTTTGCAAACAGTAGCATATTATTAGGCACCTTTGTTAATAAGTAAATGTCATCGGGAGTGATCTCAATAAATTTATTAATGTCTTCTGGATTTAGGGTATTTGATTTTTTGGCCACGTGCCCATCGGATTGCCGTTTTAAAAGAGCTTTAAGTTTACAATAGTTAGCAATGTTGACATTATGTTTGACTATAAGTGATGACCGCAACATAGAGTATATTGACCATAAAGTGCTGCTCTTATATGTTTTTAAAAGGTGTCCAAAATACGCTAGCAGGACATTCTCCGAGAACGAATTAGCTTAATTTTCAGTTGTCCACTTCAGAAATCTATTGTAGGCAATGTCATATCTAGGTTTTGATAAAAAAGGCAGCAATATTTGGGGGTGTTGAATTCCTCTCCGGTAAATCCGAATCACCGTCTGTATCCATCTAGGTCAAAAATAGCTAAAATAAAATAAATTAATATTTGATTCTTTATAATATAAATCAAATTTACCACTTTTAACAGCAAAATGAAACAATTATTGTTTGAAGATCAACTACAATTGTCATACTATTTCTGTAACATTAACTTACTAGATTTTTGAACCGGCTTGTTTCGCGGGAGACCATGTCGCACTAGTGTTACAAGACGGAAAACGCACGCTCCACGTGACCTTTTCAGGTGACCTCTGCAATGTGTCACTTTCGGTGACACCAAGCCATGCCATTTTTGGCATTTTTCGTAGTGGTCGTCGGAAAATACCTTTTCAATGATGTAGCACACATTATAATTTGTTTCAAAAATGGCCTCCTGAGTTATTTTCTAACAAATCCTAAAGATGGCTTTAAATTCGTTAAAACAAAATAACTGTTAGATAGTAGGCCATGGAAACGTTGAAATGGTTGGTGTCAGATTGTATAATAATGTCTAATTAATTTGTTAGAGAAACACGGATGAACTAACAAGTATTTTACGGATGACCGTATTTTCGAAGAAATAAACCGAAATTACTCTTTTCTTTCAAATAGCAGCATATCTTTTATTTATTACCGTCAGTTAGCGTACTAAATCACCTTTGCAATGATGCGTATCAAGTTTTGAATTTTATTTTAAATAGTAGATGAATTTAACGAATTCACGGCCATCTTTGAGATTTGTTAAAAAGTTACTCAGGAGGCCATTTTTGAAACAAATGATAATGTGTGATACGTTATTAAAAAGGTAATTTTTTGCAGATTTCAAATATGAATCAAAATGGTAGGTTACTATTTAAAGTAAAAAAAATTGCTACCACTTCCGGTTGAACGGAAGTAATTTTAAATGTTTGTTTACGCTAAAAAATGTCACCGTATAAGTGAATTTTACCCTAAAAGTTTGAAATTTTTATTTTGAAAAACATGGGAAAAACTAAGGGGGTATGAACTTTCGTGGTCACCCGGTATGTTGGATTTGCTATTAATTTCTTTTTTGTATTTTAAATTATCGAAAAAAAATTGTATTATAATTTTTAAATGCTGTTAACAAATTGTACTTTTTAAATCCTTTTTCTATTAATTGTGATAGCCTGGGGATGTAAGGAAATGTTACAAAAGTTGATCCTTTATTATGTTGATTATTATTAATTACTGTTACTAGAAAGTGTGGTTGTATATTAGTTGTTTGGTTTTTGTTTTAATTTTTTGTTTTTATATTGTCTGATATTTTTGTTGTTTGAAATATTTTAATTTTAATTAAGTATTGTTTTTGAACTTTTTAGAATGTAGTAAGTAATATGGCCCTTTCTACTAAATTGTTAATTCATTTTCTGTTTATATTTTATGATAGTAATTTAATTTAATCAGTTAACAATCAAAAACACACTCTGTATTTTCAATTTTCTGGGATAGGGAAGTCATTACAAATCAATACATAATATGCGCTCAGATCATACCTGCGGTAATTCTGATTAAAACAAGAGTAACGATTTGTGTCGTCTGTAGTATAAAGTATTATAGTAGTGAAACGGTAGACACCGTATGAGCCAGCGATCTTCTTGCCCTAAGCCAAATCACAGTACAAGGTAGCTATCGTTACTATTTTAATACACTTGTTGTTCACGTAAAATTTTTATTTTTACAGACGACGGTATACAAGTAATATGAATTCTAAAAAATACTGTTTATAGAGTTTTAAACTTGAAATGTGATAGAGCTAAACGTACACGTTTTATGTTTAGCTAGCTACAAAAACCATTAATCTCATTTAGAAAGAATAAAACATCAAAGATCTACAAAAATGATTTTGTTAATGCATTCAGAACAGCTGGTCAGGAGTAGCTCGTCAAAGCATGATTAATAAAGAACTAGAAATATCGTCTGCCAATCTTTAGTAAAATTAGTAGCATATCAAAAGCAGTATCTATGGCTTGTTGCTTCACTTACACGTATATAGATAAAATATGGAGTAAATTCACAAAAGCAATCTACTTTTCCAATGTATATAAGCACAAATTGGTAGAAACAACCATAGTTGCAATTGCTGATGTAGTGAAAGGCAGGCCCTCAAACCCTTTTATACAGTGCATCCTACTAAATGTTTCGTTAGAATTTGGTAAGCTTTTAACTGCGTGGTTTTCCAGACTTCTCAGACAATGTCGGTCGCAGATGTGGAAGAGAGTTGAAGATATTTCCTCTCTCACTTTGTAAACATGGCAGGTGGACTTTTTTGCATTATTACATAGTGCTTTTCATAAAAACTAACGAAAATTATTCTTATGGGAACTAGAAAAAACCTTAAGGGTTAGCACTGGGGTGAGCTTTTAGAAGTAACTATTTTTACCGATTTCAACAATACTTTTCGAAAGCTAAACTGCATTTTCTCTTTGAATATCTTTTTATTTAACGAGTAAAAACCCGCCTTAAGTTCCTATAGCTTGTGAAAAAATACATCCTTCTGTTTTTTTGCTGATTTAAATTGTAAACGTTTTGTTGACATGGAAATTAAAAACAATGTTGATAACAATTCAAAGTAAATACATTTCTTGATTATAAATATCATATTGATAACTTGTGTATTGTAGAAATGGAAAACTTTCATAACCAATACAAAATACTTTGATTAAGAAAAATTGCAGTGCACGTTGAGAAGAAAATCCTTTCACATATTTATTTTACTTACATGTAATAATATATTACGTTCAAAGATCGGTAAGTGCTTTGGAACAGGCCGAAAAAAGTCCGAAGGGCCGGCATTTGCTATTTTTGAGGTCTGTTCGAGTCTCGTATAACATTTTTTGTGCTGTTATCTATTAAAAATATACATTTGAACATTACAAATATAGTTTGTCTAAATAAAGTGCCCGATTGCTGTTTCTATAGTAACCAAATACAAAACAATTTTCTATAACAGTCCTAGGACCGTTATATTCATAACGGGTCTGTTATTTTGTTATTGTCATACCAACGAACAAGGATACGAACGACCTTATCGTCACAGGTACCGAACCCGAAAACAAGTAAAAATGGGTTGGTAGCACAAAAACATATTTTAGATGTATGGACCAATTTTAAATCTTATGTGACGAATTTGATTTCATTTTTTAAACTTGACCAAACTGAAAAGGGTTAAACATTAGCCTAAATATATTTTTGGAAAAAATTAAACATTTTGAAGTGTCTATTTTTAAAAATGTATACCTGCTGTTTCCTCCATACTTAACATATTTTGTAAGACTTGGATGTTAAAACTTTCTTTATTTTTCTGTTTAGAAGTTAGGTCAATGCAAAACTTCGATTTTTGAAGCACGATATCTATCGTTTGACAAAATCCTTACTTAATGACAATTGCTAGAACTGTATATCGTACAGGTAGAAGGCGCAGGTGCAATGCATATGCGTTTGATTCCTATTTTATATCAAGCAATCAATTTGTGTGGAAGCTAATAATATGTAATTCTTCTACACAAGATCTTTTTCTCCGCTCATGTATTTTATTGTCCTCGTTTTCTAATTTTTTATGTGTGCTAATGGTAGGGTACGGGTGTAAAAATGGGTACGCTTGGAACTCTTTAATCACAGCAAAACTTTAAGTAGGACTTTGACCATATGACTAGCTATTGTCTAAGGTACCTGATAGTTCGCATGCCTAGACCTTGTCCATTACAAACAATAAGAAATTCTATCTGACCATCCATCGTAGAGGTAACCAGGTAAATTGTAGATTAACTACTCTTGGTCGTTTTAGGGTTGTTGTCGTGACGTTGCCGATGTGGTTTGTTATTTTAGTAGATTGATATAATACGCGATATAATAATTTTGTTTACTGTTCATTGAAATGTTAAACAGTGTTTAACGTGATCGCGTCCTGGAATGTTAAGATACATTTAACATGCATCCACTCATTTAACATGCATCCACTCGCGTCCTCGAACGTTAAGATACATTTAACATGCATCCACTCATTTAACATGCATCCACTCGCGTCCTCGAATGTTAAGATACATTTAACATGCATCCACTCATTTAACATGCATTCACTATAGCAACATCCCACATATTCATGGTAGTCCGATTTCGATTTAGCAGTTTTTAGTAATTATTATTGATTCAAAATTATTGCCACAATGAACAATAAACTAATGAACGCATTTCGAGGGAAAACCGTCTTAACATTTCTCACATAAATTACTACTCTTGCTTTCCTGCCCTCGCTCGAGTGGTAAAACTATGCTCGAATGTTAAGACTGGGTTACACCTCTTAATACATTAATTACTATTATTGTTCAATGAAATGTTAAACAGTGTTTAACATGATCGCGTCCTCAAATGTTAAGATACATTTAACATGGGATAAATTTCCTCCGTGGCGGAGGCGGCAATCTTTTTAAATCATCCGGGATAACAAGAACTCGTTTTGCGTTTCCATTTTAAGATTTTTATTTTGTTTTACGACAGGCACTATAGCAACATCACACATATTCATGACAGTCCGATTTCGATTTAGCAGTTTTTAGTAATTATTGTTGATTCAAAATTATTGCCTCAATGAACAATAAACTAATGAACGCATTTCGAGGGGTAACCGTCTTAACATTTCTCACATAAATTACCACTCTTACCACACTTCAGCATAAGCGTAAGAAGAGCGGGCATAAACTAGCAGCTCAATTTCGGGGGGTTCGGCTCTACAATTGGTTACGCGGGTGCCTAATTACAACAACAAACAAAAAAATTTACAAACATACCTTAGTGAATGTAGAACCCCGCTCGCAGCTGAATATACCACGCAACGTAAGAATCCGTAACAAGTACGAAAGGGCAGAATCCCATAATATTCATTGAATTAATCCAGTCAGCTATCCACAAAATTACACGAGTGGGCTGAGGACAGTGTACACTACACCTACACAACCATTAGAAAATAATCCTCTCATATGGCACAACGAAATTTACGTGCGTTCGGCACGAGAGACGCTAGCAAAAGAGGACGCGGTTTAGAGGAGACGCAATACCGTACGCACCTGCAGACAACAAATAATAAAGAAGACATGGTGATCTAGTTATCGGCCTGGATAAGGATAAACAATTCACGAACTGTATGTGGCGAAGCGAGTTCAGCGACTGCAAAATGTAAACAGCAAAGGCGCTTGAATGGAGTCAACCAGAATAGCGCAAGATGAAGGACAAAAATAATATTATGGAATCGAAGGGTGGCGCCTTTCGACAGTAACATTATTTATATTTACCGGTTATAAAGAATAATTGAAGATTATAGAGCATAGGGGAGCAGAGTGCCCGACATAGCGTACTTTTTCTTACTTACAGTTCGCCCTAAGATTTTTTTTCCTGAGGTCATGTACGTGCGAAGCAGTAATAGCAATGATCTAAAATTATGACTGTCTGTTTTCCTTGGTTTAGTAGAAGAGAACATTCTAGATAATTTACATACTTGCTCATACGCACATGACGTCAGGAAAAATATTTCTAGACTAAGCTGTACTTAGATGCAACGAATGCAACTGTTGCAAAAGTACTCTACTGGGAACTATTAGGCCTAAAGTTCAGTTTTATAAAAAAAGTTACTACCACTTTAGACGTAACAACCGGAATATGTTTCCAAATCTATAGAGGTTGTACAACATTGAGAGGGAATCATATTGGTTAACAAAACTGTAGACTAAAACCGCACTGACATAGCCGTTATAAGTCAATGGAGTAAACATGTCAGTATCATTGTACCTTATATCTACTAATTACTACTTTGCAACAATGAAGCTGAAAAAGTCACTAAATATTCAAAATTGGCAAACCCAAATTTAACTTACGTGGCATTTAAATCAAGTTACAGTATTTCCGATAACAATTAAGTCCCAATTGTACGAAAATGTTTGAATGTGTGACAAAATATATTTGTTTTTCTACACAATAATTGCTTTGATCAAGGGAATATTGATTCATATAACAAAGGACTCCTTGATATATATATTGCTATGGACACATTCTAGTAGCCTCATATTTTAAATAATAATTAGTAGTAATTTATAACATAACCAACAATACAGATATTAATTGTAAAAATGTCCAGAAACTGTAATAATTTAAAGTTCAGATTTATTATAAAATAGCGTAGACCTTGTAAATAATTCATAGTATGATGTTTTTAGAATAGCTTTAATTTTGTGTAAAAACAAATTAAAATTAAAGTAGACTTGGCATTTCATGCAACTAAAAACTAATTTGTAAAACAAAACAAGAAATGGGGGCAGCTTCATCAAGAGTCAGTTGTGTTTTTTGCTAAGCCAATAAACGATATTTCTATGCAATTAAAATACCCAAATTTACAAAAAAAAGTGTTATTGAGAGAGAGTGCCCAGGTGATTTGTGAAACGTTTCTTTTGTATTGACCTTCCGCAACAGGTAGAACAAGGCATCAATTGGTCAAGTGCAAGCCAGATTATTTCAAAGTGATTTTATGGAGATCCAGTCAGTTTTGTAGTACGTGTACAAGGTGCATAGGCGAACAGTATACGTGTGGCGCAGCGTAGTCCTATAGTGTGCCCCCCAGCTACCCAAAAGTCATCCAAGTACAGCCGATATCCAGGTAGAAAACGAGAGCAGATTCGTGCCTTGCTGACAGCAAGCTGGTAACGACATCCTATCCTGAGCATTGTGACACGTTCAGGGTCCAGGTACCCCTAGATCAGCTTAGAAACCATCTAAACGTCAGATTTTGCCTTTTTGTGATTCTGTTCGAATAGCGTCGGTTTGCGTACAACTTCCGGTAGTGGCGTCTCTAAAAGATGGTGTACATAAACAATTTAAGTAAAACACGGAGCTTGTTTACGTTATTTTCGACACCAGGCAACCATCTTGGAATAGTCAAGGTCCCGTCGGGTAGAAATATCAAGCTAGAAATTCCCGTCAGTTAAATATAACGACCATACAGAGTGCGGACAAATAATTGTTTAACCGAACTTAAAGTAGGAGTTTAATTTTGGATGTAGCGCCCTAATCCTGTAGAGAGAGTAATTTTATCTATACATATATAAAGGAAAGTCACAACCCTGACTAATCAACGGATGCCGTAACCACTGGTACTAGAAACTTGAAATTTGGGTGGAAGGTTCAATTTGTTGCGTAAGGTGGTGCTAAGAAGGAATTTTTTGAAATTCGACCTCTAAGGGGTTGAAAAGGGGTAAAATGTGTTTTCACGAATTCCTCACTATTTCGTAGGTCCGATGAGATATCGACTTGGTATTTACTTGCAACGATTGTCAATGCAAATGCCTAGAAACGTATTTCAGGATTTTGTCCTACTCAACCCCTAAAGGAGCAAATCTGGATTCGGGGTGAATTAACGAACCCTTCGTATCTCCTATGTTTATTGAGTTAAAACTTTTTTTTTTGACATGTAGATGTCTTTATAAAATATTTAAAAAGTGGTGTTAGGGATTTTGAAAAATCTGCCCCTAAGGAGGAGAAAAGGGGCAAAGTGTATTTTCACGAATTCCTCAATATAGCTTAAACCCAGTAAGCTATCGACTAGGTGTGTGCATGCATAGGTGTCCAACTCAAATGTCTAAAAACTCATTTCAGAATTTTGCTCTAATCAACCCTTACAGGTGCGAATCTGTATTCGGCGTGAATGATAGAACCACTTGTATCTCTTGTGTTTGTTGAGTTAGAGCATTCTTTTTAAGCATATAGATGTGTTTTTAAAATCTTTAGAAAGGGGTTTTAGGTTTTTTTTTACTTCCACCCCTAAAGAGGTAAAAAGGGAAAACTGAAATGGGGTAGGAGGTTAATTTTTTTTTTCGCTCTGGGTTCAATTCAAGATAAGACGGTCTGAACGAATTTTCCGAAATGTCACCCCTAGGGGGTGAAAAGGGGTAAACTGTGTTTTCACGAATTTCTCAAAATGTGTCGAAATAAAATAAAATAATTTCTGAAAATCCACCCCAAGTTGTGGAATACAACATTTTATAAGTACATATACTTTTGATTTTATCTCATTATCATACTAAAACTATAATTTGATCAATCTATATAAGGGCAACGACAGTTACATACACATTTCCAGGGGGTACGTGAAGCATAAAAGAGTTAAGGAGAACTTTTTTCGAAAGAATATTGTTTCCATTTATCCAACAATATTGTTTTGCGACCTTAGTTTAGCGTATTGTGTGACGGGGAGGCACTCCAGGATTTATTTAAGATTTAGAAGAGAAGAAAACATTTGTAGTCCGTACGAAGAACAGGCATCTTGCTAGTTAATTATAAAATTAGAATAAAATATATTAGCCGGGCACTTTACAAAACCCTATTGAGATAGAGTCATTTAAATGATTAATAAAATTATAACTATATATTTTATTGTGTTACTAGTTTAACAATTTGTGTCTTTTAATAGTTATAACAAAGATAATAGTTGGAACCACCCTAATGAGGTATAAATCAAAATCTTTTTAAAATAAGAAAAACAAAACTATTGCTGCTATTTGTATAAGAAAGTGTTCCTGTTCCAGTTGAATTTACAATCATCATTAATTGTTCAGATTTAAATCGTTTTAAATTTACCTTCAAGAACTAACTGCAGTACATTGTATTCTTTCCTGAAAGATTAACTACCACGAGGAATGTATTTAGTGCAGATTTAGCCAGTGGTGGCATAAATTTTGCAGCAGGAATTTACGTGTCTCCTTTGTTTTGAGAGTCAAGGCATAAGATTTAATAATTAACTGCCGAAAGTCACCACCAAACAGACAAAGTTTCTAACGACCTTGTTGAAAATAACTTCAAAGATCACATTAGGAAGCCGAGGCTAAATCCCGTCAACTGCATGTTTTGCAAACAGCTCAAGTAAATACTAAATATAGGACAGCATGCAGTGTGTGTTACAAAGTGCACATAAAAGCAAAATATGAGAACGAAGAATTCGTTCAATTTCGAGCCGAATCCCGTCCGTGGGGGCGATTTGTTTACTCGGTTTCAGGAGGCAGCGAACGCGAAGCGGAAAAGTGTCAGAGCGGGAGTGTGACACATCATGTCCGTAGGTGAGAAATTCCTGGATTTCTAAAGGTCTCGTCTTTAGCGTCTCCGTCGGGAAGATAACCTCCACGTCGCTGCTTCTTGCGGGCGTCGTCGACTGGAAAATGTCATTGATTCGTTCTGTTGACCCGCGCCGCCACCGCCCTCTCAAATGTTACACTTCGTTATCGGAGAAGGTCCTACAAATTAGGTGACAAGATTAGACAAGCCAACTCGGATCGGCTTATTGGCAAAGTTGCGCCTTGGCCGTCGCGGCGCGAGATAGAGCTTAATGTGGGGGATGATGCGCCCCCGGAACTTGTATAGAAGTCGTTTGTTAGTCCGCTATGGGTATTTATAAGCGTCTTAGAGTTGACAAGGGCCTACATGACGCCTTGCCACTATTATTTCGGAGTTGCCGAGTGTAATGAGCTGGGACTCGAGAGCAGATTCCGCCGGCAGCGCCGATAATGAAAGCGGCCATTGTTGGCGCCTCCTCGCTAAGACACCACCAGCTATCTCGTCACAATCTGCGGCACTAAATGAAAAACTCATTAACACCCGCTCTAATTCCCTATCGGCCTCCGTCCGCCTCCCGGAAACTTCCGGGCTCCGATGCGATGCTTGATGATTCGCCCCTTTCTTCTACCGTTTTTTCCCCGCTTTTATGCAATCCCTTTCATTGCTAAGGATTGTTTTTCCTGCATCGCAGCCAAGAATCCAAATCCTATTACGGAATTATACTCGAAATTTATCAAAATATTTTTTTGGTGAAATCAGTGCGCAAAGTCAATATCCAGTTATGCGTGTTCAGTAAATATTAAATATCATGTTCGAACGAACAGACACGCATTTTTAAGGGAATTTAGCAACCGAAAAACTTAACGTATAAATACAGCACCCATTATTTGTGAGTTTTAATATGTCGATATTGCATGTGTTAAGAGATATGATTTGACTTTATGATGTAATGGTGCCAAATTCAGCATTAGTCAATATTAAAAAAAGAAATGTGATATAAAGTAAAAATTTGAATTTAGCTTTTTTGCTTGAGCTATTCGAGAAAAATTTTAATTCTGAGAATACTTTTTTGAGGAAGCTTTCTTGTTTAATAAATTCAGGTACTTGAAAGTGTCCTCTTTAATTGTGTTTTGTATGGTATTAAGTAGCTTCAACGATAAATTATTTTATTACTTTAAATACGCTTACTACAGTAACTTAATATTACCGTAATTTTAAGTAGATACAATTTGTTATTGGATGTTTACTCTATAGGCACTCTTACAATGCTATTCTTCCTACAACTTATTTGAAAACTTTAATTTTATGCATCTACCTGACAAGGTAAAGTTGATGTGTATTTAGCAACCAGTAATGGTTATTTACTGGAAAGTACTAATCCAGTAGAGAATTTTCTGTATATACACAAATTTTTCTGCTGCCATGCTACCCAAAAAAAAAAAACTAAAAAAGTATCGATTTGTTATCTAGGATTTTTGTAAATTTTTATTTATCTGACAATTACGTCAAATGATTTCATGACAAAAGGTAGGTATCTATAATATAATTTTCCTTAATGTGTGTCTGTGTGTCTGTGGCACAAAATAAAATCTCACGTTCCGGCTTCACAGATGTTTATATTTGTTTAGGTTTTGTTTTTCTTATCTTAGCGTTCGGATCGGAGCTTGACCTTTCGCGTATCTTATTTCACGTGCGCGTAGCGCGCAGTTTGCTTGTTTTATTTTACTGGACTGAGTTTAGAAGTGCTCGGACGCTAATGCGTCCTCGAATTCTTCAACAAGCCTACTTGTTTTGCAAATAATTTCAGTCCGGTAAATAGAACATTACAGTACTGAATTTGGTAAAGGGTTGCTATAACAACTTACCGGACTTAGTACTGTAATTTTCTATTTACCGGACTGAAATGACTGCGGTTTAAACATTTCGTTGCTATGGATAGATGGATACTATGAATGAGGCAACCAAATTACACTTAATTGTTTGCTTGATTAAAATTACCCTTTATTTAAAAATTTTAAAATATTCGGCACAGCATGAAATTAAACATTGTACGTTACTCGTCCGGGAAATTATTCTTTACAGTACCCGTTCCGAAATTTCGTAAACAAAGCACTAGTACTCTAAAAAATCATTTACCGGAGCTTAAATAACTGTTGCTGCCTAGTCCAAAAAGTTATTTCTCGACTGTTATTTCTTGTCATTTTGGCAATGCATTCATTTGTGTAGTGTTACTGTTCATTTAGCAACTACTTAAACGTACTCGAACCATGCACTTTACGGCCCGAAAACACGTCGGAAATAGTAATTTACGTTACAAGGCCCGGAAAATGACTTATTAAAGTACGAGTTTAGATGTTTACGGACGAGGCGAGGAACGAGCCGAGTCTGGAATTTCTAAACGAGTACCTAGCGGTGTAGAGGCTTTCGTATCTGGCGGTGCAGTGCTCAACCTGTACCTTGTTCTGAGTTACTGAGTTGGAGTTCGCCTTTTGTGAAAGCTTCTTCAATAGCGGCTTAAATTCTTACTTATCTTCAAACGCACGTATCTGAAGAACAGCTGAATTTTGTGGTATGAAGTAAGACATCAAATGAAAGCTCATTATAAGAATTTATCAAAACAATAGAAACATTAAAAAAATAGAATTCGCAAATGTTGAGCTCCCTGTATAGCATTAATACCCAGAGTCACCATTTTACACTTGGAAGGTAATTCACGATTTTAGTTTTATCTTTCAACCGCTTAACTTATTATTGGTCGTACAGCGGTTTTAGTAAAAAATTATTAACTTTAAACCAAAGATTAAGCATAACAATAATACTCATACTACAATTTAGACACTCTTCTTTGCAGTGTATAACATGCTCGTTGTAGGATTTTTCTTTGAAGTTCACCTGTACGCTTACAGCTTTTTCAATATTCCGAATTGTCACTGTCTGGTGATTTTCTAGTTGTTTAGTTACCCCAAAAATGCACTACGAGATAGATATGTGTGATATGTTTCAGTCCATTCTATATAAATTTTAAATACTTTTAATCCGTAACCTGATGAACCAGTCCATACATGCATTTCTATGTTCTTTGTTGCCGTACTAACCTCACGTATGTAAGTTCCACAAGTTTTAGAAATTATTTAGAACTTTAAATTTTATTTTAGTTTGCCTTGATAAAGGAATACATTTTTACGAAATATTGTCGTAGAAAAAAAATATTTTCTTTTGAATTCCTGCCCTCAAGGTTGAAACCCAATTAATAACAATTATTGATCAGTCGTTCGTTACTGTCTTGTAGCTATAATTTTATAGTCTATCATCGATTTGTGTTTTTCCTGATATAGGTGATTGAATGACAACGTAATCAGAGCATAATTGTTACACGCTAGTTACCTTAGTTACTGTCCTGCAATTGCATTGACGTAATCATTTTCGTGTTATTTTCTATAATTATTTCCGTCAATTAGGTACTTAAAGATATGAAATTTTATTTGACTAAAAAATGACGATTGAAGTAATCAACTTAGAATATGAAGAGCCATGAAAATGATACTAGAATGCTCGCGGCCCATGAAGTGGCCAAAAAAGTGCGTTTGTGGGCACTTTAAGATATAAAGCTAAAACTATATCCATCTATATCTACTGTTTCGCCCTGGAATCGCAGGGGATGCGGGCGTCACTTAAACTACCTTAATTAAGTGAAACCGGAGCGCCAAAGCCGGGAGTCGAACTCTCGCCCGAAATTCCGTGTTTTCAGTGTGACCTCGACTCGAACGACGGATACCACTAACCTATCGAGGCCCCTAGAAGCTACAACCTAACCAGAATCCTTCCTTGTACCTTAGGAATTCGAAATCTGTAAGTCGTCTTAAAATTCTCCTGTGCAAAACAATACTAGATAAAATTTTTGAATTAGAGTTCAATTATTAGCTTGTTTACTGCTAGTCATTTAGAATCCACTGCAGCTAAATAGTATATTATAATACTAGTATATAAATAAGCCTTTAAAGCACGTCCGACGAGTTTAAGAGTACGACGCGAAGCGGAGTGCTTTTAACGTAGCTAGTGCTTTAATGGCACTTATACACGTGCATCATACGCTATTTTTTCTATATGTTCTTAACAGAAATATCAAAACTTAGTTCGGTGATAATTTTGCCATCACGTTGTAGTAAATAATCTAGGATATGTTGATATTCAAATTTACATTCGTCCATCCGCCCGTCAGTCTGTCTGGCTTTCTGCCTGTCTGATATGTCTGTCTGTCTGCGTGCCTGCCTGTCTGTCTGTGTGGCTGCGTGTATGTCTGTCTGTCCTCTGTCTGTCCGCTTGCCTATCTGTCTGTCTGTCTGTCTGTCTGTATGTCCGCCTGTTGCCGCTATAAATCAAAAACAATTTGTTGAAGGAAAACGATAGTCTGCATGCGGATTATAAGCCTTCCCGGTATAAAACTGAGAAAATTTCAGTGAAATTTATACAGGGTGAGCACCTTAAAATAATATTCGTCCTATTTTTGCTTTAACTCAAAGCTATTACTTAAATGAAAGTAATATTTTGCACATAGGTTGGTTTTTACCCTTAAAGAAAAAGGGAATATTTTGGACCCAACAGATACTGGGTGATCACCTTTAAAGCAATACAATTCTCTTTATTTTTGCTGTATCTGAGAAATATAAAAGTCGTAATTTGCACACAGCTCAAGATTCACTTCTGACGAAATTGGCAACGAGCCGATAGAGATGGTAAATGTTGTAAGCGACAACATGGGGCAACGAATAAGTGAGTTGTTTTTAAGCAACTGCATCGCAGAGATGCAAATTGTCCTGAGTGGCCGCAGACAACAGACGGTCGGGCTACGAGACCCTGTATAAATAGATATTTATGTATTTAGTGTGTAAAGAGAGCCATTTTGGTATGAGGATGCGAGTTTCGTGCCGAGCGGCAGCGAGGCGCGAAAAAGCAACCGAATACCAAAATGGCTCTTTACACTCGAAATACATACAAAATTTTTTCTACGGTCCTAAATAAATGACAAAATTGTTGAATAATTGAAATTTCGATTCACACCATTTGATGAAGTCGTTGTACCGTCGTTCATAAAGGCCGCGCGATTTGGCCAGGAACAACTCATTGGTTGCTGTCTGGGCCGCTTCAAATACTTCAGGCGGGGTGCAATTATCTTCAGATTCCATCTTCAACTTCACAAAAACTCACAAACTCAATAAAACTGCTGCGTGATGATGGGCGCGCCGTGATGCAATTGTCAATAATTTTAGCCAGTTCCAGAAAAATGACGAATTACAATAATAATCGGGTTAGCCATGGCGATGCGTAAAGTAAAATGAAGTGACGCGAATATTTCATTAAGACATTGTTTACGTGGTTGCGATGTTAAAATGGTTACTAAGGAAAAAATGTGTGAATCGCTAACTTTTCGCATTGACAGTGAGCTTTTAATAGTCAGTTTTAGAGGTGACCGTAGAAAAAAGTAAGATAAGTGATGGGACAAGTGAAACCAGTTTCCAAGGATAAATTGATTAATTGCTATGTTTTTGATAGAATGTTTCAAGAGGTTGCCATTGCCAAATTGACATTAACCTAAAAGAACACATTTCTAAATGTCAAATAAATTGCTTCTGATATTCATAAAGTAGGATAGATCTTGCGGATTGTTTCTAGTTATTAATTACCCATCTACATTTCATTACAGTTTCTTTTTAAGTCAAAGACTCAATCTTAAAATGAATACTAAAACTGGTGTGAAAGAATGGCACCACACTGGATGAAGTGCAAGCTTGCTAGTTCACATAGGTAAGTTTCTCGTAAAATTTCACATTGACTTTGAAAGAACCTGTAATAAGTGAACAGCTTTTTACCCTACAATAATACCTAATAAATCAGAAGTTTAACACAAAATGAACCATGAGCATTAGGTTCAGTAATAGTTATGTGCGTTTTGATGTCATTCCACTCAGATGGTAATAACTTTTTTATTGTGTTTTAAATTTCGCGTTCATTTCCACTATCCCTTATTGTTGAAGAATTTGAAAGCACAGAGCCACACATGAATTCCTTCTATTTTGCTGAACATTTTTATATTGATCTTCTAAATATGTTTCACTCTCACAGCTGTACAAGTGGAATGATGATTGCGCTGCGTTATATTTTAGTTTCCTAATTGGGATTTTGTTAGTGTATAGTTAAGAACTAGTCTCACGTAAAATTTTCTTTGCATAATCTCTACGATTTTCACACTTCTAGTTTTTAATAACATACCTTTCTATCAATATTCACATAACAGCGTCGTTTTATAGAAACCTAAGCACAGTTTCTTACATCCAACTGCTAAATAGCCAATCATTCATGTTAAATGTATGAAAAATGACGCAAAAGAACCTGATTTATCTATGACACAAAGGAAATGTCACTTGTCATTACAGCAGAAATTCGAAATGTCAAACGGCATTAATCATTTCAGCCATGGAAAATGGTTCCAACCTATCCGCATTGATCATCTGTATTTCCCGTCTCTAATCTTAATATACAGGGTCTATAGCTACTGCTAACCGCATTTACCGGCTCTAAGGTGCGAATCCCACCGCCGGTAATTGTTTTTATTTGAAAATTGATGTAATTCGCATTACCAAGTGCCCCCCTTTTATTGTTTTAGTAATATTAGGAACGTTAAGATATTTTTACTGCTAGTTTATTTTGATCTTTAAAATTGTTTAATGTCACAACGTCCACTTGCGAGAGCAATTCTGAGTAAAGGCCTTTATAGATTTTCTAAAATAATACAAGTCGTAGCTGGTTTAGACAGCAGATAGCGTGTGTTTACCTTTTGAAATACATACACCTTTTTCATAGTTAACTTTAGTAATATAAAAATTATTATAACGAATGTACACTTATGTGCAATAAAATTAAGTACACACGGCTTTGTTGCATTTATTAATACCGTTTTTTTGTTCGAAATGCCTTAGTTTTGGTCTTCTAATAAAGGTGTTATTTTCAAGTTATGATGTTTTATCATTTATTGAAACTGCTGCTAAACAATTAAAATAGACGGGAATTATACAAACCAGAATATTGTGAAAAGTAGTCATAAGACGTGTGCTTAATTTTATTGCACAGAAGTGTACATTAAACTAAAAAACAATGGCAACTGGCATAAAGTATATATGTGGTACCCACATGCGGAAATTTAGCACTTCACAGAGTGTCGAGACACATCGCAAAGTATCTAACCTCAAGGGGCACGTGTTGCAATCCTATCTTTTTTATCAATAATTATAGTATCTGCCCAGAAATATTGGATTGGCGATTTGAAAAGGTAAAAACATATGCTGTCTGACGTTGTCACTTGCAATTGTGATTTGTATTTAAAAAATCAGAGTTTTAGGTCGTAATTCAAAAACTATGGACCTTAAGAATCCTTATTTTGGTTGTGATATCTTGAAAAACAAATGAACTGTGTCGTCCAACAGAAATACTGATTTCAAAACATTTCGCCACCAAGTTGCCCTCGAAATGTTGACCTCACAATGTGCAAACTATTTTTCTGAAGCTCGAATGATAGCGAAGACCTCCATTCAATCCCAACTGAAATGGGACACCCTGTACAGTAAAATAAAAACGTTAGTATTTGAGGTCGTATCTTTAATTTATAGTGATTATTTTTATTCGTTAGAATATTCACCTCTAGTAGAAATAAACAGAATAATAATGAAACTCGAATTTCAAAATTTTGTCTAGTTTCGTTTTGCACAGGAAAATTTCTTGACCACTTACATATTTTGAAACTTTCGGGCATAAGGAACGTTCCTGGATAGGTTGTAGATTTTTACCTATCATGTCCCACGGACGTCAAGTTAGAGCTCGTTTTTCACTGTGAATACTTGCGAACACGTTTAAAATATATGTTAGAAAATTACATGGGAATTGATCAGGCTGTTGGAATATGAATTCATTTCCACGTCATTATTTCCGCTTAATAAGCGATGTTAACTTTACATACCTACTTAATAATTCTTAGGAAAGTTGAGGAACTTCCAAGTAGGTCGAACAACTTATGACGATGCAGCTACAATATTTGCGTTATTGAATTTTCAGCGCACCTAATTGATTACTGAAAACTGAAAAGATGATTTTGTTTCCGCCTTGTACTACGGAATTGTTGAACAATGCTGTAAAAAGAATGCTTCTTGATGTATCCTGTAAAATACGAAAATCCAGATTCAGTACGGTATAACCTTTTTTATATTTTTTAAACTCGTAGACTGCACACTACAATCCTAATATTTTTTTTCTACTCCTGTACCTAAAATGCCATTTAACATACTAACATACACGTCGCTAAGTGACCTTTTAATCATGCCTTCATAACCTATGACTAAAGAGCCTCTTAGTCATGAGCTGAAGTTGGCAACGATGTTTTAGTCATGGGGTGAAGTTAGGTTCAAATAGTATTTGCTTTATTAGCCACAGCCAAAACTAAAATCAAGTTAGTTTTCAACCGTCACTTTGAGGTTTGTCAAGCATAATTTAACCTAATATAATAAACGTCAAAATTTTTATTAAATAATATGTTATATTCTCTAAATTTGTGGACGTAGAAAAAGTATAGTATGCAACTCGTTTTATAAACTTATTAGTCACTCATTTTATTAAACACACGCTCCGCTGCGCTTCGCTCGTGATTAATAAAACTCGTGACTAAAATGACGTTTATAAATCTTGATACATAATATACTATTATCTACGACAGTGTGTAAAATTTACTTTTAGTTGGCAGTTTTAAGTTTCTAAAACGACTGTTTAATAACGTGTTTTCATTACCTTACATTGTCAGTAGTAACGTGTTTAAAAAATGTCATTAGGCACCTTGTCAGTAGCAACGTGTTTTAAAATTTTTAAACACGCAAAATTACGACCGGTTGATGGTAATCCAAATTTACATTTAATTTTTTTTATATTTACCGTGTTTTCTACATTCTATCGTAGATAAACTATTGTACGATACACATGCGTAAAGCGTCTTTAGTCACTCGCGGGGCTTAAAACGCTCGGTCATTCGCGTTTTAACTCTGCCCCACTCCTGACTAAAGAGTAACTTTACGCACTTGTATCGTAAATTACTATTATATCCTAGTACTGGATTGGATTTTCCTCACGTAGAATATTGTATAAACTGTTTGTGACCACTTGCTATAACTTTGCGGTTACCTCTTTTGCTTAAACACATGGTGCGTAAATATTTAACAGTTACAAAGAATCTTTTTTAAAAAATCCTGAAAAGTAGGCAGGTATGGAAAATCGACCTTTAACTCAGTAAGGAACTGCGGAGTTCTATTACAGCATGTGTAAAGTCGTTGTTGAAGTTAATATTGAGAGCTATGAATTAAAATGAATTTTTGAAAACACTGCTGTAGAAAAATTGCTATGAAGACCACACCACGAAGTAATTATTTACCAAAATCTTAACACAACTAAGTATCAACTACAAAATTTACTTTATTCTTACTTAATACAGCCACAATGGTGGGTTACATATTGATAGTTGTATAATAATCGCTAAAGCCAACAAAAGAGTCCATAAAAAGGTCGCAGTTCATTTTGTTTCTAACGATTTTAAACCTATTTTACCCTCTTTTGCTTTTACAGTAACTTACACAGCTTGAAAGATCGATTAGTATATTGGGTTGCCTACTCGTATGCCTTAATTTTGCATGAGGTCTTTCAATATATTTTTAAACAATTTTTGAATTCACAATAACTGGCAATCTTCTTTTTAATTTCCAAGCAACTTCAGGATAGAGATATCTTTTCGAGATTCAATTTGGGAATCTTGAGTCTTCACCTGTGACGGTTAGGAGGCGGAGTTATTTTGATAGTCGTCAGCAATCGGGCGCATACGAGGTATAATGGTTTATTGAATTGCTGCACCCATCTAATTGGATCAGGATTAATGGTATTTTGTAAGTAAATTCATCTTTTACTCAGGTGCCGATCCGATTTATCGCTCTACCTTTATGTGGTTTCACATTTTATTTGATGTAAGCTATTTTAAATAATTTTTTGTAATATCTACTTTTGTATGCTTTGAGTTGTTTGTACATATTCTCATTTATTAGTATTTGTATGATTATGGGCCTAAATCAATTGCTGAAATATAACACGTTCCAAATATTCCTAGAATTGAACCGCGTCCGAAATTATTTAAGGAATTGGGCGTAGCTTAAAAATCTTGGGAGCCTGGCGGTCAGTTAGCCGAGAGCTTGCATGTGTAAATGGTTTGAAGTCTGATATACTTGCGACAGGGAGTAGCATTCCAACGCAAGGGCTCTTATGTGCTTTTGCCGTGGTGCTTGTGGTAATCATGTGGATTAATAAAATAGCCCAAGCAACAAGTCCATTTTTCGACAAATAACAAAATAAAATAGGAAGAGTTGAAATTCGGCCGAGATGTTTGTCTAGCCCTACAATTGATTGCGTAAAAAGTCCTGAATATTTGGGGATGAGAAACCGTCTTTTTAGATTTTGCGCAAATATCTTGTAAAAAATCTTAAAAAATATTGTTAAATTTCCTATAAAAAACGTCGTATTAATGTCTGTTTTCTATGTCATAGTTTCTGAGTAGCTAATTGCCAAATATCGTACAACGCGGTTAATATATCTAATAATGTACCTCTACGCGCTTATTAGTGCGTTTGCGTAATAGTTAATAGTTATTTAACCAACAAGTGTGTTAATGAAGGCGACTAATAATCGAAACTGTTTAAAGCACGAACGAGCGATAGCGTGTGAGTGCCTTTAATAGTTGAGATTATTAGTCGCCCATTAACAAACGAGTTGATTACAAAATTTTTTCGTTGGCCGCAAAATCTTTTTTTCGTACACTAGCATTGAAAGAGCTACTTTGCCGTACAATTTATTAATCAGAAAGTTGCACTTTGCGGTATTCGTACGGCAAAGTAGTATTTTGCGGTATTCGTACGGCAAAGTAGCACTTTGCCGTACGTTTCCTTAGTTACAACACATATAATATTACATTACATTAATATTACTCTACTTATTTGCTATATACGAGGATAAATTTAGTATTCCGTTTTGTATGCTAGTGTACGAAAAAATATTGTACGAAACTCGTATGAAAGTGGCTTTTCCATACTCGTCTCGAAATTCCGGACTCGGCCTAACGGCCTCTTCCGGAAACATCTCACTCGTACTGAAAAGCTCCACTTTCTATACTTGTTACGTAAATTACTATTTTGTGGCGAAAAATTTGATTAATACAACTAACCTCCATGCAAAATATCATCAAAACGTCAAAATCACAAAAACAGTTAATTTGGGCATTATATTCCATCAGTAAGTATTAATATTACTTATCACTTCAAATAGAGAGATAATTTCTCTGAACATGTCACTTGTCATACGTACTTGTACACAACAATAGTCATGGGCATAGAAGGGAACGTATAATGGGGTCATTATTTGTAATCACGCAATCTGAGGAAGCAATTTAAATTACAGACAGTGACTGAAGTCACACAAAATCACATGTAGTCATAAATCACATAGTGTAAAGTGCACTTAATAAAACTGTTGAAATTGTTTGCTGCACATGCACCCTCTCGATATGATACGCCACTGCCAAAAGGAAACAACCATCCGCCATTTTGAAAACCCATCGCGGTCGCACGGATTTCTTACAAATGCGGATTCCTGTTTATTTTCTGTTCTAAGCTTATAGGTTACTTATACGCGTCAGTAAATCTGATATTTTGGCATAGTTAAACAAATAATTATAAAAACATTCTAACGGATTATATACATATTTTGAAAATATTTCTATACAGCAATCAAATTGATGAAATGCAATTACTATCCAAAAACACCTTCAATATGTAGTGTCACTTTTCACATTGTCAATAATGAGAAACATACAGTAAGCGTCAAAATGTATTGGACACCTTCCATCTTCATCATCTTCCTCTTCCGTAGCTGATCAATTGCGGTGACACAGATGACAATCAAAAGAGTAGCCTTGGACATAATTTCAAATTATATTTATATAAAAATTAAGCATTGGTGTTTGTAGCACAAAATCGTTTGTGGGGAACTTCATGAAACACAACTCCGTTCTTCACGTTTAAAGTTTATTTCGGTATCAATTTAATGCGAGTGATGTTTCTTCGCGAAGTATCATTAATGTCTGCGTTTGAAATACTGGGTCAATTGCAAACAGAGTCGAGTGGTAAACTTGGTACTGTTTGCAACCTGGAAAACGAAGTAAGGGTAGATGAAGCATTCGTGCGAAGTCCAAATCGCCCAGTTCGGCCACATTCAGCTGCATTAAATTTGTCAACAGCCAGTATAGGCAGAATGTTAGAAAAGATTAGGTTTCATTTCTATAAAGTATCAGTTGTGAATAAAAAAAGGTAAAGGTTCAAGATCATTTTAATTCCCCCAACTGGGAGCAGGCTGCTATAGGGGCCTTGCGTCCCTCTTCAGCTAATAACGAGAATTTCGGATGGGTAAGAGAAAGGAGGGGTGGAGAATGGAAAAGAGGCCAGGAAAAGTGGATAAGTACTGCCCCGGCATTCGCCTCAGAGAAGGTACTCTGTTGGCTCAGGAAAACCACCTAAAAACCGGAATCAGGGCAGGCGGCCACGGGAATCGAACCCGCGATCTCCCGAATGCTAAGCAGACGTGGTAACCACTAGTCCACAAAGCTTGGTGTTAATAAAATAAGCAATTGTGACATATAAATTCGGATGGGTTTTGCTAAAATTTGCTTTGGCCGATATATGATAAGCCAGAACACCTTTTCTTCAGCGACGAAGTTCACTTTACTTTGGGTGGGTGTAGTGTAAATAAACAACATATTGCCACTTTTGAGCAACTGAAAATCCCAATAAAAGGCTTTTTTTAAATCGGCAGTGAAGTACATCAAAATCGTCATTAAAATACGAGAAATCGACAGTGAAGTAATCCATTGTTTTACGACTTTTTGTAGTCGGCGGGGCAATAGGTAAACGTCAACCGACGTC
Source organism: Agriotes lineatus (assembly GCA_940337035.1). Classification (NCBI taxonomy): domain Eukaryota; kingdom Metazoa; phylum Arthropoda; class Insecta; order Coleoptera; family Elateridae; genus Agriotes; species Agriotes lineatus. Next base: position 60,025,899 of record OW679195.1, on the reverse strand, counting down.
AACATAATCTACAAAAGTTGGTTAAAATGTTGTAATTTCACAATTTCTCGATTTAAAAAAAAACATAATGAACTCCTCGGCACTGAAGTCCCTCATGTGGTTTATTTGCCTTGGCCCGTAAAAAGCTAAACTTCAGTGCCTTGATATACAAACTACTATTACGCTCCCCCAAAAGTTACGGTTTGATTTAATTTTTCAGCATCATTATTTCTTTGAAGTCATGTTAAATTCAGATAAAGATGCAAATATGCTTGAATAATTTTTTATAGCAGAAATTGAAGTAGAAATAAATTACTGTTGATTTCAGCAAGACGGTGCTGAGTGCCATACATCAAGAACTAGCATGAACATTCTGCGGCGAATTTTCCCAAATCGGCTCATGTTTCGGAATGGTGATGTTAATTGCTCCTGATATAATGAGGCGTGACTTCTTTTTGAGAGTATTGAAAAATTAAAGTATATTAGATAATAATTATGAAGACACAAAAAAATGCAATTGAAAGTATCTTACTGTAAAGAAAATTAGAGTAAATGGCCTTGCCATTACAATGTCGCTGTCCAATTTGTGTGGCAATACTAATATCATCTTAAAATATAACTTCTATCTATATAGAATGTTATAATGAACTTTGTCGAAATCTATCTAACCGTTTTCTTGCTATAAGCGGATCTGAGGCAAAAATCTTACAAGAGTTTTCGACTTATTTTTATGTTATGATACTTCCAGAGCCATATAATTAAATTAAGAAACAGCTTGTATATTTATAGCACAGTAAATTCAGTTAACGTTCTTGATATTCTAGATTAGTCACAAATATATACGTACATTTCTCCATATAAAAGAATTACAAAAGTAATTATAACCATGTTGCCTATTCGACAGTCAATTGTCTGCAGTCTGCAGTAATTGGAGATACATAACGCCTATTATAGATTTTACTACAATTTATAGCGATGCTATCAAGTTTATTTCGATACTAAAGCGGATAATCATCAATAAAGTTGTTTTTCTTTCAACATAACCGAAATTATTCATTACTTTACAAAACTGATTATAAAGAAATGAGCCAAATTGCCAATAACTTATTGAATTAAAAATTAAAAATCCAACTTCTTTTATTTGACAATATAAATAATTTGATTTTTGTCAAACATTTGTTTAATAAGTTGCAAGGCTTCCTTCAATACGTTTACGTAATTGCATTAGTTTGTCTAACTTTTCTTGTAAACCTAAACTCTGTACAGTAAGTAACAAGCAAAATCAAATAAGAATGAACGTTAGTAAATGAGCATGCACTTAAATAATTAAGGATCACCATAATAAGTTATTCAAAATCATTAATTAGCTAGAAGGTAGTTCCAGTACAGCGCAAATGCTTTTACGACTCTTTAGGATATATTACAGTGTACATTACCCCATCTCACTAAAATTAATACCTAGGAGATTAGGTGGCTTAATAGTACATTTAGGGTGTAGTTTAATATCGGATGTAATATTCATATTATACGTATATATACATATTTCGGGCGTATTAGATTTTACAACAGCAAATAATAACAACAGCTTGAGCGTATTAAAATTTCATGTTAGAACATAATTTTCCCTGATGTAATCAGATCTAGAGTAGGTGTTCACACATTACGCAGTTACGAAGCGTTGTGTTATTAGAAAATAAGATATTTTGAGCAATTCTAAATCAATTGCACAAAACAATTAGGGAATACACTCTTTAATCAAGAAATCAATAACACGTTGCTGCCTCTACCGTCACTGTAAATCAGTCTTCATTTTAACTCACATACTTGTGTAACACACAAGGGCTGTTCTGTTAATTATCAGTAGCAGTTCACGGATGCGAGTGAAACAGACACATTTGTATCAGTTAAAAGCTTATTTTTTTCCAGTTACAATTTTGAAGGGTTAGAGATCAAGCCGTTATACGCTTATTTTATACTTTTCTTAGTTGTTTGTTGTCCTCTAGAAAGTGCGGAGGAATGCCTTTCGAGCAATGATTTTCTACGACTGTACAAGAAGATCAAAGTCACGAAAACTTAGTGGTTAGTGACCGGCTGTGTGAACTTAAACGTGAACGGTGTACGTTAAGCGATGAGCCAATACCTGGACGACTTCTAGCAGCTGTTTATGCTGAAATTGGCGCTACTTACTGAAAATCGAAATAAATATAATTAATAGACATTTGTCAAGAAGTAAGTATTGGACTATCCGTAGTAGATAACATTTAACATCAACAGTTGGGTACAAAAGAGCTGGCAAGTCGGTTGATTCCACGTATCTTAATTGAAGAACAAAGACAAGCACTGCAGGATCTTCAAAGCATGTGTTAAATATTGTTGTGGATGATGAGTCGTGCATCTATAGTTATGTACCCGAGACTAATCAATCAACAATTTTTGGGGATTCGAAATTGAGTTTATGACAACAAAAGTTAGTCGCAGTAAAAGTGCAAAGAAAACAATTATTGCTGTTTTCTTCAAAGTGTTCTGAAAGTAGGCTAAATTCTTGTTCCGAATACAAATTAAAATGAAGAGACCTAGCGTTTTTCCAAAAGTCCAATTACTTCGTGGTTTTTAAAAATCGAACGGCGTCACCAGGTTTTGGGGCGAAATCGGCCAGAATCAAGCTTCATAAACAAACGAAAGTTGGCGTGCATTCTACGTCATCTAAACAATCAAGAGGAGGTTTGACGTCATCTTAAAATACAATCAAGGCGATGTTTTAATAGTTACCAAGCGGGAATATTCAAATAATTTATCTGACTCGTTTCTCACTGTATTTCATTATTTTAAACGTTCAATTTCACGCTGTACGCAAAAACCATTTTGTAACACCAAATCTAAGGTCACATCTCCGAAACGAAGACCACCGCATACAATGGGATAACATCAATAGGAGCTAAACAGCAAACAGTTTCTGCAGGAGCATAGGAAGCTGAATGAAGTTACATACATAGGTATATAGCACTGGGAGGGGTCCGATTAGCCAGCTAACGCAAAAATAAATCCCATTTTAACACCATTACTGCGCAGAATAATTCAAAAATAGCCCACTGCGCATAGTCTACTGAGCATATAGTAGTAACATATTTTCAGGTCTAATACTGGGTTCTACCGCTCCCTTAGACGAGGGGTGGACACGGCCTGGGTTAGCTCATGAACTCTCGGTAGAATATGGCGTGGTGTAAGAACTAGGCAAAAAAATGCTTCAGGCTTTACAAGTAAACAGCTGAATTATGAAAATTTGGGTGTTACTCATAACATAAAAGCAAATCCAGCTAATAAATAAAACACCACCTACCTTTAGCGTTTCGCTGCATAGCGGGTACGAGATGTGGGGAGACGAAATATCCCGGGAACGAAATGTGGGGTACGAAATGTGGGGAACGAAATGTGGGAAACAAACTTTCCCCAAACCATTATATACATAAGCTATGAATGCTAAAATGACAGCAACTTAAGATTTGTAGGACAATTGCCTAACAAATAAATAAACCATAAATAGGTATCAACTTCCAAGTATTTTAGTCACAAAATGTGCTAATTAATAGCTCGAGGTTACAACTCAGGATCGCCATCTGTGAGTATCGCACTTCACATGTGGGCACGACGTCCAAAGAACGCGGCGGAAGTGAGTTTTGGGCACATACGTATTTCAGCAATTTGTTAACGTTAAATCACTCCCGCTTTTAGTGTTATATATTGATTGATTAAAAGGAGTAATTAAACACTCTTCAGTTTGAATTTCTAAGGCCGGAAAGAACTGATTATATTTGCGGCAGCTGCCTTTGTCGATAAAAATGCTGAGAAATGCATGTACTTACATTTTTATTGTTTTGTCCAGCGATCGTGAGGGGAAAGATCCTGGTATGTTGCATCTTGACAAAAAAGTCTTCCAAGCAGGATTTGGCTGCATTATTTCGTAGAATGCCAGGACGCCACGAGCAATGAGAGCAGCTAACTGCGGTAAAAGCGGCTTAGGGCATTCTGGAATTTCCAGTATGCAAAATTTAACTAGAATAGACAAGAACAGTCTTGGCCTTCTCCTTGAATTTCAGAACCCGTAAGGGCGCTTCGTGAAAATTCAATAATCGAGAAACTCGACTGTTTGTTAGCGAGCCTACTTAGGAAAAGACAGGCGAGTGTGCTTCGACCAGAAAAGCATTGCAGGTGCCTTATCTCTAACGTGAGGCGCTTTATGCGATAAACCCGAATTTCTCTGCTACATTATTTAAATATAAGGTGGTCCGGAAGAAGATGCGAATTGCTAGAACGCGCTATTGGAGCGGGGCGTTACAGAGTGTCTTAAAAATAATTACATCTAGTATCCTTTGAATTTCCCAAAATGCAATACCAATAACAATCTAGCGTCACATAAATATTTACATGCGAACAAAATTCAAAACCAACTACATGTAATTATTTTCAAAACACCCGTTACCAAAATATACGGTCGCGTTGGTGGCTCAGTGGTAATAGTGACAGACTCGTAGCCACAAGCGATTAGTGGACCCGGGTTTAAATCCCGGGGTAGGCACTAACTGTATGTATAAAAAACTTCGAAAGCACGCCTGATCAAGGGAGTAGATCAAGAACTCTTGAAACGTCGTGTGAAAAACACTAAGACAGCGGAAATAGTCCCCCAAACCATTCATAACAGGCCACTGTTTAATATAACAATACAAATAAAAAACTTATAGAAGTGTTTGAAAAAAGCCCGGACACTTCAAGTCAACGAGGGGGGACTAAAAACTGTGTGGTCTTAGAGCTTTCATCAAGAATCGACCGCAAGTACTCCGAGGATCAGGAATCACGAATGATGTTCTTGTAAAAATCGTGAATGATTAGTGAGAAGAAATTATTCAAGGATATTATTGAGTACACGTGGAATATTCCATAAGAATATTAATAGGGTGTTTGCTGCAATTCTGGAACTACCTGCCACCACTTACCATTGTGTTCAAGTTTAAGGTTGCAATCTCCTACCGCTGATCTCAAAGTTATCATTGCTAACAGTAGTGCGAGGTAGCAACATTGACTTCAAGAAGCGGTTTAAGATGGTTCCAGAACTGTTCAAGCAGAGTACTCTCAAGATCACTTCGAAGCCATGCTCGATTCCGACATTTTAATCTTGCAAGCCAATATGATTGGTCTTCGTATCTACTTTTTTTCTAGTTCCGGTATCTAGAATATTCAGCAAATCTGTTGATCTTGTTGAAGTGACTTATAAGAATTACTTTTATCTACGACAGTGCGTAAAATTGCCTATTAGTTGGCAGTTTTAAGTTTGTAAAACGACTGTTTAATAACATGTTTTCATTAGTTAACGTCGTCAATAGTAACGTGTTTAAAAGATTTCATTAGACACGTTGTCAGTAGCAACGTGTTTTAAAATTTTTAAAACACCCAAAATTACGACCGGTTGCTGGTAATCCTAATTTACATTTAATTTTTTTTAATATTTACTATGTTTTCTAGATTCTATCGTAGATAAAAATATTGTACGATACACATGCGTAAAGCATCTTTAGTTACTCGCGGGGCTTAAAACGCTCGCTCACTCGCGTTTTAACTCTACCCCACTCGTGCCTAAAGAGTAGCTTTACGCACTTGTATCGTAAATTACTATTATAAATGTATACAAATCGATGTAGATAAGCAAGCAAACGATTTTTAGAATATTCTGCGCTACAGTGCTCCGGGGTGCGACAAACGCGTATGTACAACGATATCTACTGGGTGAATATTTCGAAACCGAACATAGCAAATTAACATGGAAAAAAGGTTTTTTGCAGATTGCTGCTCCCCATTTTAACTTAGAGGGTTTATAATGACACCAATCGAAACAAGATTTTTTTCTCATCTAATGATATGCGAATTAGTTAATTTTCAGTTGTATTTCTCATTTATTTAATAAATTCAATTCAGAAAATAATGTTGAGCCATGACTCGTAAGACAATAAACAGATTCAAACGTCATTCAAGTGACTGATTCATTATGCCGTTGCAGAAGGGCCGAGCCTCGAGGGGCCCCTTGGAGAGGATCAAAGCCGCGAGGGCCCCCTTGGAGAGGGGCGGAGCCCCGAGGGCCTCCTTGGAGAGAGACGGAGCCGCGAGGGCCCCTTGAAGAGGGGCGGATGTCCGAGGGCCCCCCCTGGAGAGGGGCGGAGCCCCGAGGGCCCCCTTGGAGAGGAGCGGAGCCCAGAGGGCCCCCTTCTTTGGTCAGGTGGACGGCAGAGGGAGGCAGGGGCGGAGTGTGTAGCAGAACGGAATGGCCCAACGTAATAGGCCTAAAAATGGTGGTAAATTGATTAGGATAGACCGCGCAATAGCGCGCGTAGCTCCATTTATTTTCGATAAAATAATAAAGAAATACAACTGAAAATTAACTAATTCGCATATCATTAAATGAAAAAAAAATCTTTTTCGATTGGTGTCATTATAAATCTTGTAAGTTAAAATAGGGAGCAGCAATCTGCGAAAAACCTTTTTCCCATGTTAATTGCCTATGTTCGGTTTTGGAATATTCACCCGGTATAAGTTAATAGTCAACTGTACAAACGCCGATAATGCAGTAGGGTGGCAATTTTGAGAACGAATGTGGGAGGTGAAAACCTTGCGATCAATTGTGGGAGGTAGCAGTCTTGACCTTGAAGTTAAGGATAAGTCGGTGGGAAGTGGTTTCAAAACTGTTCAAAACAACCTGCTATTATTGTCTTACCTTATATACAGATTGGTGGTGGAAAATGTGAACATAGGTAATCAAATGTGCTTTGCTCAACCCTAAATCTAAAACCATGTAAGACCCAATTATAGACTCTTAGGAGTCAATAAGATATATTCTATATACCAAAGCAGTTTATACCAGTCCCTTGACTGCATCCTTTCGCAATTAATCAGTTGAGCTTTAAGCATTAGACGCATTTAAATCAGATCCCGCAAAGCCGGGATGCAGCATGCATTTGTCACAGCTGAGGCGTCCCATGCACAATTTGCACGAACCTGTCAGGCTGCCACATCAGGAATATTATCCTTTATGAGCTGCCGGATTGACAAACAGGCCCGGAGCTTTCGAAAGTCCTGCATCCAGCTGAGCGTCCGTCACTTAAGCTCGTTGGTAACGCGACACGAACATCCATTTCACCTGTCCGCTCCCTCTAAACGGTAAATACGGTCAGTGTAAAGCACGCGACGTGTACTTTTGAAGGGATGAATACCTGAGGCACCCACGTCTAGCCGGCCTCTTGAGTTCGTTAGTGTTTGTTGCTATTTGAGGCATTTGTGGTCCGAAATAATGACACGAGAGTACGGTGCGTAGGACATACTTTGGTGGGTTGTAGGTTTCTAAATGTGTCGCGTGCTTGTGGAAACCTTGTATTTATTTTAATGGAGAGAGGATGTTAATATTGTGGAATGTCGCAGTAGGGTGGACTGGGCCAGTTTCAATTTTCTGTCATTGGACTCTCGAAAATAATAGTTCAGTGAATTTTCTTTCTGATTTAATGAGATAAATTTACCCCCAACCACGCATTACCGACCAATATATGCCTGTAGTGACAGCTAAAATCAGTAAAACGTTTTAGTTAAAAAAACGTTTGCAAACTAGTTTATACACAAATGAGACAGTAACGTGCCTTTTAGGTTACTATTCTAAGAGCTGATGTTTTTGTACTATAATTTGTCAGCTATGCGTTTAATTCATATGTTTATATAAACTTTTTCTCCATTTTGTCCTCCCCATCTCCACCCAGTACTTCCCGCATGTTATACAACATCATGTACAAACTATTATTGTTGCTCAGTTGCATATTTTTGTTTAGTGTCCAATCGCGTCGACTAGCTGGCCCCAGCGCACATCTGATGTCGCAACCATCTGCGCTTTGTACTGTTTTTTAAATTGATTAATTTTATCTTGGTCGCCCTTGTTTTATTCAGAAATAGTTTCTATTTATGGTTCAAGTGCGTTATATTACAAACTAGCTGACCCGGCAAACGTTGTTCTGCCCAAAAATAATTTGTGTCTGAAACCTCGTTTCACCACCATAGAGTTTTAATTGTATTTCATGTCCACCGTCTTTTACTTAAAAATAAATGCCATTTTCGCAATTAACGTCCCAAAAAACGTCAATAACGACACTCATATCGATTTGTAGGCTTATTTACCCCATTTCACCCTCTAAGGGGTTGATTTTCGGAAAATCGCAAAATACGCGTTTGCTTATTTGTTTTTAGGAGTACTCCTGCGAAGTTTCAAGTCGAAATGTCTATTTAATATTATTTTCCATACAAAATTGGAGCCCTTATTTTACCCTTTTAGGAATTGAATTTCGAAATATCCTTCCTTATTCCTTGTATACATCATAGCAGTGACCCACCCGGCGTTGCCCGTGCATAATATTACGTGAACCTATGCGTGTATGTTTTGAAACATTACTTTTCCATTATTCTATTTCGGTTTTTCCATTCTAAAAAAAAATATTTTTCCCGATTTTCCGAGTTTTCCACTCCTATTTTCCCGTTTTTGTCTTCGGAAAGCCATTCAGAAACGAAAACATACAAAATCCCATACAAAAATACCATACAAAATCATCTTTTTGATTTTCCGAATTTTCCGGTAGATCTTCCCAAAATTTGCTTTAATACAAACCTTGTACTGACAATTACACACACAACAAAATAAAAATGAGCCAAATCGGTCTAGCCGTTCTCCAGTGATGATGTAACATACATGCGGCAATTGATTTTTATTTATATAGATAATTCACGTGAGAAAAGTTGAGCCCTCGAGCCCCAGACCGAGAGGAGTTATTTCTCGAGTGAATTATTTGTAATAACATACGTGCCATACAAAATTTTATCCAACTCAATAAAAATCTAAAAAACAAATTTTGTATTGACAGCCGTAGAAAATTAAAATGACAAATTAATTGAGAGCTAAAGTTCCGAGAGATCAAATAGATTTATAATTAGAGCCGCCTGTGATTCGTGTTTAGCAGTACTGAAAGGTCTTGCTTGTCGCACTATCACTCTATGTCAAATTCTAAATTAGTATGTTAGGTTTTGATTGTTATTTGACACAGACTGACGGAAAACGTAACCTGCAAACTTTTAATTTAACATAACCCGGCAGTGCTACCACCAAAACAATAGCGAGTGACTTGTGGTAGTTATTTCACTAGTGAGTTGATTTACCACTAAAATCGATCTAGCAATAGCCTTATAACTAGGATGTGTTACATAACGGTACTTTACGGCTTGATATATTCTTATATTACCTAGTTACCCAAATCTCAAAAAAACGACCGTTGTCTTAAATGTCGTAAATTTTTTATTTCATGTTCCAGTAAGCAACTAAAACTTGAAAGCGGACAGAAAAGTATTAAGATACTTTCGTTTTAATTGTTAAAAATGGACCGTTCTGTTTAAGCTTATATTCAATAAATTAAAGAAATGCCGAAAAAGTGTTACTCAGTCTAGAAAAAAACTAAATCATGTATATGGACAAAATATATGAAAAGCCAACAATGCATAGAAATAGTTATTTACATATCAAGTCATGAAAGTTATCTTTTACTGAACGAAGGAGCATATTGTAGGGGGCTGTAAGGCCAAGTACTTTTAAGCTCCTGAGTCCAGTAGAATAACTTACATGACGTCCTTTGTATAAAATTTTACCTGAAATCGCCAATAAAGTCAACTAAAGCATAAAACCGATTTATCACCTTGAGATTTTGAAAACGTCATTTTGACAATCGTTTAAAAAACCAGTTATCAGGTCTGCTAAAGAACATTAGGTTTCTAAAAAGATAACGATTACACGACTAATACAGTAATAGCAGTCAGGTAAAATATTATTGTACTAGTCGTGTAATGGTTGACTTTCTAGACTCAAAACAGCCTTGAAAGTTTGACTTTCTTGATATTTTCAGATATTATTCCCTGATGAAGGGAACTAAGAATTGTTATCATTCATTGTACTTCCAGGAACAGAAAATGTTTAAAAAAATAAAAACTTTAATCACAATCTTTGTTCTTTATACAGGATGTTCCAAGACCACCGGAGGAACTCGTAATAACGAATTCTTTGTAATATTCTGAGATAAAAATCTCATTGTAATTATGTAGAGACTACAATAGTTTCCAAGCGGGACGCTGCTAAAGTTTCGCAAAAAAATCCGGTGTGCGAGGTTGACGATTTATTAAATTTCAAAAATTTTACATTTTGGACACAACTCAACAAGAGCTTTGATTGGGGAGATAAATGTTCAAAATTACCCCCTTCCAATTGCACATAAGGGGGCGTGCACGTCGGCTTAAATCCAGCACCGCTCTTTGCACCACTTCCGGCGTAGCCTTTGATAATGCCTCGGTTATTTTCTTTTCTAGTTCCTTCAGGGTATAAATAAACTCCCTATAAACCTATTGTTTTATATGGCCCCTAAGAAACTAGTCCAACGGGGATGAGTCGGGCGATTTGACAGGCTAGTTTACAGGGCCATCACGTTCGATCCACCTATTTGGATAGGTTCTATTGAAATTGCCCCTGCGTGCAATGAAGAGTGTGTTGGAGCACCGTCGTGTTGAAACCACATGCTACGACGTTGTAATAATAGCGAATCTTTCAATAATTCTGATAGGTGTTCGATTAAAAAGGTCAGTTCAAAATATGGCGAAACACTGCCATTATGTGTGCTCTTTTTACCAAATAATTTCCAAAAACACCAACCCATAAATTTACGCTGAACCTCTGTTCAAAACTTCTACGCCAGAAAGCAAAATGGCAGTTGTGTGCATTGAAGCTCTCTGCGGAAAAAAGCTGGATGCATCTCTTCCAAGTGCAGAAATTTATACCGTCCTGATAATCTTCCGGCATAAGATTTTGTACACGCGTGTAATGATAGGCATGTTGTCTGTTGTTCTTTAAAATGCTGTGTGTTGAACTTTTTGAAATATTCATTATTCGTGATACGTTTCGTACAGCATTCGTTGGTTTTTCTTCAAAGGCATAAAGCACAGTATCTTTTGCTTGGATTCGTGTCCTATGTGGGCGACCAGCTACACCTTTATACGAAGGAACCAAAGTACTTACCTGTGTTTCTTGCACGATTTATCAGTATTAAGAAAACATTTCCATTTGTGTGGCTCATTCTTGGAAACCGAATCGCACATTCTCGAGCAGCAGCTTTAGAATTAAGTGTAAATTATTATTAGCATTTCGCAATATTCTTCTTGAGTATAACTCATTGTGGTATTGAAACAAAAATAGTGTGCAGTTGGTTGACAAGCAACTGGAAAGTACTATTAATGAACTTAATATGTTTTCCATTATTAATTTTCCAGCGCCGTCTTATAAATCGCTAACCTCGCATAAGAGGTTTCCACAAAATTGTATTAAGATTTCTCAGAGGATTATAAAGGATCGGCCATTAAAAGCTCCTCCGGTGATTTTGGGTCACCCTGTATAGTAAATTAAAACTGTTATTTCAATTTCTGCTGTTGTTATTTATAAACTTCTTAAGAGGAGTTGGTCGCAAGACAAGGGTAAGCAACCGAATTTCCTGATTAAATAGTTAATTTTGGAGGACTTTTTGGTATGCATCGTGTTGTGGTCCCTCCGGAGTGGTTTCTGGAAGCAAAAATATCGCATCTGCATTGGCTGCGGTTCGCTCAAGGAATCCGGAGCACGCGGAGGCCATAGCTCGGGCGCCGTCGCTGCATGCTGCAGACCCGGACTTTTAATTTCACCGTAGATTAGGCAGCGCGAAGTCGTAGGCCAAAGAGTAATTTGGCCGGCGTTTAATTATTGCCACCGCTGTTGCTGCGGTGCCCCCGTGCCACAAGCTCCAAGTTCAGCTCGAGCAGCCGCACGCATCTGAATTAAATTTACTACGTGACTTCACTGGAAATGGGGTAAAACTTTATGTAAGTGAGTCGCCGATCCCTATTGCCCGGACTAATTACGACAAGACCTGCCGCTGACACCGGAAAAATCTGTTGCAGTTGTTCTCTCGGCGCTATGGAAACGACTTTCTATGACTTATGGCCCTTTTGAACTTCGGCTAGGCTCTCTTGTTTAGAGGCAGTCTTGGGTTATGTTTACTTAATGGCGCTTTAAGCTCCAAGGGGCAATAAAAACCGCCACCTAAGAAAATTTAAGAGATAGGCTGAAAATTATTCCTACACGATCAACGGCGATGTGGACAGGAACGCATGTCTAATTTTAGTTTTGCACGCTCTTGGTTCAAGACATTTTCAGCACAAACTCAAGTGCAGAATCGGTTTTGAAGTTAAAATTTAAATGAATACGTGAACGCGTACCTATATACTGTTATGGTATTGGTACAGGGGTCTAAACATCCGATTAATAAGATTAAAAGAATACAGTATTAAAAATTATAAAGATGAATTTAGATGTGAAATGAATATCAAAATTATTAAGATGCATTTAGAAAAGCAAGAAAATACAATTTAATTTAATTCAATGAATCTAATTGAGAAGCGGTAGGATTTTAATTTGATTTAATATCTGAAATGAAATTGGAAGTTAATGACAAATACTTTTTCGAAATATAGGTACTATTTAACATAGTACGTATTAATCAAATAATAAAGCTTTAATAGTGTGTTGGACTTAAAAAAATAAGCTAGATCGCTAAGGAGATAGATTTTATTGATAAGACAAAATTTTTCGAAACTTTAATTTCGAAATTTTAAATTAAGAAATAAACCCTTTTATAAGAGTTTTAAAATAAATAATTGGGATGATAAACGGGTTAAAGTTACATACAAATTGGCGTGATGAAAAAACTAAAAACAAAAATATTAAAAGAAGAATATGAGAAAACTAGATGGATGAAGACTAGAATGTGGTGAGAAAATCAATTATAATCTACAAAAGCAAATAAAAAATAGGGAATGTGAATTGAGTTTATTGTGGAATTACATTTGCATCGACTGAATCGGATAACAAGGAACGCTTTACGAAGGAAGTGGATTGCATCGACAGCATTAGCAGAGTGAGCAGATTTGTGGGGCTTGTCAAGTGATATCTGGTGGTTTGCTTCTGGTCAGGATTCGTGGTGCTGGGCTGTAGCAGACTTCATACGTGTGATTTGGTTGAATATCTAAAGTAACGCATCTGCGGCTGAGGTATGTATACTGTGGTGAAGCTGTAGATGCTGATTCCTGTGGCAAACTATGTTCCTGTGTTGATTTGGATCCGGATTTTGGACATCTTGGCAGTTGGTTGTCAGTCGAGGCTTTCGCCGTGGCTTTGAGTGGAGCAGTTTTGTAGCGTGGTCAGTTTCAGGGTTTGAACGTATTGGGTTTAGCAGAGGAGAGTGTTAGGTTTAATAAAAGTTAACAGAATCCAGGTAATTTAAAATAAGAACTGAAAGAAAATAAAGAGTAAAGTGAGTTTAATTCTAATTAAGCAAGTACTACTTACTATTTGAGATTGTCGTATGCCAAATGTAACCATGAAGTATTTGTAATTGAATTTTCAAAACTAGTTTGAAGTATCAGTTGACCGAGGTTTTGAGTTGTCATTATGAAATAGGAACATCAAATTTCAGAATATAAACAATCTAGATTAAAAAGAACCCGATCTGATTTTTAGTCAAGTGTGTCTACTGGGGCTAGCAGAAAATAAGTTTGATTATTCAAAATAAATAAATAGGGCAACAAAATTAATTAAAATAACATAAGTTGGGCACACAAAGTGGAACTAATCACCTTAACATTATATTACTTGCTAATAAAAGTAGAAATTTAAATGAAATTATTTATCGACGAAATTACGAAAGATCTCTTAATCTGCATCTCGATTTTCTTAAAGGATGAAGATAGATTGTCCACTCAATATCTATACGTTTTAAAAACACTCGGTATTTTTTTCAATACTATTCAATACTAGGTATACGAGTATATGTCATATTCTATTAATATTGTAGTTAGTATTTGTTGAGAGGAGACTGATGTCGAGCAAGAGGTTTTCATAGGCCTTTTTGCAAACCCCGTGGACAAGGTCTAGGCATGCAGAGTACCAGGTGCCTTATACTTCTTAAAATTCTGCCGAGACTAAGGCTAAGGAGGTCTAACCCTAGCAAGGGATCTTTTACATGCTACCCATTGCAGTAACATTGGAGCCATGGCTTTACATTACTTCCGAATGTTTGCATTCTGTAGAGGTTTTCATCTGTATTTTGTAATTTTTTTAAAAACCTCACCGGTATCGAGGATCGAACTCTCGACCCTTAGATCAGTAGGCAGAATGCTTAACCACTGAGCTATGGAGCTCGGCATTCATATTATATTTATTAAAGATAGCCACAAAAGCGAGTCCTTTGTTTTTTAGTCAAAATAGTCTATTTCGACATCCCTTGTGACGCCATTCACTTACGTTGTTAACCGTGGCAGCTCGTGGAGAATTTTGATAGTAGAGCGAACCACCGAATGTAAAATGCATTTTCCACCCCTTCGCCGACAAAGACAGGTTCCGATATCCCGAGATTTTAATATTTCGCATATAGACTGGGAAAAGTTTGCATAGTAAAAGAACTACCAAACATTACATGCTAGTGAACTGAATGAAGCGAATATCCCTTTCTTCTTCACTGTTTGAAGTAGATATATGCATGTGTGATTGGCGCAAGTATATTATTTCATATGCCACAATTTACCTGTAAATTATGGGTACGTGTATAATGAAATAGATCATAGCATGCTTATTTAAGTAACCGTGTCTTAAGACCGAGTATATTGGCAGTTTTCTAATATATTCCTCGAGAGCGGCGTTTCTTTATCAATGACTATGTGCGAAATTTGTAAGCATTACTAATCAGAAAACTAGACCCACGCCCGTTATCGTAGCGGTCCGGTCAAGCTGAGCCTGTTTAAGGCTTGAGCGTACTCCCATTGAAAGTTAAAATATCGTTATCTTTAAACCTACCTCATGCCGCTTCAATCAGATTCCCATTCGTCCGACAAGCAATTGGTGTTAATTCTACAGTTGCCTAATATTCATGAAATAAAAATTACTCGTACTTTGTTTAACAATCAAAATGAGACAAAAGATGAAAAATTAGTAAGAAACAGGTTCTTTCGGAATAAAAAGAAATGAATGACTGATTTCTTATTGTAGAACAATGGCTCCACCACCACTGATGGTTAATGTTTGTATCGGGTGTCTAAAATAAAACCGAGTCACTGGTACCTTTTATGTCACATTTCTTGCATAGTATTACATTCATCTGAGCGTTCAAGCACTGTTAACGTCAAAAGATGGTTTTGTTCCATAATAGAACCAAATCCCACAATAATTAACTATCACAAAGACATTTAATCACAAATTAGACGTTACATTTGACTTCTCCGAGTATTACAAGCTACGCCCTATAAAACGTAAACAAAATTTGCGTCAGTGCACTCTTGGCCCGCTTTCTATAGACACCCGTTACTGTATGGTGGTAGATTTCTACAATTTCATTAACAATGAAGCTGAAAACCACCTGACACATTGGCTCGCATATTTAGGTACTATTTTCAATAGTTTGATTAAAATATTCGATCCAACTATCTGCATATTATGTTCCTATTATCGTGTTTTTAGTTATTTTTAGTTTATTTTTTCGGAAAGCTCCTGTTATACTAAAAATCACAGCAATCTACAGCAAATTCTGGTCATAATTATGTTACAAAGGAAATCTCGTTTACGACCCTCTGGAACAAGTCCAAAATGATGTTCGAGTTAGCTCAATGAGAAAGGGGGTGGGTTATAGGCTGCAAGTAACTGGTGGCTAGCGATATTCAAAACAAGAGCAGCTTGGAGGTACTTGGATAGATGTTCCCAATTGCCCGAAGCTTTTCCGAGACGATAAGTCTGCTTATTTCCAAAATACTGATATGTTTATGCTACTGCAGGAATTTGCGTACCTGCATTTCACAAAGCATTAAATTTGAGAACTGTAACAAACAATGCTAACCAAAAATAGTTTTTCTTGCTCATGACGACACGTCACGTCCCGCGATAAGAAAACCCTAACAGGTGTTCACCCGTGGTACAATAAATACCATAGGGAAGATAATATTGATAACTTGTTTGCTTAAGGCATACTGCACTCGGGAGTGTGCTTAAAACTTTTTCCTGAAGGGGTCAATTCTTAATCACTTTACAATGTACATTGCTTAACTTCATGTAACATATTTAAAATTGGCGGTTACTTAACTAACAAAACAGCGCCGTTATACAGGTTTGCGAGACGTTTGATGGCGGGATAATTGGAGTTCTTCAAATATCCGACCAGGAGTCAAAGTTATACCACAACGAGGCACTGAATCCGACGACGTCGAAATTGCTTTAATGCTCTAAAAACGGCTACCAATTCGCACGAAACAATAATGCTCCAACCACAAACGCACCATGTTTGCTTGATGGTAACTGCCTGACTACTGTTATTCTCGCGCCAACAGGAGCCTGCGCGAATGGCGTTTGAATCTAACCTAACAATTTCCGCGAAACAATTTAGTTAGGTAGCTAAACGAGTTACCTTCGCCATCCAGAATTTCTCGCCATCCGCATGATCAAAAAACGAATTGACTTCTACTCTAGTTACTATTTTAGACTTTTTGGATTTATACTTCTCATGCTGACACTTCAAGAGTATTATCAGCTTGTGATAGTTCTTTGCTAATGTTTGTATTCAGCTATGGCGTATAATTTTATGTAGTTCATTTTGGCAAAATAATAGGTTTGTAGTAGGGTTTCCAAGTCCCGGGACCAAAAGTGTTTTCGGGACTTACAAGCTAAATTTCAAGTCCCGGGACTAGTCCCGAAGATCCAAAAATGGTCCCGGAAGGGAAATAGTGTTTATAGCCCAGTCAAATGTTACATCGGAACTTACATTAAATGGGGTATTAATAATTCTTGGAGAGGTGTTTCGGACCATTAATGGGACTACAAATCCAGATTTGCAACCCTCAGAAACCTGTGCTCGCTGAATGGCGGTCGAAAAACAGCGACTTTTTCGAACTTTTTTCGGTTTTTTGACAAGATCTCCTAAACCATGCGTTTGTTGGAAAAATTCTACCATAGCTTTTTTAAAGTAAATTAAATTTTATACAAAATAATATCAAAATCGTTTGGTAAGTTATATAGTTACCGAGAAACGGATTTTCAAAGATTGACCTTTTTTTCCAAAAAGTGAAAATTTTAAGTTTTCTTCATGCTTTGAGTTGGGATACCGGCAAAATGACACGTCCTACAGACAAATCAAGAACATAAAAGTTGTAGGGAATTTAATAAGCTTTAATTTGAGCTTTAATGATGAAATTGTGGGACCAATTTTAATATATTCCTTATGCCCTCCATAATCATACCTTATCAGGTGCTTTTCTTGAATTTGTGGCGGACGACCTATATGACGTCATATATCCAAGATGGTGGTCACCCCAGACATCATCTGAAGTTCTCGATTATAACCCTTGATAGGGTCATCGTATTAATATTGTGTACTGAACGCTTTTTATTTACAAGGAAATTCTCTATAATAAAGAAGGCGCTTAGCAATTTATCGATATCTTTTACCGTTTAGGTGTTTTGTTTCAGATAAAAACGGATTGATAATCGCAAGCCGGGCAGTTTAATACTTTCAATAGTTTAAAATTAACTTTGGACACAATGTCTACGCCACAAATTCATCTCCAAGTATCCCCGCCTCCATCTGCAAAAAAGGCAAGGCTGCAGACTAATTACGAGCTGTGTATTTATGCCAAAATAAGAAGTCGCCATTGGTTAAACCTATTAACTATGATAAAGTGTTAGAGTGTGTAAGAAACAGAGCAGTATGGAATGATAGTGAACACATGTTAATTGATAATGGATTAAGAAATGTGAAGGTTGAAGAATTGGTAAAAGGAAAACGCATCATGGCATACAGATTGCCACAAGAAGTGTACTCGTAAAATCCAAATGGACCGAACTGAGAGATTATTTGAACGAGAAACGAATAAGCCTTCTTGTTCTAGTTCCGCTGATGAAGATAGTAATGTGGTTGCACAAGATCAAAAGCCCGTACGAGTGACAAAAATAAATGTTTTTTCTGTCGGGAAGAATGAAAGAGAAGAAATCTATTAATTGCTGTGAAAACAAACTCTGTTGGTCTGAAATTAAAAGAAGTAATTGAAATGTCACAAAATGAAGCCCTAAAAAATCGATTTAGTGATTGTACAGATCCAAGAGGTCCTCATGCAAAAGACATTCTATATCACAAACCTTACTGGGTAAAACATATGGAATATATGCATATGGTTAACACGACGGTTATGTTCATACGATCTGTTCGGTCAACTAACTGGGAATTACACACTGCTTCACTACGAGTTTTTGTCCCCTACTTCTTTGCTCTGGATTTAACGAACTATGCAAGTATGATATCATAGTAGGTAACTAGCTGAGTGGTGTAGCTTGAACAAGCGTCCACGTTCGATCAGCAGAGTTAAGCAACGCTGTCTCTGGTCAGAACTTGGATGGGAGTTCCACGGCTGCATCTCTCGGCGCCTCGTGGTACGGCTATCACGGGAAAAAGTTGGTCCCGGCGGTCATACAACATCATGGCAGTCGTTAGTGGGGTTGGAAGTCCTCATAACTGCACAGCGACGCCTGTAATTGGCCTAACGGTTGTTGGCTGAGTGCAAATTAAATAAATAAATAAATAAATAAATAAATGTCTTAAAAACCAACGTCCAGATCTGTGGAGCGAATTCATGAAAGATAATTGGGATGTTAATAAGCCCCTTATTATAAAATAAACTTCTACGTAGTTTCACGGCGGTTTCAACAACTAAACCATCGTACGAAAAAGACTTCTCTCGGGTTCGGTTGGGCTGGAAGGGGAAACAAAAGAAATATAAAACTCAGGCTGACCTTGGGGTCTTTCCCTCTTTACAAGTTCCTTTCGTCTGAGCTGGCGCTTTTCAAAAGTTCTTCAATGACTATAAAAACCACTGTAAACTTAGTTATACGACATTTTCTGCCAACATATTATGAAAAAAACATTAATTAAGGTGTTGGTGAAGGAAACGATGTGATTTAACTTTCAATCAAAAAAGCATTTTTTTCATCTTTCTTTACAAGGACCAGCGTTAGCTCAAATTAAAGCTTATTAAATTTCCTACAACTTTGATGGTCTTAACTTTTCTGTAGGACGTGTGATTTTGCCGGTATCCCAACTCGAAGCATGAAGAAAACTTAAAATTTTCACTTTTTAAAAAAAGGTCAATCTTTGAAAAGCCGTATCTCGGTAACCATATAACTTACAAAAACGATTTTGATCTTATTTTGTATAAAATTTAATTTACTTTAAAAAAGCTATGGTAGAATTTTTCTAACAAACGCATAGTTTAGGAGATCCTGTCAAAAAACCAAATAAAGTACGAAAAAGTCGCTGTTTTTCGACCGCCGTTCAGCGAGCACAGGTTTCTGAGGGTTGCAAATCTGGATTTGTAGTTCCAGTAATGGTCCGAAACCCCTCTCCAAAATTTATTAATACCCCATTTAATGTAAGTTCACTCATTTTTTGTGTAACATTTGACTGGGCTATTAGTTGAAATTTCCGAATGCAATTGCCACAGAAAAACAAGTGTTTTAAGTTAAATAAAGTATTTCTGTGCTAATAATCTGCGTTGTGGCTCGTTTATAACTGCATTGCTTTCTTCTGGTAATCAAAATGTCGCTCTTCATCTTTTGCTCTTGTTTGAACTGCAAAGTGCGTGTAATCCTTTTGTCAAGCTGCCTCTGATTATGATAATTTTATAGGAACAAACGTTACATTTCACCAATTGTTTATCTTCAATATATAAAACTGTTGCCATATTGACTTCAAATTGTAATTTTTTTTTTAATGTAGAATGAAGGTAGGTTGCGAATGGGAATTCATTCTAATTGTAGCGCTTTAGCAGACAAATAACGAACACATTTTAAAAACAAAAATATAAATTATTCAGTTTCTTCGCAGGTAATTTTAAAAGTCTACAAATTTAGTTACCTTACTGTTACTACGTACGCACACGACTACGCGTAAAATATATCTAAATCCAACAAAAGAAACAGACAAATGCATAAATAGAAGAAGATATGCAAATGTGGCTGAAACAACAGACATATTTAATTCCAACCTACCGAAAAAATACCTCTTCTGCCTACGCAAAACGCTAATGCAGAATGTGCAAGAGGCATGAATAATACGCCGGACGCTGGTGAATACCCGTCCTAATTCTCTGATATCGAGTATACGCACACATATTGACATGGTCCCGGGACTTCACCTGGGCTGGCTATGGTCCCGGGACTCGGTTTTTGTGGTACAATCCCGGGACTGTCCCGGGACCGGATCCCGGGACTGAAAACCCTAGTTTGTAGAAATTATCCGCATTCGTGTGATTTACAGATGTACCACCACACAAACCATTAATAATAGTTTATTCTCGATTTTTCGTAAAATAAGCCATACAAACAAACTGCAAACTTGCACTCCATGTTACACCACCCAGGTGGCGCAGTAGATAGAGTACCAGGCTTGCAATACACAAGTCCTTGGTTGGAATATATGAAGAGATGAAACTTTTTCTGCAGTCTGCCGGATGGCTACTCAGCCGGGTGATTATTCCACGTTGGGATACAATCCACGTCCTCTAAGATATAAGATTATACATACTTGACTTGAGCGTAACACAGTGGGTCCACCTTAAGGCCGAGCTAAGTACGAGTACTTGGTTTTTAGGTTTTCGTTTTAGTATTAGACAGACAATGTCGTAGTGCATTTTTCGTAAAAACGATTAGACACACTCTATGTAGAAAATATTTAGATGGAAACGAAATACCGGAAAATAAATTAAAATTGTTAAAACTATTACTACATTATAGAGATTAAGCATTTCTGCCATTTGATCCGTTTGTTATCTGCCTCTTTTAGCCTTGGCTGCTGAGGGTCATTTATGCCGTACGGGAAGTGCAACTAAGGTAATACGCACGTAACTTACTATCGCCTTCGTAGAAAATTGCTACACCCAAATTTGAACAGATTTAATTGGGACGAATTCAAACCAACTTCGATCGTAGACATGAGACATGAGTTAAGATCTCACCTTTAATCAAAGTACAGAAAGCGAATCAGATTGAGAGATGGGGTTACTATAAAGGCAACCACAATTAAAAGAAAACAAGACACAATTATACAACTAAAATTTTCAAAGGCGCGGTGCGCCGCTCGAGCTCTCGGTAAAGAGTTCAACTTCCGGTCGGGGCGCTCCCGCACCCCCTAATTTAATGGGAAAAAGCGGTTCCAAGCGGGGGGGGGGGGGGGGGCAGAAGAGCTTAGGGTTTTTGTTAGCTAATGAAATTAGATCAGCTTTCGCTGAGATGCTAAAATCTCATTTTTGTGTTCTAAGATGCTGTATATCATTCCGTAATACGTTTTATAGTGAGGAGAAAATGACAAACCTAAATGTGTATTTTTCAGTAAGTTGGGCTATAGGTTTTTTGGAACACTGAATCATTAAAAAAGCTGTTTGACAATAGATGGATCTACATAACTTAGCCATCTATCCCTATATATTGTAATAGTACCCTCGCTTAAAATGGATTTTAATATATATATATAAAATATAAAATTTATAATTAGGGCAAGGGATACTACACTTTATGAAATGAAAGTTTCAATTGAGAATTGCTTGTCAAACTCAGGGCAAATTAAAAGAATGTAGTAATAATTACCAAAAATGAATGGTTTATTGCTCTTTCCTTATTTTATCTATTTGCAATAAATTAGGGCTTAGCTCCGGCAAACATGAAACAATTCTTAAGTAAGGGGTCGGTTCATAAAATTAAGTGGAAGACTTTGTATGACAGTTACTTTTTGATATTAGGGCAAATGTACTGTTCCCAACTGACCGTTAAATAACCGTCAGTGCAAAAATAGCGTAAAACTGAATTTTTGAACACCAAAATGGCAAGAATGCATCAGGTTTCTATACTTAACAAATCATTCTGCATCATTCTATTCACATTATGTTTGACTACTAAGCTCAAATCCGTCAGTTACAAATGAAATTGCATTGGCCCTACCGAACATTTATCATATGTGAAACTCTGAACATAACGCTTCTGAAACCTGCCTTATCTCATGCTAACTTTTATCCCTCAAATTATTAATTCCTGCTGCTCACATCAAGTGCACCTATTAATGTAAAACACTGATCATCTTGCAATAATAGTAATTTATTATACAAGACGATAAAGTTAAATTTTATCTACGAGTGAATCGTTTAACGTCGAGACGAAGTAGTAAACCATTACAATACAGACGTGTGTTGTGCCTGCATGGCTTGTTTCTGCGTCTGTCAACAATCGGGCGCATTTGGTCCGCGATCGGCAATAATTCCTTATATGTTCATCGTGTGCTTCACAACGCAACGATAAACAAGTATGTTGGGTGCGCGTTTTTAGGCGATCGGTTAAAGCTTCTGACTAGCAATCGATTTCTGTCTGGGAGGGCAAGTTCGAATCTCACTGAAAGCAGCAGTTTCCCTGTGCGAATAAATGTAATTTTCATTACTAAGTGTTTCCTTTTGCTATTATTACAAATACTAAGGTATTAAGATATTAATAATGATTTTAATTAGGTAAGGTCACCTACGTGATGGGATCAAAAGCTAGTAAGTAAGCACAGGTTGTCTAATTTTGTATAAATTGAAGACTAACATAATAAACTTAATTTATGGCCACCTACTGTACAAACACAATTCTACGCTATACAAAGCTTTTTTTCTACATAAATCTCAACGATGGTTAGTTCACTCTTTTGTGTATAGAACAAAAGCAAAAATATAATCGAACTAACTTGAAACATATCTGGCAATTTTTCCTTTTATCGTTTTACCAAGTTAATTAATGAGATGTACTCAACGACGTGCTTGATTGCAGTGCGTGTATTTCCGCTAAGAACAGCGAAGGGGAGTAGGCAATATCTGCCCTAAACACGTGAGCCTGCTCGGTCATTAGGCGCCTTACAAACTTATCTCGCAACTATCCCGGTTTCCGGGTGATTTGATCATTGAAGTGTACCCATAACTCGCGTGCATACCCGCGTTTGGCCCGGACGTGCATCCCCTGATGGCTCAGATTGATTTTCGATTCAATTTTCAGTTCGCCGGCGTAAATCCTGCGCTAAACAGTACGCTGCATGAAAATAATATGAAGGACAGCTCGACCAACGGGCATTTTTGCGTGACTCGACTCGTTTGCCTGATACCGAACTGTTCCTACGTCGCCTGCTCATTATCCGTAATTTATTCGTAGGGTTAATGGAAACTATCGCGTAATTGGGCGTAAACTGCACCAAATGCATGTAGGCTAAGTGCGTAATGAATTTCGCGGCGTTTTTAAACGAGTTAACTGCTCCGGAAATGGGATTAACTAAAAACGAGCTCGCCTAGGAAATCTAAAATTTCTCCGAACGCGGAATAAGTTGAGCACGTTACGTGCATTAACGTAATTACGGCAAACGAGGCGCCATCGCAGTTAACTGGTCCCCTAATAATCAAATCCCCGTCGCATCGGTCCGAAATACAAGACCAAGGACATCCCTTTATTTGGGGCTCTAGCGTACAATTCTTGTGCACAGTTTTGAATATTAGCGATTGTAATAGATATTAACGATACACGTTTAATTATGAGTATCTTGACAAAACGAGTTTGATTGCACCTAATTTGGGTTTTTACACTCTTTGATAATCTCTTTCATTACTGATATGAACAGTAGCGGGCTGAGCGAGTCCCCCTCGTTTTATTCCTCATTTCATTTTCTAACTCTGATTCTGACTCTTCCTTCATCCAGTCTTTTAATCGCTAGTTGGAGCTGATTTGTAGTTGTTAATTGTATTACTGCACTTCATATACCCTGCTTGGGGACCATGTCAATCGCTTCTTTTACGTCTATGAATGCCATGTAGTACAGCGGTTTTCTTCAGTCTAGTCCTTTTTCATGGTTGTTCGTAATACAAGTATGTGGTCTTTTTTGTGTGGTCTAAATGCTGCTTGTTCTTTTACCAATGTGTCCTATATTTCTTCTCTTAATCTTCTTTCCATTATTTTCGAGTATATTATCTTTTGTACCACTTGATAGGCATATTGCTCTATAATTATCGCATATACTTGTCTCCTTTTTTGTGTAGTGTCACTATGATATTCTCTTCCCACTCTCCTGGTGTCTCCTCTCCTTCCCATGCTAATTGGTACATTTCTTTTATCCACTGTTTGACGCTTGCTCCTTTATACTCAATCGTTTCCGGAGCTATTCCGCCCTATAAGCTGCATTTCCCCTTTTCACCTGATACCATACATTCCTCCATGTCTCGTTCTCCGTCTTCTTCGTGTACTGTTGTTCTTCTTTCATTTCTTCTTATAATATTGTGTTCGGTAAAGTTCTCAGTGAAATATTTTACCCATGTTAATATATTTTTTCTTCTTCTATTTCTACTTTGTCTTCGCTGTTTCGAATGCTTTTTCATAGTTTCCCTCATTCTTTTAATTGTTTTGTGAAATTCTCTTCCATTATCTTCTTTTAATTTGGTTTCCAGTTGATTCTCAAATTCCTTCCAGTCTTTTGTTTGGCCCTTCTAATTCTAACTGTAATTAAACACGCTTCAGTTTGAATTTCTAAGGCCTTAGCAAGAACTGATTATATTTGCGGCAACGCTCTTTGTCGATAGAAACGCTGAAAAATGCATGTACTGTAAGATATGAACCCTTTGGTGGATATACCATACATAAATATGCTCAATTATACAGGTCAAGAAAACACAGTATTGCACAATATATTTAAACTGTTTATAACTTTGTTTAGATCGTAACCTTAATAACATGAACAAGGTAACTGGGCGCACATTACTTCCCTCCCCTCTAAAAAAGAGAAAAAAGTAAGGCAGGCCAGGTAGGAAAACTAGTATAACCCCGTATCACAGTAACAGGATTATATTTAGCTACCAAACCTCCTGGATTTTTTAAACTAACCTTAAAAAACTAGTACCAATAATAAATGAGAATAAAAGGTAACAATAAATCATAACAATACATAAAAACTAGGTGAGCGGATGGCCCCGCTAGCGAATGCTTGCCTCTCAGGCGGCCGGCCCGGGTTCGAATCCCGGCGGACT
Source organism: Agriotes lineatus (assembly GCA_940337035.1). NCBI lineage: Eukaryota > Metazoa > Arthropoda > Insecta > Coleoptera > Elateridae > Agriotes > Agriotes lineatus. The sequence goes on along the minus strand of OW679195.1, from coordinate 60,000,675 downwards.
ATAGATAGATTTTAAACATCGTACGTTTTCCGACTACCACGGTAACACCCTGTGGTAGTCGTTAACCCCTAAAAAAGGGAACTCTTCCTCACTTTCTGCGAGAAAGGTTAGCCACCTACCCGGCCTAAGGGCAAAGAGGGCTCATAGAACCACTTTGTGGTTAAAACGAGTCTAAGTCGTTGAGCAAGCGTCTCCTTCTACTTCAGAGATGTAAGCTGAAAAGAAAGAAAAAGTAAAAAAAAATATAAGAAACAAACAAATAACCACATGGTAGCGTGGAAGCTTTATGGTCTAAAAAATAGGCGGGATCAGCCGAATAAAACTGACTGTCCCGGCAATGTCTTCCAGTGAGATGTAGTTATTTGTATTACCAAGCTTTAAAAAATCTTAAATATGTTCGCAACTGCAGAAGTGTGCATGTGAGTTTGCTGTGTGTGCGCTCCCTGACAAGCGACCGATGCTTATGATTGAGGTTGAATGAGTGCAGGGGGTATCATAGTAATCGGTGGAGGCGTGCCTGGGGATTATACAAGACATAGCACGAGTGGCTGCTGCATGCACGGACCAGAGTAGGCCATGGATGCATGCAGGCAGCGGCAGCAGGCTGCGAACGCCATTGTGGATGTGCAAGGGTTAATAATTGACCGGGGACAAGGGTTTGCTGCACTTACCGGACCAGGGTAGGTGGTGGGGCACGTAATCAAGAGCAGATTGCGGCTGCAACTGTGAAAGTGGTCGATAAATGAAAGTTACGTCAAAACGAGACGGCAGTGCATAATCGCACGGGAACATAGCAAAACAATATAAATTTTCCAGAAGAAGGCTATGTATATACAGGTTACAGAAAGTAGATTGGGACGCGGTGAAAATCGGAACTAATGTTAGAATCTAGTAATTTTCAAGTTTCGTATTGGTAACATTTTTATATCTATCATATTGACATTAAATTGTTAACCTTATTTAAGCTAAATGACACAATAAATCAGAGGCGTACGCAAAATTGCGGTATGGTATATTATCAGTTCTTGAATGTTAATAGGATTGCGGAAATAATGATGTACGTTGAACAACCAGGCTCTGCTAAACCTTCTATCCCAGCAACAGCAATGTCCACACTTTAAAACACAAAGAATCGGTCATATTACGTTAGTCACTGCGCAAATGAAATCGCTCTACTCACCGTTACTGTTTACTTGTCATTTAAAATATAACCTAACTTTGTATGTTTTTGACAACTTTCCACATATTGCCAATTCATCAAATATGATCACAGCGCCTTTCATGACCTACCTTGACACCCAATCTACTTTCGGTGACCTGTACATGTGAATGTGGTTTTCATGCAAGTCCAATATCTGATCCACCAAAAAAAGATGGCGATGGATGAATTTGAACTACATTCAAGAGAAAAAAAAATGTTTACATGCAGAAGTGTGCCTATAGCGTTGCTATGCATGCGCCTCCCACTTTGACAAGCGATCAATGTGTTGTGATTGAGGTTGCATCTGTGGAAGTTGTATCCTAGTGACCGGTGAAGGCGTGTAGGGAGACGTTGCAGGCATGGGTGCGTCTAGCGCTTGATGCTGCCAGCATGTGTGCTTGATGAAGGCTGTGAAAGCGCGAAAAGAACCGAAGCGAGTCTATTCATGCATGCTGAAAACGGTGCATGTGTGGCGGATGGGGACGGTTTTACATGTCCCGGGTGTACAGCGAATTTTGATGAAAGATGCCTCCTTGATGAGCAGGCCCTGCCGGGTAGGACTCTATGTGGGGTGGGTGTACAGCGAATTTTGTTGAATCTTCTAGCAACGACAGGAGGACCGCATAGAAGGCTACGTGGGGGGCCACCAATTGACCAATGTTTACTATACCAACATTTAGGTGAGTTGATGTGTAAGTGACATTTATAGGTTGATAAATGAGAACACTTAGCTGTTGCTAGTCCAGTGAACGGTAGCTTAGCGGACAGGCTGGGTTCAGGTCTTTAAAGTTGACAGGACTGCTCGATGGCTAGGACCAAGTTTTCTCCAGTTCACTGCAGCTTATCGGATAGGCTGGGTTCAGGCCTTGGTAGTTCGCAGGACTGCTGGTGTGAATAATCTAGGACCAAGTTTTCTGCGGCTTAGTAGGCAGGCTGAATGCAGGTCTTGGAAGTTCACTGGGCTGCTGAAAAGGACTCCAGGGGGTAGAAGGTGATGGATATCACTATCCCTTTGGTGGTTGGACCTTACATAAATATGCTCAATTATACAGGTCAAGAAAACACAATATTGCTTCAAGAACCAATATATTTAAACTGTTTATAACTATGTTTGGGTAGTCACCTTGACGAACAATATGAACAAGGTGACTGGATCGCTACAGTACTTACATTTTGATTCGGTGTTATGTTCAGCGATCGTGAGGGGATCCTGGTATGTTGAATCATAACAAAAAAGACTACAGACTACAGGCTACAGACCGATCAGCCTGCTAACTACTCTCTCCAAGTTACTCGAAAAAGTAATTTATGCACGTCTATCCAAAGCAGTTAATACACTTTAAATCCTTCCTCCCTATCAATTCGGATTCAGAAAGGGACACTCGACCAGCCACCATCTACTAAGAATTACAGAGCTAATAAAAACTGGCTTTGAAAATAGATGCTATACCACCACGGTCTTCATGGACGTCGCCCAAGCCTTCGATAAGGTTTGGATTGAAGGCCTAAGAAAAACTCATTGATCATGAACAGGCTTAGGATAGTTATGCATTTGCATATCTGCATATGCCAATGCATATTTTTACGGTTTTATAGAATAAATGCATATTTTGAAGGTTTCTAATTAACATTGCATATTTCTAAAAACTTTAATTCCTAGTTGCATAAAATGTATTTATTTTGCAAGTTGTTAGTACTTTCAATGGCAGAACAGTATGAAAAATACATCTGTTTAAACGTTTGGTAAAATTTTGATAATTTTTAAGTTTAAGCAAGGAAATGCAAATCCTTTTCCCTCAAGCCTTAGAATGGTCTAGGAATTATAGCACAGGTAAACTTATGTTTTGGTTAAGCCACCTTAATGGGGCTATATAATGAGTGGTTTTATACTTCACCACTCTTGAGTGATGGATGGTATTACTGGTTTAACATTTAACCAGATAATTTTGTAAAATGGTCTTAGTGTTGATTGACAAAATATGTTTTAGGAAATCGGTACTAATCTGTTTCTTGCCACCTCTTCAAGTTTCATTTTGTAGTAGAGTCACAAGTTTAGTTCTCCAACATCCATCTTACAGTTAACATTGAATTTCGTATATGAAACACAAATCAAATCGCAAATTAATATTTAAAATAGGAAAAGAGAAAAGATCTTTAAGTGTAGTTCTAAAGCAGTTTGTGCAAGATTTTGAAGACTTTACCACGGATGGTAGTGTGTTATTTTGTCGATATTGCGAAGTCGCAATTGCAGCTTCGAAAAAATTTCAAGTTACTCAGCATATGCAAACAGGAAAACATCTGAGCAATAAAAGCAGAAAAACTGCTAATAAACAGTAACAATTATTGATCAGCACAATGCCAAAACCAGGACCGAACAATTCTGAGTTTAATTACAATTTATGTAAAGCTTTCATATCTGCCGATATACCTTTAGCAAAGTTACAAAATCTAAAACTCACAGAATTTCTAGAGAAGTACATGAAGCGACGTTCCTGACCTGTACAGTGCTAGATTGAACCAAATGAGGGAAACTGTAAAATACAATAAAAATATTTGGGTTTCACTTGATGAGACAACCGATGTGGAAAACAGGGCCGTTGCAAATTTTGTGTTTGGTGTTTTGGAGTCGGACGATGAAAAGGAAAAGTCTTACTTACTGACAATGAAAGTGTTGGACCATACAAATCATTCAACAATTGTGGCGTTTTTTAACGATTCTTTAAGTCTTTTGTGGCCATCGGGAATTTTGTATGAAAATGTGTTAGTGGTATGCACGGATGCAGCCCCATATATGTGCAAAGCAATGAACGGCCTGCAGGTTTTGTATCCTAAAATGATACACGTTACTTGTGTAGCTCATGGATTGCATCGTGTTGCAGAATTAGTTCGCTCCCTTTATCCTGATGTAAATTTCTTAATCTCTAGTGTTAAAAAAGTATTTCTGATAGCACCCAGTCGTCAGCAAAAATTTAGGGAATTTACCGACAATCTGCCGCTTCCGCCTGTGCCTGTAATCACGAGATGGGGAACATGGATCGAAGCTGCGAAGTATTACGCTGAAAACTTTGAAATAATAAAAACTGTTGTAAACGAATTCGATATCGAAGAAGCGCAATGCATTAAATATGCACAATCTACTTTAAAGAAAAAAGGAATTCGCGAAGAATTAATTCTCATCGCAACCAAATTGACTTGCATATCATCTGTAATTTGTAAATTGCAAGGAAAAGGAACATCAATTAAAAAAACATTGAAACAGTGGAACAAGTTTTTAGTGCCTTGAATGTATTGAAGAAAAAGGATTTCATCATAAAGTTAAGATCAGTGCTTTAAAAAAACAGTGGTTATCTCCAGCTTAAAAATGTTAGTGACGTACTAGAAAAAAAATCAACAATTGATGACAGCCTTGTTAATTTAAATATTGCAGATATTGCCAAACTGGAATTTGCTCCACTTGTATCGTGCGATGTCGAAAGAGTTTTTTCGCAATACAAAAACATTCTTTCTGATAATAGACGCAAATTTAAATTTGAAAATTTATTACACCATGTAATTATTAAATGTAATAGTAACATTTAAATGTATCTTAATTATAATTCAATATTATTAGTTTAATATATAACTATTTGTATTACTAATTTAATAACATTTAATATCTGTCTGCCGTTTTATAAACATGTATGAATGTATTTGTGAATTAATTAATAAAAAATGGCATCTATCATGGTCTCACTTTACTTAAACTATTATATTTAAAAGTGCATATTTCAGTGCCTATTTTCGGTATTTTACGTGCATAATTGCATGCATATATTTCAAATTTTAAGTGCATATTTATCCTAAGCCTGATCATGACATACCAGGATATCCCTAGCCATTACCTTTTCCTTTCTGGAAAGTCGATCCTTTGTTGTAAAAATTAACGCTGCAACCTCAGAAATTAAAAACATACGGGCGGGAGCCCCGCAAAGCAGCGTCCTCGGTCCGCTTCTTTTCAATATATGCACCTCAGACTCTCCTCAACTCGCAGCAACAATGGCAACGTTCGCAGATGATGCTGCAATCGTCACGCGAAAAAAAACACAAACCTAGAAGCGGCTATTCAACAACTGCAAATTTCTGTGGATAAATACTGTAAATGGCTCAAAAGCTGGAATATTAAAATCAATCCAACCAAATGTCAAGGCAAAATCTTCACATTACGAAAAATGGACGATCCACCAGTTATCAGTATAAATGAAATCACGATACCCTGAAACCCCAGAGACTCCGCAATTAAATATCTTGAAGTACACCTTGATACAAGACTTACCTGGAGCCTTCACATCAATCAAAAGCTAACGCAGTGCCACAATAGGTTAAGGCAACTGTACCCGGTCATCAATCGAAGAATCCCCCTCAGACCAGAATGCACGATTCTCCTGTACAAATGTCTTCTCAGACCACTTGCACTTTATGCTTCCCCTGTTTGGAGCAATACATCCAAAGCAAACATTTTAAAACTTCAGAGATTTCAGAATAAAGTATTACGTATAGCAGTGAATGCTCCATGGTTCATCCGCAATACGCAACTTCACCACGAACTAGGAGTCTCATCAATCCCAAACTTTTTAACCATGACCACGGCGAACGTCTTCTTAAAAATTAACAAATGCGAAGGCGCGACACACTTTAACCTTGGACAGCGCAATATCCATCGTAGGCTAGAGAGGCAACTTTCTCAAGATATGATCTCAGACCAAAGCAACTAATCATAGAACACATGAACTAATCATAGAACACATGCAAGACCCACCGAGGCTCCATTACTAGCCCCCATGTAAAAGAAAACGCAGTTAATATATATTATCAACTTAATATGTTAACTATTAAGTCACAACACATTTCATGTCAATCTCTATACTATTAGATTAAAACTGTCATGTATAACACCTAAAATGTTGATCTGACAAATACTTTAATAAACAAAAACTCCGTAGTTAAAGCACATAACGTGTTCTACGATGCTTTTATCTACAACGATTTTACATCACAACAGCTCCTTCGTTGTAGCCATGGATGAGTATGTTATAGTTATCGACTTTCTGTTTAAAAATGTGTAACCAGTTGCTGCAGCTCGTCTTCCGCTTTATTGAAGGGAACGGTAATATCGGCGTAGCAGTGCAGCCTTCAGGTTTTGCTTTCACTGCATCTATGATTGTAGTCAAAGTTGATGGGACTGGGGCTGTTTGAGCTTAGGTTTTATGTGATTCTTCTGTATTCGTGTTGTGTTGCTTTATCTTCCCAATATATTGTTATGATACACTAAGGGTAGTTGCAAATAAAAATATAAAATTGATAAATTTGGAAGATTATTACAATCAAAATTTGAGGTGTTTAGGTAAGATTGGGTGTTAATTTCAAAATGAATAATGAAAATTAATTGAGATAATGAGTAAGGTAATTTGATAAGTAAATAGCAATTGCGTATTCAATTTTGATGGTTGAGTTAAATTTTAATAAAGTTTCAAGCCAAGGTTACAATTGACAAATGTGCTTGCGATAATAATAAATAATTGTAGCACGTAATAATAGGTCATTAATATTTTAAGAAGGCAAGAAGAATTGTAACTACGAGAGATATAAAAGTTTGTTTAGAAAGTAAAATAAACAAACTCATAGAAAATGTATATTGAATTTTGAAATAACTAATTTTGAGAATAAAAAGGTTGAAATTAAGACTTATTTTAAATAATTGTTTGGTAAATTACAAAATAAAGGGGCTATTAACAAAACTACTTTGTGTAAGTGTGAAAATATAACATTGATTTAATAAAAACATTCAATCGGTGAAGAGATTGTGCAATACAGTGAATTGAAAATAAATAACACAGAAGATTACATTATTTGAAGGGATTTGGATTTATTGATACATGCAAGATATAATTAGGATTCATTGGTGACGTTGGTGGTTGCATGGAAGACAGGTCAAACATTTAAAAGGAAGTTGTCGGAATTAGCTGCTTGGTTTGGACGGTTCTGTGGGTGTTGCTGGATACAGAGTACTATCTGAGGAATAAAGAAGGTTAGATAATACTGAAACTTACCAGGAATCGATTGGAGTGACGGTGACGTTGAGAAAGGGAGCAGAACTGGATTCTACGAAAAATAGGAGTTATTGACAGGTTAGATGCGGTTTGAAGGGTGACGGACCATCATAGTTATGACTATTGGAGGAATCAGCGGTAGGCGTTGCAGACTGTGGACATCGGAAGCTGTTAACGTTGGGAGCTGTTTTTATTTAGATATTTGCAGTGAAAGCTGGAGAAGTTTTAAGGTTTGTGTTAATAATTCATATAAAAGCACTTTGAATAATAAACAATAAAAGAAAGAGTGAAAATAAACATAATACAGTACTTACTTTAGTGAATTGATTAATAGATGTGTCAATGTAAATGATAATTGTCAATACTTGGTTTGATTAAATGTAGAAGTCAAGTTGACAGTTAATGTCATTCAGTAGTCAAGGATTTATATAGAATTTAAACTTCAGCTAATAGATAACTAGATTGCCGAACCACCCTAGTAAGAGTACTCAATTGAAATAATTAGTTAAAAGTAAAATTTAACATAATAGATTTGAAAAAGGAATTAATTAAGGGCTAGCTCAAAGCAAAAGAGCCACTGCATAATTATATAGTCGCCCAACGTGATGCATTGCAATATTTATGACGTTGGATAGGTGTGCTCGGTAAAATTTCTTTGTTAGATCAATAATAGTTATTTACAGCATTGGGCCGGTAGCTAAGCATTTATAAGCAAGCTAGTACATCACGGTTGAGCCCGTCGGGGCAAGACAGGTGAACTAGCAAGACCAGATGCACACCGATATGTGTGCCTTATACATGCTCTTTGTATATTCAACAACAATAAGAACCATTTTGATGATTAAATAATAATAGGGAGGGTCTTATATCCTTTGTGAACGTTTCTCGCAACATTTACGCCACGTCGTTACACACTAAGCCACTGTGGAGAAAACCAAGTAACTAGATTAAGTATCGTGCGAAACCTTTCGCCGCGGTAATACCTACCGGACTAGTTGCTAAGCTGGTAGATAGTTGCTATTAGATAAATATACAAAAAAGTAAATAAATTCTAGTGAGAGATCTCTGATATGACGGAGTGTAGAAATAGAGTCTATGCTGCACGTATTCTTTCAAAATCCACATTGTTCTTCGTTTATCGTGACGTTGTCCCCTATAGTTTGAAAGTTTTTTCTTAAAGCTTCTTCTATATAAGTATAGGCATATGGTATGTAGCCATTTTGATGGTACTTCGTTTAGCTGTATGATGTTGCGCTAAGGGATCACCACACCTTGTTCAGTTGTATCAATGGTAAAAATGGCCTACTCTGGAAAAAAGTGCGTTTTCAGAACGTTCTAACCAAACATTATGGATGACAATAATTTCAAGAGCAGATCCGTGAACATACGTAGTATCGCATACCAAATGCCTTTCTTGGCTACTCTTCATCTGAATTCTGAAATTTGTTGACTTAAGTTTATAAAATACTGCAGCGCAATAAAACCCCTTTTAAGCTTCTGAAAAATTGGCTAAGCCAGGATTGTGTAGAGCACGTCCATAGTTCTTTTATTTGTTGGATTATGTAAATCTACCATATCTTTTAATTATGTTATCTTAAAGAGCAGCTTCTCGGTGCTTGGTTTTTCTGTACATGAAATTGGTAATCGTTCAATCTTGCCTATTTTAATAAAACCGTTTAAATTATGATGCCAGAACGTCTATAGTTGTAGAGCATTTCATAAAAACGCATTTTAGACTTATCGCGCAATCAAGAAGCGCAAGCTATAATCTTGTATGCTTCTCAAATTAAAATCGGAGCTTTTACAGGCGTCGACTTTCAGTCTTGGTCTGTAAATTACCTCCCCGCCCAATAAAATTCGTTTATTCGCAACCATATATGTAATGTTAACATTCCTGACCTCATTTGAGTGGGGGAAGTCGTACATTTCAGCCCGCTACTTCCCGCACTCACTTCCCGCTTTAAACTTTAACAGGTACTGAAACCCGTAACTCTCTCTGATAAGAGGAAATCCATGGAAATATTCTTCAAATTCTTAACTGAATCTGCATGTGAAAAAAACACTGTCCCAGATTTATTTGCACACGACTGTACATTCCCGACCGCTGAGTAGGTAGGGACACTGGGAATCTCGTTGATCCATTCATGCGCGTCACAACCTGTCGCATCATAATATAATAATTTTTCCAATTATTGTTTAGAATAAAGTGGTTGTGAATAAAATAGTATACAAACCTCGACAGGAAGTTTTCTTAGTCTCGAGATAATAGCTGATTTCGACGCTTCGCGTCTCAATCAGCTAACTAATCTCTCGACAGTAATGAAACACTTCCCATCTCGGGCTGTAATATACTATTACGCACCGTCTCCTGAGTTTTCTTGGATTCTTTTAATAATATGTAGCTACACTTTTGCTGTTTATTAGTTACTTCGTCACCCTGAAAAAATACCAAAAAAGAAATGGCACGAGCTATATCTCTATACTCTTATATAGTAGTAAAATTAGCTCTGCAGAACTATCTCTTCGAAATAACAACGTACAGCTATACATTTTCAATAGCATTCTTGAATTCTTTTTCCAACCGGCTATAGAACTTACTTCAAACAGGGTTTCAATAAGTTGTAAAATTGAAATTTAAAACTTCAAAAGCCGTACAGGTTCGGCGATATTGCACACTACCAAGGTAGACTTCAAACGGTTGCACTGTAATAACTAACTTCCACGTCGAGTTAATCCTTTTTTAGCTGCTCCATTCGGTTATTCCGAAATTCCAGTCGGCGTTCGTTAATATAACGCCGCGAGCAGTGTAATAACAATGAATCCATCCCTGAAAAGTGTCAGTAATTCAGTTGCAACATGCATTGTTTCAGGTTTCAGCAGTGAAGCTAGTCGAAAGTGGATTAATAACAGACAAAAGTAATTGTATATTGAGCGCAGCAGCTGCATTTGACGGGGTTTCTCTCACGCGATGCCTGTTTTCCCGGTGCATCACGGATGTGTCTCGCGGACCGGCACCGGCATCGGATGCATTAACAGGTTGAACAGGTGCGTCTCGTGTTCGCATCCACTCGGGGGAGACGTGTAATTAATAACGGACAACGTGAGCGCGGTGCATCGCGGCAGCCGCATTAATCTGACCGGAATCGCTTAATCCAGGAATGATGGATGATTAGAGCGGGCATAAATCCGCATTTGCACACGGTTTCGATTCCTAAATGCGATATTAAGCGCAGTTTATGGATAATGCCGGAGCGACCTAGCGGAGCCGCACGTTGCGACGCTAAATTTGTGGATTTGAATCGTTGGACGTGGGACGTGACCGCTTACCGACTACCGTTGGTCATTGCGACTCACTTTGCAATGGTTCTTTGAACTTTACTACTATCTAATATCCGCATTGGCTATAAAGCGCCGCTAGTTAAAGTCCGCTCCGGCGGAAGTTCGCGTATTTGCTGGGAAACTATCCAGAATACCTCGGATTTGTCAATCCAGCTTTAATTTCTACCTCGTCGTTAGAGAGTTTGATTAGAAGATTAACGTCGTGGTTCTGGATTAAGCTTATTACAGTAGAAAGCACGGAGGATAAAGAAGGAAACTGTTTAAATTAGATTTAAATTGTTTTAGACAATTAAGTCTAGTTGTCTGTTTAATCTGTTGGTACTTGTTTTTGCTAGTTTAGACTTAGCAACCTGACAAATATAAGAAAATCTTTATCTTATTGATGAATGTGAATAAAAGCAGTGTGGTAGACAACAAACCAAAGTATGTTTAACTGGCATTGGAAACGGTCAGTAGAGGAAGTACCAGTCCATGTGATACAAAGACAAAAATAAATGGATAAAATAAAAAATAGTAGATTGTTCTTTTTGGTTTATTCTCGTCAGAGTTTATTTTCAGCTGTTATTAAATAGCCCAGTTACAATATTTTTACCAGTTCTAGAATGGAAAAATGCCACTAGTTATTAGTCCAGTCGTTGAAGGTAAAAATATGCTATTACCTCAGAATTCTTTGAACCTTGACCGATTGACGTGAAATTTGGTGAGTGGTTAGGGGATGGCTCAAGGAGCAAAAGTGACATAGCGCCGATGTGCGCTTTTACCCTGAGAGTGGATGCCACCCCTTCTCGGGGGTGGAAATTGTTCACTTACAATAACCCCGGAAATGGATAGAGGGACAAATTCTAAGTAAAAAATGTTATTTATAGTTTTTTCGATAGATCGATATTTTGCGAGCTATTCGCGATTGAAGACTTAGATTTTTCGTGATAAAAATGCATGTTTTTGGACGGTTTTTCGCGAATAAGTCGAAAACTTCGCATTCTATCAAATAAGTTTTAATAACCAAAAATGAAGCTTAGAAAACAGCAAAGGCATTAGCTTTTTTATGAATGCTCTAGGTCCAAAATAAAAGAAATTATGGCTCATTGAAGAAGATTTTTTTTGCAACAACTTTGTTGGAAGTAATAAACGTTAATTAACGAAAAACCGATGCATTTTTCGGGAAAAACTTATAGAACATTTTTTGTAGTGATTGAAAAGACCTTTAAAATGAGCATTTTTAAAAGTTGATTGCATTATAACTAAGCGAGTTACGATGCAAAAACGGTGGGTCACTCGAATTTTTGAAAAAAAAAAATGAGAGCTAAAACCCCAGCCATTCCACCAAAATTGATATTGACCATTATCCCTTTACAAATTACTTTATTTTAGTATTTCTCATGCAATCCAAAAGTTTTTCGACATGCTCAGACTTTGCATATTCAAAAAGTAAAGGGTTGAAGGGCTCGGAAGGGGTGGTCCGCGCACTATAATGCAAACTTCTAACATTTATATCTCCGTTATTTTTTTTCATACAGAAATAAAAAAAAACCTGAAATGTTCGTTAAGAAAAAATCCACATTTTTGTACTATATTATTTTTTACGTTTTTTTCTTTAGTTTTAGGTATTTTCAAAATAAGATATTTTTTTAAGAAATTTGAAAAATACGTTTTCCGTTTTCATCATAATTTTTTCGAAAAATACGCATTCTAACCCAACCAAACTTTTGGATTACATAAGTAATACTAAAATAAAGTAATTTATAAAGGGTTAATGGCCAATATCAATTCTAGTGGAATGGATGGGGTTTTATAGCTCATTTTTTTTTCAAAAATTTGAGTGGCCCACCGTTTATGCATCGTAACTCGCTTAGTTATAATGCAATCGACTTTAAACAGTGCTCATTTTGAAGGTCTTTTCAATCACTACAAAAAATGTTCTATACGTTTTTCCCGAAAAATGCATCGGTTTTGCGTTAATTAACGTTGATTACTTCGAACCAAGTTGTTGCAAAAAAAAATCTTCTTTAACGAGCCATAACTTCTTTTATTTTGGACCTAGAGCATTCATAAAAAACCAACCTCTTTCCTGTTTTCTAAGCTTCATTTTTAGTTATTACAACCTATTTGATAGAACGCGAAGTTTTTGACTTGTTCGCGAAAAACCGTCCAAAAACATACATTTTATCACGAAAAATTTAAGTTTTCAATCGCTAATAGCTCGAAAAATATCGATCTATAAAAAAAACTATATAGAACATTTTTTACTTAGAATTTGCCCCTCTATCTATTTCCGAGGTTATTTTGAGCGAACACATTTCCACCCCCGAGAAGAGGTGGCATCCACTCTCAGGGTAAAAGCTCACCTCGGCGCTATGTCACTTTTGCTCCTTGAGCCATCCCCTAACCACTCACCAAATTTAACGTCAATCGGTCAAGGTTCAAAAAATTCGGAGCGGAAAACCTTCAACGACTGGACTATATGGAGAATGGATCGGGGCAACCTACCTTTGAAAAGGTGATAGCTAAATTAGAGGTCGTGAAGGTGGATTCAACTGGCACGTTCCCTGCTGATTAGTTGAGACAACTAACCACTAAGCAACTGAATCGTAGCAAAGAAAAAGCAAATAAAACCCAAGCTATAACAAGAATCATATAATGATAATAACTCACACCGCTGAGGTATTAACAAGTAGGATATAAATAACGATTTGTAATTACTGATATAAACGAACGACCGAGAACGACTAATCACAAAATAGTAACTATCACAGGTCATGCAAAGAATTGCTTATATATATAGCGTGCCTCGCTAAGCTATGCCGTAAATTTGGAAATCTGTTCAGGGAATTAAAATAAGCAAAAATTTTATATGGACTTATGGTATCCGATTCCTTTTTATAAATATGCAAGTTACCTCTTTTTTTCAGTAACACTACACAGCAGTATTTTAATATTGTAAATGGATTGTGGCTAGGAGCTTACGATAAAAATGAACAAAATGAACTTCCTACTCGGAACATTGATGATTGCGAAACTCATTAAAAAATCCCTAGAACCCCTCCAACAGCATCGCAAGCATTTTGAATCACATTCACTAGATCGTCTCTTCAGTTCACTATTTGTGCATACACAAATTTTTTAACATATCCCTAGAAGTCCAAAGGGTTCAGATCCGGAGATCTTAGCGGGCATGATATTAGACCTCCTCTTCCAATCCATCGTTGAGGATAGCTGTTATCAAGAACTTGTCTTGCACCCATCATCCATAAACCAAGAATCACGTCGTATTAAGAGTGGCACATCGTCTAAAAGATCGGATAAGGCTTGTTACTAAAAAAAAAGATAATGTCTTGTATCTATATAACAAGGGATCGGAGACAAGTCCGGATAAACGTTTTTGCTTATTATAGGTATCTGGCCATATTTCAAAATTTACGACATACCTTTGGAACTGACGCTTCTAGTACGCCGCTTACACAAAATTAAATCGGTAATAGATTTAAAACGCTGCTGCGGGGGCTCGAAAATTATCACACTAAGCACTAGTGCTAACCAAATATTTATGTGCATTCAATTTGAAATGAATACCACTCACTTACTGAGTTTTTAAATTTTACACCATCCCAAATATTTTTTTTAATAAAAGGGATTAATTATCCATGTACCTGCATACTCCCCACACGCAGGCTAAATTATGTTATTTTGTGGAACAGAAAAGCAGCATACAAATTATATTCTGATAAATACTGAGCTTTTAACAGCTATGGCAAACATGTAAAGATTAGTTTTTAGCCATTCAGCAATTCAAATGTTAACGAAATTTCTATTTTTAACCTCACCTGTAAAAGGGGGAACACCAGGTCAACCTTTCGAGCCAATAAACTTGAACAATAGTTGCTAGAATTTCTTTACAACATAAGCTGGAGCATCTAAATTGACGCATCGACGTTTGAAATAATATCGCCTCGTGGTGCACACATTGAAACTGTTCACTGAATACAGCCGAAACTACGACCAGGTACCTGAAAGAAACATCGCAGATACTGAGTTTATCTGACTACGATAACGCCAGGCAGGATTGCTAGATCAAAACCACTCTATTGGACAACTGCCCTGGACATTGAACAGCGGGTTAATCTTACCCAAGTATCGCCAAGATGCCGACAGGGTTCTCATAGCAACCTTCGAGAGCACAAAGGACTTCAAAATAGTTCAGTAAAGTGGTATTGTGCACCATAACAACCATTGCAGCAGAGCAACGGCGGCGGAGGCCAGTTTTACGTTTGGTAATACTGAAGTGTATTGTTGGTTGCAACTCTATATCATATTCGAAGTTAGTGGGTTAGGTTTCCATCAGTTACGACACAAACTGACGCAAAACCTAACCTGCTAACCTCGAATTTAACATAGACTTACTGTGTCACCACCAACAATACTCTTCGGTACTGCCAAACGCTTAACATCAACTGGAGCTACTTATTGTACTTCAGTACATAGAAACGAGTTTTGCTCAGCTTGGTTATGTTTTGAAATTTAGTGACACTTTTATATTCAAATTTAATATTTAACATTTCTTATGAAATGCGGAAAAATAGTATAAGGACGGGTTGGAAAAGTGGTTTTACTGAACTGGCCGGTTTAAAAACTCGCTAATGTTCGTACTCAAACCAGCCATACTTGTTCAGTAAAACATAACTTTTCTAAACTTATTGCGTAATATACTATTCTACGTCCAATATAGACACAACTGCATGGTTTATTAGTTATTTACTATACAAGTGGGATAACAGCATCATTAATATACGTGTGTGTAAGTTATAAGGTGGGTGGTTAAGGTGTTCGTTAGAAATTACACACACGAATAACTACACCACCTTTAATATTCTTTATTTAACGCAACGGATTACAGACATAAAATTAAATGTGCGGATTTACTACTATACTATTACAAGTGTGGATCGAATAGGTCTTGTTAATCAGCATACATGTGAGCGTTTGTGGATCTGACACTTGGCTCGTGGAAACACTTAAAGTAAATGTTCCACTAAGTATGAGATTAATATTAAACGCATTGAGGAACTGACTCTTTGTGTGTCTGTTTAACCAAAGTGGTTTAACAGGCGAAGACCTGATGTGCAATGCTCTCGTTCAACCCCATCGTTCTGGTTTATATACCCATGTTACACAATTTACACAATATACAAAAAGGATGTTCTATTCTAGTGACAACAATGGTATTGTATTCACAAGACGAAGGATCCGTTCACTTTCACTTGGGACGCAACGGTTGGAGATTTTATGAGTTTATGACACCACTTGAAATTCACTAGATTTTTACAGCTGCAGTTTTGTATTGTGACTTCACTTTCGCTTCTGATTTAGAAAAGTGTATTTTAAGAAACCCTTTTAGTTCGAGGGACGTTGAATAATTTCTCTCCGTTGAATTCCGCGCACAAATCACCTTTTTTAACTGCGTGCATCCGTTTGCTAGAAAGTTTTCTAACGGTACTTAAGCTGACTGCTTGCATTTCACAAATATTTATTGCGGACTGGCACTGTTTATTTTATAGGCGAGCTTCCTTTCTTTGGAATTCTTACGCTAACTGTTGACAACGAGTTATTGCGATTTATGGCTCCACTACAGTTACAAACGAGTGCGTAGCACGGGTTATGTAAGCACACAAGTATATTAATGATGCATTATCACATATGTATTGTACAAAATTTTATCTACGACTGCCTAAAATTGAGAAAAGTGCATTAAGAGAAATGTCAGATCTGTCATTTTCAAAAATATTTTAGTAGGCAAATGTCATTATGTCATTCATTTGACACTATTTCAGTTACGTAATGAAGTCATTACACAAATCAGTTGCGTAATGAAACCATTACATAACTGAGTGGTGTAATGAGCTTTATTACCTAACTGAAATAGTGTCAAATGAGTGACGTAATGCGTTACTTATCCCACTGGAGTAGATAAAATAATTTATTTACAACTGTTAAACAATACCGTTGTTATTTTGCGATTATTTGTCAATTATGATATATATTATTAACTAAAATCACAATGCCTGTTGTTTACATTTCATAATTACATCGATACCGCCATAAATGCATGGATACCACCATAATTACATCGCTAATACGGATTTATGTGCATATAATCAAACAGGCCATAAACTGCTTTTTCGAGTTGACAGTTATCAGTCTGTCAGTTTGAAAATAATAATTTACACTTCTTTCGTCCCAAACCTAAAATGGAAAACGGTAGCGACAATAGTGCTGTATTCCCCCTGAAGTACGCCAAGCCGGCAAACAAGCTACACAAAATTTACTCCCAGAAAAGTCGAAGAAAGCTTATAATATCGCATACAAAAATTTTCTGGAATGAATGTAAATAAAGTAGTTTTAAATAAAATAGCGTATTTCACTCGCATATAATAGCTATTATTAGTACACTCAGATGGCTTAAAGAACTCGCTCGCTTCGCTCGCTCGTTATTTAAAAGCCATCTTCGTGTAATAATAGCATCCATTATATGCTCGTATAATAATATACTATAATGATACTTCATCTACTCAATATAGTTTCTAATATTGCAGTAGACTAACAAAAATGTTCGTTTTCTGTTCTCTTAACTCGACGACAGTATATACTAGATGCAATGGCATGGTTGAATATATATTTGTATAACATGAATATGAGGAAAGACATTTCAGTAATTATCTGTTTATAAGTAATGTGTCTACAGATGGAGTGGCTGGTTTAAAACGGAACATAGCAAGTTTTTAACTTTTACTAAACAAATCATATGTCTAACGTAATTGATGTGTAAGGTTTTTCAGCCTCCCACTCTTCCCTATAGTTTTAAGTTCTGATCTAGGAAACCTTGTTTTTTAAATTAAATCATATACTTCTAGTAACCTTGTGATATATCACGCTTTTGCTATGTCGGTTTTGAAACCGGTCACCTGGTATATTAGCTATGAGCGTGTTAAAGAAGTAGAACAGTTTTATTCTTAAAACGTGTCATTATTCTGTAAAACCATCGCTTAACTGGATCATGCCATTCCTCTGGCCCCTAGAACCACTGTTAACGTTCAGTTAGAGTACCTAATACCCTTCAAGCACACAGTAATTCAAGTAGCGCCCCTGGTCAATAACTATCTTTTTGAGAGATGTAAAAGGCACAAACCAATTTGATCCATCTGTTTGCAGCCACTTTCTGAAACTTTCTTATACGGTGTTAGTTTGAGCCATGAAAAAGAGAACAAATTCGGATTTGTCGCTTGTTACTGGTTCATCATTGCAGCAACTGGATTAATTTATATCCCATTTTTGCGAACTTCGAACTTAGTCCATATCTTACGAAATCCCAACGTCAAGGCAAGCAAACGAGGATAATGCAACCCGCGAGATTGCCAACTCCAGCGGTGCTGAAAGGAAGAAAGTTGCGTAAAGTATCGGGGGTCAAATCTGATGCAAGAAGTGTCAATCCGCGGCCTCGCGGCCCTGACACGGCAATTTCTAGCAGCGCCACTTCGTGGACGAGGGCATATTTCTTGAGGGCGTTGAGAATTCGGGGTTAACGATTGGGGCGATGCGGTTGACCGGGCCGATAGCATCGAGACAGTAATGCGACTTTAATAACTCGAGCCCGAACGGATTATCAGCGGCCAGCGTTCACGGGCCGTGAAATTATTTTGGGCCGTGCGTGCGCGCACTTCGCCAACTTTTGGCGCATCCCGACTCACACATTTTGGCAGTTCCTAATTTAGGAGGGACAACGCGTAATTTAGTTTTGTCTAGATAATTTACGAAGTTGGAAAACACATCCTTGCACGGCACCGGCACAATTTCAACTTTTCCACGACGCAACCAGGCCGACAATGCCGCTAGAGGACGAATAAGCATGGCGAATCCCCGGGGATGCAAGCACGCCAAGGAAGTGTCTCAAACTACCGTACTTTTGACTTGTTCCAAGCAACTAACCGCATGGAAAGATGAACGGCTTTCTGCATGCCAGTTTCTACTCTTATGAATATGTCGATGTACTTAATTAACCACTCTTTTTCTTTTTTTTTTTACAGTCTCTTGAACTGACTTGTTATGTGTGCAACTATATCAAGAAAGGCTTATCCAGATTTAACTTTTGAGCATTTCGGAAAAAGCAGTTCAAGCTTCTTACCATGGGGCAACAGTTACCTATGTTAATACTTTTTTAGATTTGACAGCGTCTAGACGGAAGTATTTCTGTATTTTGTTACAAAAAAATTATTTGATCGGGCACTGTACCGCCATGATAGATGATAACACAGCAGTGGCCTTTCTAGAGATGGACGCGTGGGTGAGTATTCACTCACGTTACGCCCGTGTCACGCTCGCTTTAAACATTCAAGTTCACGCACGCTTACGCTCACGTTTAATCACGTTCATGGCGTGATCCTCCACTCACGCCATGACCTGCAGCTTTTATTTGAAAATTCAAATTCAGATAGTGTAAATTTAAAACCAATAAAGGACCCGCAACAGAAATAAAAACTCTCAAATAAAATATGTTTTGCACATGAGATAATTTACGTGGTGAATGTTGCTATCACAAAAAAAAATGAAAATTAACTACAGCTTACAAAAAGAGACAAATACTGATTTCTCAGAAAAACATTTCTTGCAACCGTCTTCAAAGACTTTTGATGCCAAATGATGTCATTGGAATTCACGTCCGTTACTGATACAAGTGCAAGAAGGTATATGTTGGTAGTCAATACTTTTAATTCCTAGTTGTAAAAGTACTTTTAAGTCCGAGGTACTAAAAGTAAGTTCTACTTGATCGACTATATATGCAGAAACGCGATTGACTGTAGACACAATATTCACAACACAACACAGGTGCGAAGCTCTGTCGCTGCAGGCAGCCACACATATCTATATCTTCCACATGGATGGGCAGCGGGGGAACGGGGCACCCTACAGTCTTTTATTCGTTACGTGAAATTAATGTGAAACGTGAATCACGCCTAGGAAATTTTCACTCAGGTTCACCGCCCGATTGGCAAATATTACTCACGTTGACGATGGGACCCACCCTGGCCCAGTGCGACCCGACTGTTTTCATGTCACGCGCCCATCCCTAGCTTTTCCAATAAATAATGATATGAGATAGGGAAGCATTTTTTTCCCATTCTGTTCAATATACAGATTGGTGGTGGCTATTACGAACATAGGACATTTCTCTATTACACTACAATGCATCTTGATTTTTTTCAAATATAGAATACTTCTGCATAGTAACAAAACCGAGTAGTTTATGTAGTTGATTGCAAAAAGGAGTAGAGTACGAAAAGCAATGCAAGTTAAGTCTTGAAGCGATTGTAACAGTAAAAGCAACACAACTACTGTAATAATGTGACAGCTACTTGACAGCCGTCACCAATCTGTATACGCTAAAGACTATGCGAATAGCCCTCGAAGAATTGGATGTGGAGTTTCTCAATAGGAGCACGGCAAATAAGAAGCCTTTGATAGGTTCCCTGACGACGGCACTCTTATTGTATCATCAGAATGAGAGTTAACTGAACTGATAGCCAGATAAGAAATAGTTGCTAGAGAAAATATTAAAGCCGTAAATTCGTATTTGTGCCTTGTATTATCTAGTCAGGTAGGATAGAACACTGAAATAACAAAGTGCATGATTTTAGCTAAGTCAGTAATGACCCGACTACACAGCATCTGGAAAGACAGGAGTATCACCATTAGCCCTAAAAAAACATTAAACATATGAGAGTATCCTACATAATAATTTTCATTGCTTGCTATATCCTATTATCTATTAGTCGTCTTTGCCCATGGGGAAAACAGCATTTTATGACTTGATCGCTGTCTATATTCTTCTTGGTGCTTATGGCTAATTGCTTTCTTCAAGTCACCAAGAGCTTTTGTATTTCATTTTGAAATTTTAAGTAGGTACTTTGAAGGAAAAATACTAAGTAGTTCAAGAAATGAAGTAGACAATAATAAAATGTAGAAAATCAATAAATATAAGAGAAGTGAAGCTGAAATGTTTCGAATATAGGAGCGTAGTAGAACTGCAATAAACGGAAGAAGTTTTAAAAATAGTAACCTATACAAAGGGAAGGAAACCATAGTGGAATGAAAAGTAATGTTGCTGAAGATAAAATTCTGAGTAAAATAGCTAATACTAAAAAAACAGAAAAATGATAAACAATGTGAAGAAGTAGTTGCTGTATGTTATGATTTTTCCATTAAAACTTAGTAACGTGCGTAAAAAACGTTATCGAGAGAGCTTGGAACTAGATTTTGTCTTACGACTGATGTCGGTGATTATTACCTTGCTCTACCCAGAATTCAGCGCACTGAATCAGTTGAGTTGTCAGTTGTCAAAGTGAGGTTATGTGTTTATACACAAATTATTACTACATCGCTCTACCCAGAATTCAACGAGCACGGTCATTTGATTTGTCAGTTATCAAAGTGAGGTTGTGTGCATACGCAATCCATAAAATAAGTTACATGACTTTCAAAAATTACTATTTGACACAAGTCCACTTCATAAAGGTTTTATTTGAACGCACTTTACATGGCTTATAGAATGATCAAAAGCTTCAAAGTTCGACCTGAATTTTCACATCCTCCTCCACCATAATACAAAATTTAAGGGGTCTGTAAGCATGCAGAAGGTTCATTGCACTACACATTGTACAGTTGATAATGGGGATATATGAAGGAAGCTTACCAAATAATTGAAAATGTCATTTCATTGTAATAGCTGCGGTACGGTATAGACTGTATTTAGGTGTTCCTAATGTAATCTAACTAGTAACTAACAATGGAGGCTGCGAGAACGAAAGGAAACAGAAATTAGCAATCGCAAAAACTGGATTGGGGGACCTAACTAGAATATGAAGAGACGACCAAATTTCAAAGTTCGCCAAGACGAGATTAGTGAATGCCCTTACATTTCCAATAGCCACATATAGATCAGAAACGTGGACCTTAAACGCTGCATGTCGGAAACGAATAGAAGGTTTGAAATGACCTGTTACCGTAAAATCCTAAGAATCCCTTGGAACTCCCACATAACCAACTTGTTTATTGTATAAGAATTAAGAGATAGGCACGAATAACGAAATATTCTCCTACATATACTTAAAAGAGCATGGAATAGCTAACGATCCAGGGTAAGGTTGACGAGCAAAAAGAAGCCGATATCCAAATAGATTTTTGCATCGGATAACAACTATAGCAAACTTTTCAAGGTCACAAAATATGAGAAGGGCAGAATATCGAGATAAAAGCGCGATATTGTACATTTCTGCACTGAAGCGACTACGTTGAGAACCGAACCCCGCCCAAAAAGAAGAATCTAATCTGAAACTACTAAACTTTCCTGAAGTTTATGTCAAATATTAAGCTCTATTTTTCACAGAAACAATCAAAAAATGGCCGGTTGATTAAAAGTAGAGTATATGAGGATTTAAACAGTGCTACTTTAGCACTAGTACGTAATCTATTTACAATATAACATTTGTATTATATAAAAGATTTACTGCTAGCATTCGATCATTCGAACGCCTTTTAGTCTGGGAAAAATTCTAATATGGATTTGACCACATGACCATAACTGTCCGCGTCTAAGGCTTGAAATTGAGGTTTTCTCTCTCTCTCTCTCTCTCTCTCTCTCTCCTTATCACTTATAACCCATTGTGGATCTTGGCTAACTTCACGACTCTTCTTCGTTGCTCTCTGTTTCTCCTCGTTTCTTGTATTAAATCCGTTATGGCGTTCTTCTTCACTTAGATATAATCAAGGTGTTGATTTTATCGTAATTCATAATCTAGTTTTAATATTTAGATCTTCTTCACAAACTTTCATATTATGTTGAAATGCAGCATATTCTTCAATAATGCCATCTATTAATGTATGCCACTAGTATGGTACCTACAATTTCCGTGAACATTAAGCACTGCGTTTTTCACTTTGGGAGTTTGATGGTAATTTCTAGTCCACTTCAGCTGAATTCTATATTTGACCACTAACTGTGGAGAAGTGTAGGAATATATCTTCATCATTAATTGCCCTTTTTTTAAATGCCATGAAGATACTCTGTATATTTAGTACATACTTAATTACTTTAAGCGTGTTAATAGTGAATATGGTAAATAACATATACATAGTTAAAACTAGAAGTGAATAAAATTAATTCTGATCTAAAATTAAAGCTAGCTATCTAGCAGAAAAATCATGTTCATTTATTAGAAAAACCAAACACGATCGTGTGAGCATTTTGGGCAGTGGCAGTGCAGTAACCGTAATTTGTATCTCAATATATTGTTTTTTTTAAATATGTTATTTGACGGAAACGGCATCTTTCAGTTTTTTATAATTGAATGGACTCAAGTTCGTAGTAGCAAACTTATCTTACCATGACCAACGGGTGTTGCAACACTTCTTACTTTCGTGATAACAATGGTGAGCATGTAGTATGTTACAGCTTGGATATTATACATATTATATTATACTTCTTCTTCTTCCCGTGGTACTACAGTCTTCATTAGACCTTGATCTCCCGATTATATTACATTGGAACTGTTAAAATAGGTTATAATGTGACAACTACGTGTTACAATTTATTATTGATTTAAAACTGTACGGCATGGATTGTAATGTCACACATAGTTAGTAGCTAGTTAAATTCCATGATGTTAGTGTTATTACAAAAATCTATGAATTTCTGCATACGTACTAAATTTTATGCCTGAAATTCCAATGTTAATTAATGCTGTTCAGTTTTAAGTGATTAGATGGGGATCAACTGAAATCCATCCCAACCCTTTTCATGTGATACTGACAACGCTCACGTGGCGATTACTTGATTAGTAAACTGAATTACAACCCTGAATTTAAATAAAGCTGCACATGAATAAATGAGCAAGGTAGTTACGTGTGTACTGCGATAAAAGCTGAACAGCAATGAGACACAATCGCTTTGATAAACGAAACAATTATAATAGTTGATATACAGGGTGATTCATAATTAGTGAATAAAACTGAAATGTTAGATTCCTCACACCAAAACAAGACAAAAAGTCTATATGAACATATATAATTAACCAAACGGTTACCTAGACACAGGCTCTTGCTCGCTGCGAAAGAGAAATAATTCTTTCCAATGATTAATAATAACAAGATATATCAAATGCAGCAACAGATGTTTAATAAATGTTAAAATTACATTATTATTATTATTATCTTTTAATATCAGTTACAGTAAATGCTCAAATTATTGTCCATAAGCGCGAATACAGGCATTACAGCTACGTATCAATGAATCGTAAACTCGAGGAATTAAATTTTGGTTTTGAATTTTGTGCACCGCATTAACAATTGTTGCCAGTAACTAGTTACGCGTATTGATGGTCACACTGTACACTATTTGTTTCAAATGGCCCCAGAGATAAAAATCCAAGGGATTTAAGCCTGGGGACCTAGGTGGCCATGATATGTGGCCTCAATGACCTATCCATCTACCAGGGTAGTTTCTATTGACCCACATTGTGCCATTGTGACGTTCTGCACCGTCCTGTTGCAACAAAATTTCATGACGCAATTGAATAGTTTCGTCATCCAAAAGGTTGTAATGACAGTTTTCAGGAAAATCTGCGTACAAATTTGTATTCAAACGATCTTGTAAAACTTCAACGTCCAGGAGGTGATTATTGCAAATGCTGGACCAAATGTTTATTGAAAAACGTTGTTGAAATCGTGCTTCTTGACCACACATGAGCATTATGGTTATTGTTAATTCCATCTCTACAAAATTGCTCCTCACCGGTTCATAGAACGGGTGTCACAAAGTTGTGATTTTCAGTTGTTTTATTTACTAACCAGCGACAAAACCTTAAACGTCGATAAGCATCCCAAGGTGAAGAGCTTGTACACGTTGTAAATGCGGAATGGGACGTTTCGGCGCAGCCGATTCGGCGCGACCGATTCGGAGCAGCCCTTTCGGCGTGAGACGTTTCGGCGCAAAGATGTTTCGGCGCAAAGACATTTCGGCGCGAAAACGTATCCACTCCCACCAATTTATGTGTGCGGAGCATTTCACATGCAAATTAATAAAAGCACGCCAAGTAGCAAATTAGCAAGAGAAGTTTCAAGTGAAGCACGCACTTGCTTGTACTACGAGTTTTAGAAGTTCAACCAATAGAAAAATGTTGCTAGGTAGTATCGTATCTACGAATGGAGTTTAATTAATAAATTACATTTTAATATATCGAAATGTCATAAAATGGTCATAACAACTAAACAGAATAAAATACTATTTAATTATCAAATGAACAGCGTCAATTCGACAAAAATCGAAATTGTTAAAGATTTGGGAGTTGAATATGATTCCAAGTTAAGATTTGATTCTCATGTTGAACGAGTTTGTGGAGAGGCATCACGCAGCTTGGGTTTTATTATTAGGCAAACGAAAAATTTTAAACAAATAAAATCAATACAAATTTTATACTATACTTTAGTACTGCCAAAACTCGAATACGCATCCATTGTCTGGTATCCTCATACTTTTCATTATAAAATACAAATAGAAAAGGTTAAAAATAGATTCTTAAGGTATTTATATTTCAAAAAATACAAATCCTATCCAAATTACTGAACTACCAGAACGATAGAGCTCCGTAGGACATTTGAAACTTGGAGTTTGGAAAATCGCAGACAATTTAGTGTGTTAATGTTTGGTTATAAATTATTAAACAATATGATTTATGATTCCAAACTTCTTGCTTTGCCAAATTTCAAAATCCCTACTAGACCCTTACGACCGTCAGCAATTTTTGCTGTACATTCACAACCTTGTAAGTGTAATTCTCTTATAACAGTATTTTTGCAGCTTGCCAACCAAGTTATGTCTATTACTGATTTAGATTTTGCTATGAATCTTTGCAACTTTACCAAATTATTAAACCAGCATTTTAATGTAGTAAGTTGTTCTTAAAATATATAGATCAATCTTCGTGGCTGCCTTCTCAGGCATATAATTTGTAGCATTAGAGATTCTGTTGTTAGAATGTATATTGTGTATATATATATATATATATATATATATATATATATATTTATGTGTATATTTATATGTATATTTCCTTGCAATTTATATGGCTACTGTTTTTATATTTTTTTGGTACATTCCCTTGTAATGAGACAACGCCTGTTTGGGAATAAAATAAAATAAAATAAAATAAAATAAAATAAAAATTCTTACTTTTATTTGAATATGTTAACTAGGGAAAGTACCTACATATTGAACAAACGCTTTTTAAGTATTATTTAACCTTCTGATATTTTTAGAAGTATGCTTTCAAAACTTTTCTTTACATACAACATAAAAATATACTATATTTTAGCGTTGTATTCTGACGCAAAAGCTAATATTTTCTAGTAATTTTTATTTACATAGAATTTTAATTATCCTCTACTACCCTCTAACTAAAATATATTCGAAAGAGGCTCATACGGAAATTAACAAAATATAACATTTTATTAGCTTGTGATTTAAATGTAAAACTGAACCCACAAAATAGGTATACTCGCGCCGAAACGGCCTCGAGCCGAATCGGCTTGCGCTAAAACGTCTTTGGGCCGAAAAGTCTCCGCGCCGAAACATCCCTGCGTCGAACTGTCTCCGCGCCGAAATGTCTTCGCGCCGAAAGGGCTGCGCCAAATCGGTCGCGCCGAGTCGGCTGCGCCGAAACGTCGTAGACCGTTGTAAATGGTATGGGTGCAGTTCCTCTCGATGAATTGTCCGCCAGACCGTAAATTATGAGAGACCTAGTTGTGTAGCATTTTACTGGGCACTTGCAGAAGGATCATCAAGAACGGCGTCTATAACATTTTCTTCGTCTTGAGCACCATTCAGTTGTCGAACTCCACACAAATTACTCAATGGATTTGTGGATCCAGTTTCTCTTAATCCTCGCAACGTTCGTGTAAAAATTCCATAGGCTGGGAGACTTCGATTTGGATACCTTCCGCGATATTCCCTAACTGCACCATGTGCGTTTCCCTCACAATACCTATAAATAAACAACATATCAGCCTACTTCTATAAAGTAAACCCCTCCATCTTGTAATTAATGTAGGCACAGTTTAACAATCAAAACAAATCGATTATTAGAACATTTACAAAACACACATGACGTATAAACAGTTTAATAGTTATTTTCCTGGTAGGTAGACATGGAATTTTGTTTTTATGTTTAATAAAATTAAAACTTCCGAGAATCTCTTTCTGATACTTTGTCAGAATCAGCTGTTATGTACAGAAGGCTCAGGAAAGTGTCTAATTTGACATTTTGAGGTTAAAAGTGTAATGTTGCCAGTGCTTTCATACTTTATTTGCCACTAGGTATAACTATCAACCAGTGAGACAAATGTCTCATTTAATAAAACAAAAAAGACCGTTTTTCAAATAGAACGCGTATTAAATAAAAACAATAATGGAATAACGGAAGTGTCACGTGACTGAAATTCGGTTCCTGAGTTGACACGCCCATTCCAAACATATAACTTTAATAACTTCTTCTCTATCTCTTACGGTTTGGCTGCTGAAACAGCGTCCCGGACAGACAAAACAGCGTCCCGGACAGACAAGTCTATTAGATAAAGGATATTTATGGACATCGGCGTCATGGATACATATCTTTCAACAAATGGTAATACTAAAGCAAATATGCGGAAAGTCATTAAAGGTGACACAAAATTATAAATTACAAAGGCCTACAGGCATTATAAAGCCGACAGGCCAGACCTCAGTGAAACTGAAATCTAGGCTCGGCTTAGTGACATTTGGGACGTAAGTATTTATGCATAAAACTTAACGGTTGGTTTAATTTTCGGCTTCGTACTGTTTTAGATATCTGAAAGAACTATTAGAAATATTATTGGACGGGACAATTTTGAAATTAAATCTTTTGCCCCACGGCCTAAAAATGATACATACTATAAAGGTTAAGATGGTTT
Source organism: Agriotes lineatus (assembly GCA_940337035.1). Lineage (NCBI taxonomy): Eukaryota > Metazoa > Arthropoda > Insecta > Coleoptera > Elateridae > Agriotes > Agriotes lineatus. The sequence continues at coordinate 59,973,021 of OW679195.1, read as the reverse complement.
TTGCATATATGGAGAATGCCAGATGGAAGAGCTACTCAGATAGTATTGGAAGACAGAGCGCAAGAAACTAGAAGAAGAGGGCGACCAAGGAATAGGTGGAAGAAGGCAGTAATGGAAGAAATAGCAAGGAAAGGAATACAAGACTGGAGAAATAAAATCATGAATAAGAGACAATGGAGACAGATTGTTATGCAATGAGCCTAAAGTGGCTTGTAAAAGCTCTATTTATACTGAAAAAAATATATAAATTGTAATATTTAAATACTTTTGTATACAATTTATAATTACAATAAAAAAACAATTTCATTAAACCATTATGCCTACTCAACAAAGTATGAAACGTATTCAGAATCAGCAAGTTGTCTTTCATGAAATTTATCTTAACCAATAATAAAAGTGGCACAAAATCCAAAACCAAATCTGGCAACCACGTTTTGTACATTAACATAAAATTACCATTTTGTATAAAATGGGCATAAATTAACTTTTGTTAATGACTGACAGCATATTTACAGGGTGAAATTCATCACCCTAACATGGCCTTCTATCGGGAAAATAACTATTGAACGGTTTATACTACTAATGAATGTCAGATTTAACGCACATTTTATTTTGGTGAACTTATGGCTACACTTGATATGCCTTATTATTATTAATAATTGAAAACAATTATTTTGCTTTTGCAACAAGCAACAACCTGTATATAGGTAACCGTTTGGTTAAGTACATATGTTGAAATAGACTTTTTGTCTTCTTTTGGTATGAGGAATCTACCATTTCAGTTTTCACTAATTATGAATCACCCTATACAGGATGTCCAAAAAATGGCGGATTAACTCTACGGTGCGTTACTTGGGGATGCCTAGTGAACCCTGGAAAAAATTTTAAAAAATTTCCTGGGCTGTATTTTTCGAAGTATTTCTGGTCAAAGGTGGGTGATAAAATCCATTTATTTAAATAAGTGGTGTATAATTATAGTGTCAGATATATCTGGGACATATTTCATATGTGTTACGGAGATATTAGTTGCGATAGTTAACCAAACGCATCAGTGATGAAAAACTGTTAATTTCATACCATGTTTCAAGGCGTGAAAAACATTTGCCGCTGCATATTTGTATATCGAAGGCCGTTACATTTGACACGTATTTCCAGCTGAGGCGCGTTATTAACTTTATATCGAACATGGTTTATAGTGCATTTTGCTTGTTCTGTACGTGCTTTCGACATTCTCTTAGAAATTATTAAATATTACATAAAAAGTGATTGCTCTTTAGGACTGCGATTAACTTTTGAGTGACATTTTTAAAATTGGAATACTGACGCTGACACTTTAAATGTACTTTACAATTCCTTCTAGGCTAAGATGAGTAGTTTCGTTTGGCGCTTGCAACCTTTTAATTTCATTTATTACTTTGTGCAGTACCTACCTATTGTGGCGCGTATATGACTGTTTAAATCATTAAACGATTATAATAATATAAAATAATGAATTGCCTTTTATACAGTGTGTAAAAGATGCAAGTGATTAAATATAGAGAAACAGTGTTAACCATATTGTCTTGCTTCTTTAAAAATCCCTAATAATAATAATAATCTTCGAGTAAAGTGAATTTTTATTGTAAAAAAAACTTAATTTAAAAAAGATAATCTGCGAATATCACAACTGAAAAAAATAGAAACACAATGTACGTTTGTATCTAAATCAGCCCTAAGAAGAATATACTTAAGTAAGTGCTACATAATGATTAATATTTCCTATCAGTATGCCCATCTAAACTTAATGAAGAGCTTTTTAATGTAAGTTAATAAAAATTGAGGAGACTGGTTGCTAACGGTATAAACCCATTTACTGCCTGTAACAGACTTGAAAGGTGAACGCTGCTGGCCGCAGCTGGGATAGAGACGATGTTATTATTAGGGTGCCACAGTTGTTGTTTTCACTATCCTGATTTGTACCAGTTCAACTCCAACTCGGAAAAGCTATCCACAAAGACGGCGTATATTCATTATACAAATTACAGGATATTTTTAGGAAGTCAGCTGAGAGCTGGCTTGTTATCAAGTTACTGCTACGGGATTCTTCTGAATGTAATGTTCCAGCATAATAATTGAAGTAAAGTTGATCTGGTCACACAATCACCTAACGTCTCTTTTAGCCCTATAAGATGGGGATGGGATCCAAATTTGAGTCCATTAAGCGGTTGTTGCACAATACCTTACAAATGATACAACATAAATGCGTAAATATTGCACTGGAAATGAATGATGGTGAGCATGCAGATTACATGGGTACATCCAACTAACATTCAGTATGTAACGATGCTCCAATTGATGGCAGGGGCTGGCTCCCAGAGCGCCGTAATAACGCTTGGTAACCGAAAGGCCAGCGGCATAATAGCTGAAATTTTAAAAGCAATGGAAAAGGCAGGTGTTAACATAACACACGTTATGTGCGGGAAAGTATGGCAGACATAGGAAACTAAATCAGTATTTATACCTACACACAAAAATAGGAGTTCTGAGAGACTGCGAAAGATATAGAACGGTGCAGTAAGATATCACTTAACATAATAAATGAAAAACTGATGAAATTTCGTTTCCCACAAATATCGCATTCACAGACTGGGCAATACCTTATAAAGGAGCTCGTTAGCAAATTCTGAAGAATCCGACATTTCATTGAGAAACACAGAGACGGAGCTTTGTTTCGTCAACTACTATAAGGCTATTGACTCGGTAAAATAGAGGAAACTCTGAAAAATATTAACCCAAATTGGCACTTCCGCACACTTAAACAAATTCTTTCAACAAAAGTTAGAGTCAATAACACAAACTCACAGCCTTTCACAGTTACGGAAGGGGCGCGACAAGGATGTATTCTCTAATGTCACTAAATACATAAAGGTACCGCCATTCCATTGCAAGATTTTGTTCCCCCAAATTAAAAAGGACAGAACATTGTAAGAAGGTGAGAGTGAAAGTGAGACAATTGATACCTTTACCCCAAATGGAAAGAGACAAAAGATATATGTTTTCACAGTTGGCGGTACCTTTATGATTTAGTAACCTTAATATTCTCTCCCCGCATTTGTTTACCACATACCTAGTAGGGTAGGGCGAAAAAATACAAATCAAAAGCAACCAAAAAGTAAATTGAATAGTGATACATACAAAGAAAATTCTACAATTCAGTTATTTGATATAGCCGCCTGCATATGCGATTTCACGAACACTACCACTGCGTACAAGCGTGAAAAGATACGAAAAGTACCCATAAATGAACGCGATTTTCTCACAGACCAACGAACTGAAAGAAAAATGTTCGTTGGGCACGTTGATTCTGTGATGTCTAAGAAATTATCTCTTTGAGAGGATAGAAAAGTTAAAAATACTACGGTACGTGCTGCTGACTCAAATTTGGAGAATGCAACAAAAGTGACAATGAATTGCATGAAATAAATGTATCTGAGCCTGCGCCAAAAGCATGAAATAAATGTATCTGAGCCTGCGCCAAAACATCAACGGATTGGCGAAGATGATCACGGACCTTTTAATAAGCCGAGAACTTCTACATCATCAACAATACCAACTCCAATATCTAAACATAATCAAATGAGAATTAAATTACCTACATTGGCCAAAGCATATGACAGATTTGAGGTTTCGAATAGATGAACCGCTGCAGCCATCACCTCTGCTGTTTTACAAGATGTAGGAATGATTATCAATGATGACACATCGAGGGTAATTGATAACCGTAAAGTCCAAACGGAGAGAGTGAAAGCTCGTGTTGCATTGAACGAAACAATGAGGGTAAATTCGTCCGTGCTCTATTTTTCGACGGTAGAGACAAGACACTGGTAATGAAACATAATGAAAGTAAACACCATCGTCGAACTATTTATCGTACAAGAACATCTGGCATTGATTGAAGAACCAGGACCACATTATTTATGAGATGTTACACCATCTTCGGATTCTGAAGAGAACTAGGACTGAGGCATATTCTTAAAGATCGACAAGCCAAAGACAATAATTGTACAAAACTAACCAAAATTCCGTCGCTTAATTTCGCTACCACTGACTACATTGACATAATTAACTAGCAGACACCTAAAATAACTATATTTTTCAAGACTTTCCTGCCATACACAAATCAAATTAAGACAAGATCTAAGAAGTTTTGAAACTAAATCGAATTTTCAAGTAATCTGAAGGTTTAGAGTTGCTGTAGTATGGTCCAGTTTTACGTTTATTTCAATTTAATGTAATAACATTTACTTGAAAAATTAATTTGTGCTTATTTACGTGTGTTGTCTAAACTGGCATGAACTATCAGCATTGCATGGTAAATCCGGCAAAATATTTAGGGGTTGGAGGCAGAAAACATTTTGCAAATTGAACGAGTTTTTGCAAATACATTACTCACACCAAGCATAATGAATCCGAGACCAAGTCATGACAATTAGCACTGATTCCATAGTATAGCAGAAGATGTCGAGATCAATTCTAATATTGAAGGTATTTACAATACAGGACCAATAAAGGACAATGTGAACCAAATATCAGGAGACGCATGGCTAAAGCACGAAGGACAGTAACACAACTTAGAAAGATATGAGAACATAGCAGCTGAAACATCAACGATCAGAACAGCAGAGAATGCGAGAATTGATGTTTTCGAGATATAGGTAGCGTACAGATGAATGATGCGTATTATCTGGATGGGCCACAGAACCAACAAGTAAATGTTAGTAAAATATAAGATACTTCGAACATATCCATCAGATGGAATAACGACATGGAAATTCTAATAATATACTCCTTCTCTGTTTGTCTATAGTAAACTAGGTGAGAATAGTATATTATGTTATTATGATTAAAAGGGATACCTTTTATGGTGAGACCGAATGTGTTCGACTGACGAGCGTAGCGAGTCAGACAAGACCGGGCTTCTTTTTTAAATTAATAATTATCTACTTGTCAATTATTGTTAAATTCTATCAGCAGCGTTTATTCTTTTTAAAAAATCAAGCTCCAATTTGATAGTTTTGTACCACTTTTTAAAGAAATACACAAATGGCTTATAATTTAGTACACTCAAGTCGCTCTAAATAGATTTTCATTCCAACAAACATTAAAATATCGGCAAAATTGTAAGTAGGACTTTGACCGTATGGTCATAGTAGTTGGTGTCTAAGGTACCTGGTACTACGCATGCCTAAACCCTATCCATTACGAACAAAAAATAAAATAATGACGTTTTATATTCATTGCCACGATTACGTAACTACATCAAAGAACTGTATTAAATATCGGGTGATCAAGTAAATATCACCTCTAGTGCGCTGCGTGCCTCCATGACGTTTATATAGAGTCACAGCACACAAGAGGTGAAATTTAGTTGATCGCTTGATAGAATACACATGCGAAAGGTAACTAAATTAGTTACATTGTTTTGTCTTGTGACTTGATGTATTTCCACAACTTTACCGACAAGAAGAAATGGAGGGAAGCCGACTTGGTGGCCTGTTAACAATGCGATGGATGAATCAAATGAAGAAACTAACAGGCCAAACACGGCAGCAAGAAATATATACTTCATAAGATAGACGAAACAGTGGAAATTAAAGGTCAACTCGATAGCATAGCTTATAATCGGGCTCCACTTTTTCGATCAAATATAACTTAAAATTGTCATCATCACTGGAAGTAAATAGGTTAAACGGAATTTGCTTCAACAAGATAAATGTCCATAGCATCATAATAATTAATCAATCACTACCTGCATATACATTTTCGGAAAAGAGGGATTGGTCGCTTGTGTCTAATACACCGACCAGCGAGGTATCCAGATCTTATAGTGAAAAGTTTATCAGCACTACTTAATTGTGATGTAGATATTCATTTTCTTCTTTCTGTGGCATCTAACCTGTGGTGGGTGTTCACCTACCATCGGCTTCCATACCCCATACCCCTTCCAAAAGGCAGAGTGGCTATGTCTGTGCTATGTAGTGTTTCATGTAATCGTTTTTATGTTGTGTGTTCTAGGAAAATACTTGTTTTGTTCATGGCCACCATTTGGGGTGTGAGTTTTGTTCTGTAGTAGTGATGTGCTGATCGTGCCGGCGAAAAACTGTTGTAAATGGGCATTTAGTTGTGACGCCGCCGAGACATGAAAATTCTCGATCTCCTCTTGTCTCGCCTCGGAATTCGAGATCGAGTTTGACCTTTTTCGACCTCCAATTTTCGAGAAGAACTTAATCAAATTCTCAAATATTCGAGACAAGATTAACCAAATTCTTGATCTCGACAGTTTATTAATAGTATTTGTAAAACCCACATAAAAACGTACTTAATAGAATCGGCCTGCTAGTAGTGATGCCGCTGAAACGAGATAATTCTCGATTTCAAATCGATCTTTAAAAACCACATAATTATCAAATAGAACAGTTAAAGGTCTTTATTTTAATTTTTTACAAGGGTTATCCTAAAATAACTGCAGTCTCAATTCGATACGCATAGCATATCGAGCGCAAGAATCGAATTTTGAGAATTTTCGAGTTCGAGGTCTAGAATCAAATTTCCAAAATTTTCGAGATCGAGAATGGACGTAAATCTTATCTCGTCTCGTCTCTCGGCAACACCACCATTTAGTATGTGTATATACTGTAATGGTATAATGCTTACAGCAATTCTGGTTGCATTGCAAACGTACGAATACTAAAGAATAATTCAAATAGGTCCAGAATTGGTATTTATTGCAACAGTAAGTCACTGGTAAACGTTAATAATTATATAAGACATAATTAGCAATAACTGTAAGTTAATTAATAGAGGCTAGTATTTGAATAGAACAGTATAAGTAGGGTTGCATTCAGATTATTTTTAATAGTTTGCGCTCGGTGTGGCAAATGCTTCTAATCTATGATGCCTGACAGGTTAATTTTGTAATGTCAAAACATGGTAGTGATTCTGCTTAAGTACAGAAGTGTTTTGAAGCGGTACAAAGGTTTTATGCAGCGTTCGGTATTCATATCATTATGCCAACAATTGATAACGCAGCTGGAGGGTTACAAAGCAGTGTAAGAAAGCACAGGAATGCAAAGAGCATGTGAAAAGCAACCTGAAAGTGATAGAAGACTACAATATAGTACTAAATAACTTGTGAACCGGTGTTTATAAAGTAAAAGTGCATAAAAGCAATTACAGTGCGATTAAAGTGCTCCGGAATGTCATTAAGCAAAAACAATTTAGTATTTAAGAGAAAACATTGTAAAAACTTACTCAAAACAATTGTTAACTTGTTGCTATGATACCTAGATGTTCAATTATTATTGTTTATTAGAAGCTGTTATAATATTGGCTCCCAAGCTTTAATTGATTTCGCACATTAATTTGTGCCAGTTTTTGGGTTTTATTTATTTGCCAGTATGTACAGCCCAGTTGTGCATAATTTCCTAAAGTTCTAATGTGCAGTTCCAGAGGAAAGTGATCCTGAAGCTTCTCCCATTTGTGTGTGACTTCGAAGCGATATTTTGGTTAATTGTAGAGCTGCGGGAAGCAGATAGCAGTATGCAGAGTATAGAGGGGCCCTTTTTTGTAACATTCAAGAACGTAGCAACAGTTGAAGGCGTTTCAGAAGCCCGGTACGAGTTAGCGTCCTTTGAAAACGTGATCCGGGCCCGAGGTCAACTTTTGAAGTCCGATTCGAGAAGGTTGGAAGACGATAGAAGTGGACAACAACGTACATCATCTAGGGAAGCCTTCCTTTGTAGTCCAAAAGCAGGTGGTGGCCGCAGGAAGCGTTCCAGAAGGAAATTACGAGGTTGTCGTCATCATATTTTGCAGTGAACGGAAATGGATTCGTAAAGCAGGAAATAAAACAGTAGCCTGTTGGCTTCACCCATGATGCAAAAAGAAGACAAATGTAGGTTAGCTAAACAGCTTGATTCGTTAAATTGGATTGTGATTACTTACCTGAATTCAATATATTTATTGTTGGTCGATTTTCTTTCAAATTACACTGGATTTTTGTGTGTTCGATCAGCTCTGTCGTCCGTCAATCTTTGAGGTTAACTGTCAATCATTAATAACGAGCATTTGCTATTCTAGGATAAATTTTCTAGTGTTTGTTACAACTCAACCCTTTAATGTTGAAGTCTCAAAAGCTAGCCGGCGCATTAATTTGATTTAGTTGCCAATAATTAAAAAATAGCGCCCACATCCCATTTATTATTGCAAATAATTAAACAAATCATAATATTTAATTAACCCTGAGAGAGCCAGCTATTCATATGAAAACTGTGTAGTAATTGTGGTAATACTTATACCCCAAAAGGTGGGGTAATAATATTATTACGATACTATCTATGCTACGAACTGCAAATTTTTTTAAAAAAGTTTTTTGAAGCTGATTTAAATTGTAATTTTTTTTCAATTCCTTAGAAATGTTCCTTTTCCATGGAAACGAATTTAGACAACATGCACACTTGAAAATCTAAGCATTTTACACACAGTAGGTATATGTTGTACGTAAAGTCACAGGAAGCTTTGCAAATTCGTGGAACGTTCGTGCTGGCATTTCGCTCGAAATTCCGCGAAAACAACATCTTGATTATCGATTTAAGCCAAATCCGTGGCAGTGTCCAACTTTCTAAGTGCACGTTATGGAAGTCGTTGTAAAGGGTGGCTTTAATGCGGCATCGCCGTCATTCGAAAGTTTTCCGCGAATTTTCTAAGGCCATCGAGTAGCTTTTCAGGAGGAAAGCCACCAAATCCCTAAATCGATACGGTAGCTAGTAGCAATGAATGACATCACCGGAAGTCCCATAATTCCGGCTTTAATGAGCTGGACCGCAGAGCTAACTAAGTGGTCGTATTCGTCTCTAGTAGTTGACCCCTTGACCCGCCCCGGATGCCGCCCACAGGTCACTAGATCAACGAGACAATGCCATCGCACTAATTACTTGTTTTGATGGAATGACAGCGCGTTCTGCCACCCGCTTATTAAACAAATTAAAGCCAGGCTTTTTAGGGTTAATTAAGAAATTCACTTGTCGATGCGACGTGCGTCTGAAAAATTGCGCTGTCAAAGCGGGGACGCCCCGCTTGCGCCTTTTTTCCGCCGCCGTATCCCTCATATACAATTTAAAGCCTGCAACTCGTCACCTGTGTTTTAAATGTCTTTATTCATAGGATTCGTGTTGCAAAATCGTCGAAGAGCAGAAATGCTTTGAATATAAACGAGCAGCGGCGTTGGAGTAGCGAGAACGGGCGGTAATGTAACTCTTTAGAATGATTTGTTACGTTTGTGCGAAAGCAGACGTGGTTTCGCGAGCTAAACGTGTGCGAATTCAGTAAGGATACTCGAGTTTGCATACGAGATGCTTTCAAAACGGGCTCCCCTTTCAAGAAGTAACAAGCAGTTCTATATTTGAGAACGCTATTTCATGACACCGAGTTCTCTTTGAACCGCCACAATCCTGGTTTCACACAAAATATTAGACTCTCATGGTTACGCCCAACTCCGCTGCTCCCGCTAATGTTTATTTTGAAGACACTGGGGGGATTCTAATTTAAATTTAATATATTTTACCACTGTACGAGATGAGCTGCATGGGATGATAGCGCCTGCTCTGAGATAATGTAAACAACTGCAGCTCGTGTCTGATATTTAAAAATAATAATCGTTAGAAGATGTGTGGAGCTATCTGATCAGGAAGACTCTGATGATACTCTTGCTCCTGATGTAGATACTATAAAGATGTTAAATATTATTCTTTAGATAAATGTATTTTAGTTGGTTTTCATAATGTCCCAATTTGAAACTGTTATCGATTGAACACTATCTTGAAATTAACCTTATTTCAATTTTTAAAATAATTCACTAATTTGGCACATCTAAATGTGTTGCTCAATTTCACTGTCTTTCATTATTAAAAGACGCGAAATTGAACATAGGTAGGTCCTATATATTTGTAAACATTGACGATCTGCCGACTCGTTTTCCATCGTTGAGGGTGTATTGGTGAGGTCACTTTAACCCTTTAGAACTGATACGTCGTCTGATGGCCCACAGTTATTTTTAAAACTGCTATATTTGTTGCACTTGATAAAATTGTAAATTCTTTCTGAGTTTATCTACTGTTAAATAAAAAGGCAGTTAATTGATTTAGAGGAAGTACGGCGAATGTTGCTAAAATTGTCTATAATTGAAAAGCGAATATTATGTGAAAAGCAGCTGAGTTCCAACTATAACTGAAAAATACACAATTGTTGTCTTATTAGAAATGATTAGTAAAGCGGGTTGTACTTATGATGTCTTTGAATAAATGGTTATAATGATATGATGACTGTGATAACGACGTGAGCGACATAGGTAAGGTTGTGGATAATGATTTTGCAATTTAAAGTGAGCACACCAAAACTCCGAAATATCACAAGACAACGACAACGATGGTAAAGATAATGAAATGAGATTAATATGTTGAATAACAATTACATAGAGAACAACTGCTTCAAAAGTCGTTAGAGAACTCTAACACAACATAGTTTTATAATCAGGTGTAAAAACGAGAGCTCGTTAACTTAGTTTTGAATTCATATTTATTTACAACTGGGAAAATTTATGTCTGCCGAAAAAAATATAAACGTCAAAACAGAGGGGAAATTGCTGTCATAGATTTCATGAAAATTATAACATTCTTGCATGCCGTTTTTAGAACAGATAGTACTGATAAGGACGTTCCTCATCCCATCATGACTAAATAAACATTTTCTAATCTGTTGGTGTGTCTTCATTTTGACCATTTTGAAAACTGAGAAGAACGTCGAAATACATAATACATGGCAAGTACTTCTGGAAAACTCCCCTAAACGGCAGTAGGTTAGTTTTATTAATAGTTATTGTATAAATCTAACTCAATAAACTTTGAGAAGTAAAAGCGCTCCATGTGAAAAGGTCAACAATAGAAGAACGAAAGTTACCAGAATCAACACAATCTGATGTGAGATTCTATGGTTCAGATCAAACCAAAAGAATATTGTTATTATTTCCTCCCAATTTCGTACCAACCAGTAAAGGAAAGCTGGATGGAAAGGCCGTTTTCAATTAAGATATTACTTTATTATGATACGCTGACAAAAAACGGCCGCTAGTTGTACCGCCCTTCAACAAACAGCGAGCACAACCGTGAATAAATAGCACAAGACTGTGAGATTTGTTGGTACGGGCAATGATCTTTAAGGTTATTTAATGAAATAAAATGAAGCAAAATACAACAACAAAACCAGTCGAACTCTAGTCGGCTTCTAGCTTGCACTAAACTCTACTCTAAAAATGGGAGGAGGCTAAGTCCAATAAAACATAATCATTATACCAGTAGTAAAAAATATTAACGAGGCTTTGATGGTTAGGCTCTGCGAATACAGTTGAATAAAAGAGCAAAGTGAAGGTAAATAACGTCCTGGACCCATAAATGTTAAAGGAGGCCCATCATTGCAAAGAAGTCTGGGAATAAATCGTGGAATGTATTTAAGAACGGCTCATAAATGTTAAACTGGGCCGCTAAATGCAAACAAACCCAGGAGATTGTATAGTAAAAAAGTAGGCAAGAGCTGAGTTAGGCAAAAGCAATAAATGTCAACAAGTGATAAAACAACGGTTATTAAATTTTACATCGCAAGTAAATTGCGCGTTTCAAATAGCATGCAGTGCTGAAAAACATTTAAAAGGGTGAAACCCAGTAGCAGGCACCGACCATCAAAAAGCTCCTCCTAACTAAAAAGCAGCCTGTTGGCGTTCATTTAAAGCTAATCTCTGACTTGAACCACGACATGTGTTTACCGAGAAGCCTCACGATAAAGCAATAATAATAAAACAATGAGGCATCAAATAAGAACGGCAATTGTACTGCAATTCTAAAAGAAATCCTTCGCACTATTTTACTCATAATGCATAATTAGCAAAAAATATGTAAAATATAGGTAATGCCCTAGACACAGCCATGGTCATTTTGATTTCCGGGGCAGCAACTCGTCATCTCACCAGAATGCATCGGGAAGATGTCCTAGGTACTCTGAATACTGGAACCGTTTAAGAATTCCGGAGCCTGCGCCCAGCGAAAGTAGCAAAACAGGCCTTATCGGTTTTTATCGTAAGGAGGCGTTTCCTAGCTGCCTATAACGTAAATCGTCTAATTAGCACGGTCTGCATTTTAGAGGAAAATAATGGCACCACCGCTTCAGAAAACCGGAAATACTTCCAAGCATTTGATGACCTTTGAAACATAGGAGAGAAATTCCAAAAAACGAGTTTGACTGCCAACACTTGATTCGCAGAGAAAAGATGCCTGTAGAATCATGCGTCGCTGTCCAAAATCACCGAATGAAGTTAGCTCTACTCTCCAAAAGTCCATTGAGCTAGGAATAAAGAAAGGGAAGTAGGCATGCATTTGCGAGAAGAATCTAAGTCGCAAACGCCGAAATCAAAAAGAGCCGTTACATTGTCTCATCCTATCGATGCATCACAGTCGAGAGACTCAGTTTTAAATCAGCTATATTTTTCTATAATCGGAAAAGATGTGGGGTAGGCTCGCTAGAGAAGACACGTTCTAAATACACTATAAGATTGCCAATGGTGAGTTATTTGAGTTATAGATGTGTCTTGCACTACTGCATATAAAAGGTATTACAAAAAGATGTGGACAGATTTTGTGTGGTTGATATCAGTAATCTGAGTATAGAAATGAATGTCAGGCTTAAGCGGATACATAAATTTTATCCGCAAACGTCACAAAAGTGACAACTTATTTGTCTTTATTGACAAGGTAAAAGTGTCACTTTATCTGCCTAAGCAGATAAAATAGAGACTTTTGCGTACTTTATCTGCCTAAGAACACAAAATCGTTGCTCTCTTTCTTTATTTCTATGTTTGTTCGCTATCTCCTCCGAAGATACTGGACCGATTAAATTGCATGATGGCTTAAAATTTTGATAATTTTTAGACTTAGATCGTAGGCCGGTTTTTATTTTCAAAAAGAGTACGAAAAAGTTTTAATTTAAATAAACCTTTAAGCAGCGGATCGGAGCATCTGTCGCCGTGGTTTATGGTGTGACAGCTGCTGTGGCCGTGTGCTATTAGCTCGGGTGATTCAGTATGTTCATATATCATTACAGTAGCGCGCTATTTGAACAAGAGAGGTTGGCGCAGGGGTACAGTGTTCGCCTGTTACGCGGGTGGCCTGGATTCGATTCCCGGCCGATGCATCTTTTTTAAAATTTATAGTAATGAAATTTACCTGAATACGTTTGCGGATAAAATAGTATATGTTATTCGGAGTAAAAGTGACTTTATGTGGCTTAGCTGAATTATTTGCCTCACTAACGTTTGGCTAAATAAACTTCAGCTTCGCCACATAAAGTATCACTTTTACTCCTAATAACATAATCTACTATTATCTTCAACTGCTTGGATAAGAACTTATTACGTCACTTATTTTACATTATTTCCGTTAGGTAATGAAGTTTATCTACTCCAGTGGGATAAGTAACGCATTACGTCACTCATTTGACACTATTTCAGTTAGGTAATGAAGCTCATTACACCACTCAGTTATGTAATGGTTCCATTACGCAACTGAGTTGTGTAATGACTTCATTATGTAACTGAAATAGTGTCAAATGAATGACATAATGACATTTGCCTACTAAAATATTTTTGAAAATGACAGATCTGACATTTCTCTTAATGCACTTTTCTCAATTTTAGGCAGTCGTAGATCAAATTTTGTGCAATATATGTGTGATAATGCATCATTAATATACTTATGTGCTTACATACACGTATATTAATGATGCTGTTATCCCACTTGTATAGTAAATAGCTATTATTACACCACTTGTGGTATAGTATCAAAAGAATGACCTAAAGACATTTGCCTACTAAACATTAAGCATTTTATGTCAACAAAATGCATGATACAGATTAGGCAAGTTTGATTGTTTTCAAGTTGATTTTTGATCTCCCTGTACTATTAAGTGCTAATGGTGGCATTTTAATTATTTTTCTATTTAACCTATAATTCATTTTGAAAGTTGAATCCAATAGATTGCTGATATTTAAAAAAATGGAGACACACATTTTCAGTTAATGTGTTTCTAAGGTCTGTAACGTTGCTTTGTGTGGTCATTGTATACGAATTACACGTATAACAACTATAATGTAATGTACTGATAAATTTCCATTGTACTGACTAAAAATCGGTAATAATTGGGATATAATTGAGTATCCTGACGTCTCTGGTGTAAAATGTAAAATATATCTACAATAGAAAGCGACTGTCTGCAACTTCCGTGTGCATCATTTCGAAGATAATTCGCTGTTTTCCAGATAATGCTATTTTTTTCTATAGCACATGTTAAAGTGTGCTTTTATCAACTCAAAACAAAAGGTCAAGTTTTACTTTAACAGCAAGGGTAGATAAAGTAGCACTTTAACATCAAGGATAGATAAAGTAATTTAATTTTCTAACTTTTGTTTAAATTAAATATGACAGCTGCGGATTATCGTAGCAACCCAATCTAGCTACTGACATTTTGAAATGTGATTGACTGTCATTATTTTCTTTTGAAAATGTTAAAGTTCTTGCTATAGAAAAAAATATTGTATTATACACGACGATAAAGTTATTTCTATCCACTCTTGAATCATTAACGTCTCGACTTCGTCTCGACGTTAAACGATTCACTCGTAGATAAAATTTAACTTTATCGTCTTGTATAATAAATTACTATTCTCTCCGCACTTGGGATGTCAGTTTAGGGGTTCTTGATATCTAAGAGTCGAATTTATTTTAAACTTTTGAAACGCGCCTGACAAGCGGCGTTTATGAACTTTTTACTTGTTCCACTGTTGTAGCCTACTGATTACAGTATTGTCTGAGTTGAGTAATTCCAAACTTCATAATTAATATTAATGGCGCGCGTAATGATTTCCATTTTAGAACGAGTCGAGAGTTCCACTCCCAGTAAGAGAGGCCAAGTTTTCGGGATTCAGCAAAAAACCGATTCCGGTGAGGCCCTATTTCTAATCCATTCGGCAAACAAAGCTCTCAGGAATTCCCTTCCTGTCCCTTTTCGTGCATTCCTTTAAAAATGGATTTTCCGCTTGATAATGGCAGCTCGAGCTAAAAGAATTCTAAGCTCCCGTTTTTTAATTATTAGCTCTGTTTGCTGACGATGTCTTGTCCCGCGCGCCTTTGAAGACGTAATTATCATGCCAAAGACTAATTAGTACGGGCTTTTGCGTCCCTGGGGCGTTTTCCATTGTCTGCGCTTCGAAATGCATTCGGCTGGTATGACTATAACGACGACACGTATAGAAGTATTGCATTTTAGGTTGCACAAAGCTTTTAGCGCCCAACAAATGAGGTAGGAACGAGCTTTTTTGCCTTTTAATGGAAACTGGAACTGAAAATGCATTTACTGCTACGCTCTTAACACACAACGCATCGTAAACGAATTTAATACAGTAAAAGCTGATTAGGTCGCCATATAAAGCATACATGTAATAAGTGAACTGAAAGTTTTTCAAACAAATAGCGTATTATGAGAGCTCTCTCTTAAAATCCTGCTAAAGAAAATGACAACATTTTAGCAATGTTTGTCTTGTCTACCGCGAAGACAGTAGGTACCTTTCTTTTTCCACAAATTTCTTCATGATTCTATAACCAATTTGATAAGCTATTAATTAGTAAAACCTTTTCGGTTGGACTTGACTTGAAAACCATGTCTTCTCTTAATGCATAATCTGAAAATGATATGACAACTAAGAGTAGGTGCGCTAAATTTAGATAGGTACAGTAACAAGATTACACACAAATCATATAAGTACAAGTGACTTGGAGGTAGCACAACAGGCTCGCATTAAGTGCGTGCGAACTTGGTTCAACCTTTACATAAAAATCCAAAATACATTGAATTTACAAATATTTGATAAGTTCAACTCATATTAGTGAGATCACTACGATATTCAGTACTGTACTAGTAAATATAAGCACTAGACGTAGAAGTAGAACATGCTGTACACTAGTTGAATAGTAACAACATTTTAATTATGACATAATATGTCAACTATACATGCCTGCTAATTTTTTTGTATGGTCATCACTTTCATGCTCAAGCATTTTACTTTGCTGTTCATGTTATGTCATTGCTGTTATTTATAATAATAGTTCCATCGGTATAAAAATAGTTGGTACGTTCACTATCTTCTGACCTATCATGACACTTGTCAGAGACGATTACCTTCTGGGAATATTTACAAAATTTAATTTTTCAGTTAGGTCAGACAATTGTTATTTTTCTCATCTTGTCACATTTATTTTTCCATAAAATGTCTTGGCAGCAACGGTAACAGGGCCTTATTTAAATTGAAATAGAACTGAATGCAGTATTTATTCACATCTAAGCTCACGTTCCTTTAGTTAGTTGTATGCATAACGAATACTATCCTTTAGAAAATTTATTCCACTGAAAACTACACCATAATTAATAAAAAATAACTACTGGGCCCAAAATAACGCGGTTAATATTGTGAGGATTAAGTTGTCAGGCTTTGACAGTTTTCCGTGTCTAATATGTATCATTACTTAAAAACGTGTTAAGTAAAAAAGTTGCCTATTTTGAATAAATCAAAAATTTACTAATAGTAATTATAAAATAAAAATATAACTATAAAATCAAATTCACCAGTTTTTGTAATATTTAGTTACAAACCGAAAGAAATAATACAAAATATGGTGTTATAAAGTAGTTATGAAACAAGGTGAAAAATATAGTGTTCTTTCATGAGTCATAAATGTCGGATCAGCGAAGGGGTTTGGAATAATTAGGACGAGTGAGAGAATGTTGCATATAAGGTTTTTGCTATTTGTAATAAACATAACATTTTAGATATTCCAGGTTATGTTGACATATACATGTATGTCACCAATGCCAACGTAAAACAAGTAACTTTTTTCACTAGTTCAAAAAAGTATGTCATTTTGCCATCAATCCTGACAACCAAAGAAGTTGACATTATAGTACAGAATTGCTAACAAATATGTATACCACAAGCGACTAAAAGGTATAGTCCTGGAAATACACCAAGTCAAAAAACAAAAGAGTAACGTTTTTTTAGTTACTTTTTGCATGTGTATTCTTATTTCAGTTTTAACAACGATCGTGTTAATCGTGGTAACGAATATACATGGGTGAGTCAATAATTATTTACAATTCAACGTTGGATCAATTTACTATTTAATAATTCGGACACCAGGTGATGCCTTTGGAGATGCATTAATTGTTAGACAGGAATACAACTTCTAAGAATTATATTTTAGTTAAAAATTTATTAACAGCAATCAATATTCATTATGTAAAAAAGAAACAATTTTTATTCAAAATCATTTTCATCAAAGCTCCCTTCGTCCGACGTATTGCTGTCTTCTGAACTTAAAGTAATTACAACGGGTTCAATATTGGAAGCATCTCTATATTTTTCGGTTTTCCACGCTGAAAAGATTACTTTTTCTGTATGTCGAACATAATTATTCCAATGTTCATCACTAACAACATCTAACGCCTTAGACCAGACATTTACTACATCCTCTGGTGATGATTTAGTTTGTAAAATTCCTGCGTCATACAGCCGTTTAGCCTCTGACCACACCATTTCTATTGCATTATAATGGTAATGATAGGGCGGTAATCCCAAAACCTTGTGGCCATGTTGTGCTGCTTTAATGTCTAAATGATATATTTTTTCGGTAATTTGAAACTTACTATATCCCATATTTCATCTTTCATCGCCGTCTGTGGGTAATCAATGCCCTTAATTTGTAACCATTGGATCATTTTCTTTTTTGTCCAGCTTTGGCAAGGACTTCTTCTTGGCATCTAGAATGATAACTGGCGTTATCCATTACAATTAGCGATGGTTCATTCAAGCTTGGTATCAGTTGAGTTTTAAACCACTTCTCAAAATTGTTTGCGTTCATATTGTCGTGATAGTCACCACTCTTGGTTTTACTTTTAAAAATCAAACTTGCATTTTCGATAAATCCATTCTCATTTCCTGCATTGACGATAATGTATCTAACTCCGTCTCCCGTTTTTTTGCTTGCAGTAGCCATTGTTCCGTTCTGCCAAGTTCTTCTGTTACCACTTTTGCTGAAAATCCAAGTCTCGTCAATAAATACCGGTTTAAAATTCTTTAAACTTTTCTCTTTTGTATATTGTTTGAGGAATGACGTACGCTTGCCACTAATAGACGGTTGTTCTACTAGAAACTGCCTGTTGCTACTTCTCTTGAATTTGAAACCAATTTTATGAATCCAGGTATTTACTGATCTTGGTGAACAGGGAAAATCTGGCCATTCTTCGGAAAATCGTTGATGGAGCGATTTAATTGTTACGTGCTCTTTTTCAACGTACATCTTGTGAATTATTTCTCGCAATGAGTGTAAAATGGTGGGATTTACCTTAGTTTTGTTCTCTTTGGTTTTTTCGAAACTGTCTCTGCATAGACTACATCTGAATAAGTAGATGAATTCTTTACCCGATAAATAGTTCTTTCGGAAATTTTCAATGCTTCGGCTGCTATTTTCATGCTATTTTTTTCTTGAGCTTGACAATAATTATTATGTTTCTCAACGTAAGAGACTACATTCAAAATTAAGTTTATAGATTGGTCACTAAAACGGTTGATGTTGGAAGAAATTTAAAAAAGCAAGGGATAAATTTGATCTAATAATTTGTCAATGCTTAATGACAGGTGACGTTTCAATAATTAAAATTTAGTTACGACGTTCATTTTTCTAGTAATTTTCTTTCTCGTCCAGTTTACTATAAATAAAAAGAGAAGGAATTTTGACTTGGTGTATTTCCAGGACTATACCTTATTACACTTGTGAATTTTAAAACACTCGCTAACGTTTATGCTGGAAACGATCCACGCATTCACGCATGAAAGGAGCACCTCTTTAGCCGCATGCTATATACTAGTTATTTATGTAATAAGTGCTGAAAGAAGGATGTTAGAGTTTTTTGATACCATCTTAACAGGGTAGGTTTAGTTTGTAGTGATATTCTTTAATTTATTAAAGCTTTCGTGTGCGCTGACTTGCCATTTTACGGGTTTGTTTTCCTCTAAATATAAATTCCACCATGTTACCTTACGAGGGTAGCACGATAGATTATTGCAATCTAATGAAACAAAGTTTTGTGACAAACATTTTTTAATTATCGCTTTCAAAATATTTGTCCTTCAATCACTTTCCAATACATACATTTTACTCTTCTTGAGTCACTAGAGAAACAAGGTTTTTGAAGCTTTCCGCAGCCTCTTCCGGAGTTCCAAATCGCACAACACGCATGTTATCCTTGAATCGAAGAAGTGATTGGAAGGTGTTAGGTCGGGACTGTGTGGGGGATGCCTTAGCAATTTTAACCCGCAAGCCTCTAAAAAATATTTTTTTCTCCTACACGAATAAGACGCCATATTGTAGAATAATTTTGTATATAAAGTAAGTCATTTTGGGATGTTCACCAATTACCTCGGCAACTGTACACTTTTCGATTCATAACGAGTAAGAATTCTGCTGGTCCTGACGAAGTTCCGACATTTTTAGTCAGGCGAGTATTGAACCTAAAGGTTTTAAACCTTTAACTTACTTGGTCAATCTATCCTTTAAAAATGGAGTTTTTTCAAATCAACTAAAAATTGGTAAAGTTGTAACTATTTTAAAGAAAAGATCCTTATGTACTAAATAATTATAGACCTGTTACGCTATGTTCACCATGCTCAAAAATGTTTGAATATTGTTACCTGGACAGATTGATAAAGTTTTTAAATAGGTTTAATATATTGTCTGACAGTCAACATGGCTTCCGTGGTGGAAGGTCGACAATAAGTGCTTTACATAAATTTTACAACAGAATCGTTAGTTGCGTAGAAAGTGGTGAATGCCCTGTCGGGATATTCTGTGATCTTAGCAAGGCATTCGATTGTGTTAATCACCGAGTGCTGCTAGATGTGTTATTTGATGTCTGTATTAGAGGCATTCCTTTTAATTGAATATCTGATTTTATTTCAGAGCGAAAGTAATATGTTTCAGTGAATCATAACAGTGTAAATAACGAGTCAACTAAATTGAACTCGGGATACAGCATACTAAACATGGACGTCCCACAGGGCTCTGTATTGGGTCCAGTACTCTTCATAATTTATATAAACCGACTTGAAAGAGTACTGACTAACATTTTTTTTACAATGTATGCCGACGATCTGTCGGTAATAATTTTTGATAAGTCACCTGAGATGTTGCAAATTAGGTGCGATGAAGTCTTGAAAACCTTATCGATTTTTTTCAACCAACATTATATGTATTTCAATGTTGATAAAACCCAAATAGTCAAATTTCATAGCAGACAAAAAATATGTGATCCGTTTACTGTAAACATCAATAATACCTCAACTACTTCTACCACGGATGATGTAAGGCTTTTATGACTTCATATTGACCAGAACATCTTAATTGGAAGTCACATTGTGAATGTTTAGTTTCGAAACTCAATTCTGTATCGTACTTATTTCCAAATTTTAAGGGAGTACTTACCAAAATTCAGCTACTCAGTTTATATTATGCACAGGTGGATTTACCTTTGAGATATGGCATCTGTTTTTGGAGAATGTCTGCAATGTCGCAGCGAGTTTTCATAGTCCAAAAGCACATTCTGCGCTGCATTGCCAACCTCAATCGTAGAAATACTTATAGAGACTTCTTTAGAAGTACTAGATTATTAACACTTCCTAGTATATATATTTGAAACTTGTGTTTATGTATTTAGTAGTAAAAACAAATTTATTAAAAATAGTCAGGTACACAGTGCTGATACAAGACAGAAGGAGGATCTTAGAATACCTTTTACGAGACTACAGATCTCAAGTAAGCTGACTGCCAATTTCGGCCTAAAGTTATATAATCGTTTGCCACGTCAAATTAAAAGTAATTACAGAGCTGTCTAAATTTAAAGTACACTTGAAACCGTTTCTAGTAGAAGGGTGTTTTTATTCCGTACAAGCGATTTTTTAATTTAAATCAATTGATACTTTTTATGGAGATTAGCTTTTTTATCGATTCTTTGTGATGATTCACTGTTTTGGTGTTACATTATTTCTTTTTTTTAATGTGTTTTTTTTTATTGTGACTTTTCCATATTGTATATGCAATCATAGGAAATAAAGGCTTATTATTATTATTTATTTACTCTAGTACTCAGCCAACAGCCGTTAGGCCAATTACAGGCGTCGCTGTACATTTTATGGGGACTTCCAACCCCACTAACGACTTTCATGATGTTATTATGACATCCGGGACCAACTATTTGCGTGGCAGCCGTACCACGAGGCGCCGAGAGATGCAGCTGATCGAACGTGGACGCTTGTTCAAGCTACACCACCCGGGACCATTATTATCATTATTATTATATTTGCACTAGCACAAAAATGGAAAAATGGACACAAGTTAGGGTTTTATAATCGGTTCAGTAAACATAAAAACACAAAGTGTCCTTTGATTTCCAAACTTTCATAAGTGTATTTTCAAAATTCATCTTTGTCTAGGAATGTACTTCCAAAAAGTTGCTAAAACAAATAGGTTAAGGGTGTGACATTTATTTACCATCTGCTATAAATGCTGTAAATAACTACTTTCAGGATATTATACAAATCGAGGGGTATTCCGCGGGGGAATTTTGGTGTACAAGTTCCAGGAATTAGTAGGGAATTAGAGGAATTAGTTGGGGAATTAAGGAAATTAGTTGGGGAATTAGAGAAATTTGTTGGAGAATAAGGGGAATTAGTGGAAGAATTAGGGGAAGTGGTTGAGGAATTAGGCGAATTGCTTAAGGAATTAGGGGAATTGGTTAAGGAATTAGAGGAATTATTTGAGGAATTAGGGAGGAATATAAGGAAGTACAGCGCAGCGCACGCAACTCTAGACATAACCCTGCATCTTTAGCAACGAATGTAAACGTCTCCCACACTACAGTACTCTTCTACACGCTTTCCTTAGGGTAAGTAAGTGCATTGTTAAATTGGTTTAGTGATTCGCACTTGTACCTATTATTCTAATTAAATAGAATCTGTTTTTTATCACCCTTTTCAGGGCTGTTTGTAGCTCTCTTAGAACGCATTTCGAACATATGTTTACTGCAACTTTTGTCTAATTTTGATGAGTATTATCACCCCTTGAAGTTTATTAACCTCTTTTCAAACACCCTGTGTATAGTTTTTTGAGGGCTATACGATTTCGCATAAAATACTTCCGGTGCATCTGAAAATAATGCTTTACTTAATTTTGTAATTGAGCGACCCTGATTTTTTTACAATACAATTCTACATTTAAAAAAGGTATTTCAAACTTATTTCTAACCTTTTCAATCTATATTATTGTTGTTATATTTTTAAATGTATACATTGTACTTATTTTATGTATATATGGATGCAGTATCAATAACCTCTTTGTACCTACTCGTGTAAAGGCAGGTGCTTTGTACGCATGCGTCTAGCGGTGCAGTGCACCACTTGGCCTAGTTTCCAAGTTATAAAGTTGGAGCTCGGTTTTTCTGCTTTCGTAGCAACCATTGTGTCAGGTGTGTATCTTGGTGATGTGTTGACCTTGTTACTATGTTTTTAGATCTGTGGTTCTAAGTAGAGCACAGTTAATTTGGTGCCCAAATGTCAATGGTCTCACCTAGGGTGCCTTGATGTCAATTTGACGTATCTGTTAATTAACAGAGTGTGGACACAAATAGCTTCCTCCTTTCTTCAATCGCATAGTAAATTAATAATTGTCGCATTGGCATTACTTTTCAATTGATATATCTATAAACGTTTCCCAAAAAACATATTAGAAGGTATTTTATCGTATTATATTAAAGACAACTATTTGCTATGCGCTACATTTCAGGATCTGCACGATGGAAGAGTGATGAGCCTTAGCGTGTACAAATAAATTAGGCGGAATTGTTATCATGTTTATTTAACCAATAATGAAGCTATTTTATACCTATCTTACTCCAATATATGCGAATCACGATGAAACATAACCTATAATTTAGCAGTGCCAATAATTTAGTTATTGTTACTAAAACTGAACAAAGGGAAAAAGTATATATTCTATTCAAAAGTACTTTACTGTGAGAGGGGACAATGATCTGTCCGTACCCTGGTAAGGAGAATTACGTCAAATTGACATCAAGTCACTCTAGTCTCACCGGACTTGATATCAACCGCCAAGATGGAAAAAATACGCCCACCGTGGATTCAAATGGAGGACTTGCTTATGCCAGCCTAACGCTTTTCATTTTATTTATTTACTCAAAATAAACTTTTACTAAACTATTTCTTACTTTTCTATTATTGCTGTGAATAGGTATTTCTAATCAGAAGTATTTAATTTAAAACCTATATTTATTGAAAAATAGTGGTATTGCTGTGAATAGGTATTTCTAATCAGAAGTATTTAATTTAAAACCTATATTTATTGAAAAATAGTGGTAGGTATACAAAAAATGTGTAGTTTGAAAATAATTGAAGGTGTTTCCACAGAGTGAGGGCGCTGTGGCTTACCTTAACATATGCACTATATAGAGTTGTCTTCTTTGGGTTCCAATACAGAATTGAGTACCAGATTATATCACATCTGGTATGTTGTATTTTTACTAGAATATGGAGAGCCAGTATTAGGGTAGCGTAAACTACCAAACGAGATGCAACTCTGGTCCAACAATTGCTAGCTTTGCATTGAGCTGAACAGATTCGCCTTGATTAAACTTATATTGAATCTCAGAAGCAGTAAACTAAAACCTAATATGTTCAGTCTTGTGATTTCACCAAACACGTCAATCTCTATTTAAGGCTGTCAGATTAATGACCTCCACGTATTCCACAGTAATAAATTTTAGTATAAAGAACATGCTGAATCGCATTGAGAGATTAAAAACAATGAATGATAAGAGTACCACCAACGGTTTATGGAGACGTTTACTTTTCCAAGGCAAGACAAAAGGTTCAAAAATAAAAGAAAAAAAATATACTAACTGAAGAAAAAATACTTAATTTGGATATAAAACCCGAAGTAAAAAAAGCTCTACAGAATGCTTTAGCTTATAGGAAACAACTTGGTATCGATGAAAAGACAATGATTGAAAATACATACATGTTCCTTTCCTGCAATTTCATTAGAATTCTGGACTTACAAAGGACAACACGATAGGCACGAGCAAGAACGACGCTGCGGGCGAGAACGAAGTCGAAAATGAAGAAAACGAAATTGACAGAGATCTAGTAAACACAAATCTAAATAATGGGGATGATATGGTTTTGGAATTAATTGTTGATGAAAGAAATTAACTTCTTGTGAAACAACGACTTTGAAAGATATCTCCGAAAAAGTGGGTAGTCAACGTTTATTCAAAAAATCACCATATGTAAAATTCATTGTTGATAATAAGTCATCAATAATTAAAAAATAATTTATGCTGCTGGCGTTGAATCGAACAAACGTAAGAGTTAGTAGCGATAGAGTGAAGTGATTTATCGGCGCTTCTGAAAAACCCCATAAGAAAGCGAAGAAAAGACAGCTGACCTCAACCTCTAAAATCACCAACAAGAAGGAACAGAAAAGGAATAAAACAAATGACACTGACTCGACTTCAAACCTTGACTCAAAAGAACATATATGGCACTCGACGATTCCGATTCGGTTGATAGTTTGGAAGATTTTTTTCAGTCCGGATCTAAAGACATTTTAAGCAAAACAGGACTGAAAATTAAATTCGATAGATTAGAATTATTACGTAGTTTTCAACGACTAGCCATTTTTCATTGGTCAAATAATTTAAGATAGTGAGAACGGGCAATACAAAATAAAGTTTCTAAAAGCCTAGCTCAACTCTTTTATTTGGCATCGAAAGGAAGACGTTGATAATACACATAAAGATTTAATCTTCTACGGTCCTATCAATCTAATTGGAATCGGGCCATTTGAATTAAAAAGGTTGGATCTCCTCAATATTAACCGTAGATATACACTCTCATGCTGTATTTTATGTGAATAAAATGTTCATTTTTCATGGGGTATTATTGCAAACATTTCTAATTATCTTTAAGATTTTGTTTAAACAATCATGCAGTTTAACGTAGAAGTAGTATTTTGAGAACTGGGTCAGGATTTTGAAGAAATTTGGTTGAAATCTATTTGGTCGACGTTTTGACAATCTTATTTCGCCATCCGCAAGGTTATTTACATAAACAAACAAAACATTATTAACAAAAAATATGGAATTATAACTATGATAGCTAATTGTACATTTAAGCGATTATATGACTGCTGTTTAGCAAACCAAGATTGTTAAGTCCATACATACATATGGACTTAACAATCTTGGTTTGCTTATCTTCAGAAACCTGAGGATGACGAAATAAATTGTCGAAACTTCGACCACATAGAAATTGGTTTACTTCGAAATCCTGACCGCTATTTTCAACATACATCTTCTAAATCTAATTATCCTGCTTATAATTTTTTTATTTAATTGAAGAGTAGATACTAATATTATCACTTTGGTGTTATTATCTTAGAATAACTAGTATTATACTAATGGTGTTACTAGTTATTGCTGTGGAGATTTAGGGGAATTACTAAGGAATTAGTAGGGAATTAGAAAACTACAAGAGAATTTGTAGGGAATTAGAGGAATTAGTAAGGAATTAGGAGAATTGCTAGGGAATTAGTATGGAATTCGACGAATTAGTAAGGAATTAGGAGAATTACTAGGGAATTAGTATGGAATTAGAGGAATTACGAACAATATTGGGAATTAGTGTACATAATATTTTTTCGCGGAATACCCCTCGATACAAATACTATATTGTATACTATTGAGGTAGTGTTTATTCATAGGTATTTTTATTAAATTTTATAAAAGTTCAGGTGAAAATTTCTAGAAAAATATCTATTTTGACACTGACAATGAGAAATAATAATTGTCATTTTTAAATTCAAATCTGCCTTTATACAGGTGTGGAAACCTTTGTATAACAAACTACAGAATCCCTAGTACAAATGTTATTACATGCACATGCAACTTCAAAAAAATTTAAATGTTTTTATTTTTACTGAATACATGGTAAATTTTAAATAGAAAACAAACGCTTCGTCAATATTCGGCAATCGTCGTCGTTGTTGTTTATTTTCCCAGTATAGTGATTGTTTCTTTGCGCCATGACAGTTCTCAAAAAATCAATTTGAAAACAGTAAAAGAAAAAATTGAAGTTGATTTTAGTGAATTATCCGAACCTGAAAGTGAAATAAGTTGTACCCCACCTGGTTTAAAGGAGTCGGCTTATAATGGCGCACAAGAATTATTACCCAAAAAATCGATAGAAGTTTACGAAAACATTTATAGACGATTTTTTGAGTGGCGACTAGCGAATAAGACAGCATCTTTTCCGGAGAACGTTTTAAATGCATATTTTGCCGAATTATCTAACACAGTAAAGTCATCCACGTTATGGGGACACTTTTCTATGCTGAAAGCGATATTAATATTGAAAAATACTCCAAAGTTGTAGCATGTTTAAAACGAAAATCTAATGGGTGCCTGCGAAAAAAATCAAAAACTTTGACTAGAGAGCAAATTAATCAATTTATATCTGAAGCTCCAGAAGAACAATATTTAATGACAAAGGTATGAAATCGGATACTAGTTTTGTAGTTATCCGTAATTTTAATGTCTAGTGTTTATTTTTTATAGATTGCTCTTATATTTGTCATCGCTCGAGCACTACGGCGTGATGAAATGTCAAAAATAAAACTTGAAGGTATAAGTGATTTGGGATCTGCTTTATTAATACGAATTCCCGACACAAAAACGAAAACACTGAGCTCTTTTACAATAATCTGAGATGACTATATGAATCTCTATAGGAGATATAGAGCTCTTCGTCCTAATGACATGAACAAAACCAGATTTTTCATTAAATACCAAAATTGCAAGTGCCATAGAAGTGTTGTTGGAATTCATAAATTAGCAGGAACGGCGCAAGAAATTACCGGATTCAAAATTGTACACCGGGCATTCTCTACGACGAACAGCAGCCACATTGTTCGTAAATGGAGGTGCTGACTAACAGCATTGAAAAGGCATGGAGGATGGCAGTCGTCTACAACAGCTGAAAGCTATATTGATGAATCGTTGTCCAATAAATTGGAAACATCCAAGAAAATTCTCAATCTGAATGACGGCGATAATACGATGTGTTGCAATACAACGACCAACACATTAATAAAAAATAATATAACATCATGTGCTTCAATACAGTTCACTAACTGTTCAAATTGTACCGTAACATTAAATGTTAACCACTGCAAATAATTTCAGTGATGAGATATAAATGTATTTTTTACTGTCTTTATTAAATAATTTAAAATTGTCTACAAAGTTCGATTCTAACTAAGTCATATTGCCGAATTTATGAGTCTTCCTGCAATCTGTCTTACTTGTCCCGAAATCATGCATTTTTTGTACCAATGAAACAAATAACTATATTTTATGGGCAGTATGATTTGAAGCATTGTCATGGTGCAGAACGATTACTTCTTGGGCGCCGTAAACGAGTTTTATGAATAGCGTCTGGCAGGCACTCTGTTGTGTGCTATTCTGCGGTAACCATCAGTTTATTTTCAAGCACGACAGTTGTGATAGGTCTTGATTTTGAAATAAGATCGCTTTACTTTAATTGGATTAGGATCTGTTGGAAACACTCATTGTGCGCTTAGATTCGGGTGCAAATGCATATATCTAGCTTTTGTAAGCAGTTATGATGTAAACTGCTTTAGACTTACCCTCATTATATTTATTAAGATTTTTCTTTCACCATTCCACACGCTGTTGTTTTTGTGTTTTGGTGTTTCCATTAAACTGTATCGTATGCACCGACAACAGACGTTTCTTACACCCAACCGATTATGAAACATCTTGTTTATTGCAGCCATACCAATGCCCAAAGTCCTCCTAATAATTCTATCTGTACTTCGATTGTCCTGCCGAATCATTATTCGCATGGCGTTTATGTTTGTTTCGGTAATTGCTGAAATTGGTTTTCTTTCGCAAAATCGTCGCTGAGGGGAGCTCGTTCAGATTTAAATTCTTTAAACCAGCTGTAAACAGTCCTCTGCGAAGTTGCTTGGTCAAAAAATGCTGCACCAAGTCGTCCTAAGCTTTCTTTTGGAGATACGGAACTTTTAAAGTCATAGTTAAATAATAGCTATTTAAGTAACAAGGAATGTAAGGACCTATTAACATTTGAGGTAGGCAAGTACAAGCCAAGACGAAGTCGCGGCTTGTTGCCTGCCGAAAATGTTAATAGGCGATACATTCCGAGTTACCTTATTATATTTTTCCCGCTGCTTATCGAAATTTTCCTAGATTAGTTTTCGTGAGTCGTGTTACCTGTGAGTGTCACATGTCACATAAACACTTGCAATTTGTAAACAAAACGTCTAAATCTGCATCTTGCTTTGGTAACTTTATTATCCTAGGAACTTAATAATAATATTAAGTTCCGTTGTCAAGAAAAATCAGCAAACAAATATAATCACCGACTTACACGTTTTGTTACTAAGGCTATATCACTGACTTACATGATCAGCAGTGGGAAAACTAATTTTTGCTGCACAAGCCTTATTTCAAAATCAACTTGAATTGTCAAACTAGAAACCAACAAACATTTGTTTCATGGCAAGTTTAATTTCCATGGTTCATTTGATGTATTAGTTTTCAGAAATTATTGGCGCTACCCTCGTATAATGATACGAACTACGTTATGCTTGTTTTACGAACAATTGTCCCATACTGAAAGAATATTGCGAAAAATTTAGTGTGTGTAAACTGCTTCCATTAGTGTTTATAGGTGCTAGAATAAGTTATTTCGGAGAACTGAAAACTATATCACACTTTAACATTGTTTTCGAAAAGTGTCCGTTAAGCTGGTTTATATGCATATTGAGTAACATTTAAGTGTTAAATCAATATGTGAGAGTGTTAGTTGGGACAAGAGTTCCCCCAAGAAACGCCATATGCGCCAAACTTCTGCCCAATTTATTGAAGTTGTACAAGGGGTTTAAAGCTCGGTTTGTTGGAAGCGTCGCTCCTGCAGAACACAGACGCATTTCCGGGCCCGAAACCTCCGGCTCCACGTAATACTGAGTTAATCCAGACGTTCTATGCGAGCACTGGTCGGGTTTCGCTCCGACGAACCCGGAACCCGGACAAATTCGCAAACTCGCCTGCGAAAAACAACGTCGTTATTGCTAAATTGCACCGCGACGGGAATACCCATAAGTTCAGCCATAATCAATCTAATTTCGTTTAACTTCTCGGCTTTTTGTTTGTCCTTTGCGCCCGGCGCGAATTAAAAGTTATGATTATAGGTTTTCCTTGACGCGTTCGCTGCGCGCTAAAATTTCGCTTTAATTATTCCCGCGGTTGGAAGTTCTACAAGGACCCTTTTAATTGCGCGGTTTTTATTGTTTTTCTCTCCGATGCGAACGCCCCACGAAATAAACCTTATCTAAAGCGGTGTATCGGCCGTCGTTAAGTTCAGTTTTTGCCAAAGAAAGCGACTACTGTCTTGGCTCCGGGCGTTTTTCGCCGAGTCCACGCCATTATGCCGCGCTTTATAAGCAGCAAATTTAGCATTAAGGCTCAACTGAAACATTCCCAATGGCGTTTCCAATCGGCTTGCTTCCTGTGTACGTACATTTCAATGTAATGGGGATTTTATATGAGGACACGAGCAATAAATTTGCATCTGAAGTGTACAACCACTTCAGATTTAAAACATCGACAACTAACTGCGCTCCCTGCGGGCACCACTAAAGCACGTTTGACAAAAGCTTGCAAGCATGTATTTCATATTCAGTTTGTTCTTTCCGTATGTTCCTGCAACTTGAATATTTTATACTTTAATGCGTATTACGTGAACATGATCGAAGATATGTTGCGAGCATACTCGAGTAATTTTGTGCTGCATTCTTCGTTGTAATCGTTAACACTGTCAAGGCGTCCAGCAGAGTTGCCTACTTTATGACCTTCACGCCTAGAATACCATCTATAATTTTTTTCGTTTAGAATCTGTTTTTGTTACTTACGTAAGTTAATGCTAGGCTTCGACCTGAAGTCACTTGAATCATTTGATTTTACAAAATTAGTTAATACAGACATCATAAATGATTAAAGACCAGGAAATTAGTGTTGCATGTCAGCACCCATTTGACATCTTTAAACATTGAAGTTCGTAGTGTAGTTTTGGATTCTCATCAACATTTATATTGATTTTATCAGGGTTTATTTCAGGCTGAATTTCCAGAGCTCCGTCTCAAAATGAACACATTGCTAGCTAGTTATATTAAGTCATCGATACATAACATCTGACTGACATATACCAACCTGTAACTGTATACAGCCGTGTCTTACGCCAGTAACTGTTTGTAAATCTATCTCCAACGCAGCGCAGCGAGCTTTAATTCAATTTCTTACTAATCTAGAGTTTACTCCTCAAAACATCAATGTGAAATGGTTTTTGTTCATAAAGAAACTTGTTATTCGAAAATAGCTGTAGTTGAGTGGCATACAAAATGTTTACCTGCCAAAGATACACACAAAAATGCCACATCATGAACAAAAGGACAGTGTGAAAACTGTAAGCATTAGGATTTCAATCACGATCAGTGCAATATCTTCCATATAAACTGAATTAATTATTCCGGCAATAACCTGCAACAGTTTCCTTCTTTATAACTTAAGAGAGGTGTTTGAATTCCCCCAAGTGGGGCTGGATGCTATTCTGGCTTTGCGTCTTTCTTCAGCCAAAAATTTACATTTCGGGAAGGGTTGAAGATAGGGGGTGTGGAGAGCGGAAGAAAGATGAGCAGAGGTAGAGAAATAATAGCTTCGGCATTTTCATCAGAGAAGCTACTCTGTTGACTCAGGGAAACCACCTAAAAACCAGAATCAGAGCAGGAGGCCGCGAGAATTGAACCCACTATCTCCGGAATACCAAGCATACGCGTTATCGCAAGTCCACAGAGCTCGGTTATATAACTTAGAAAAGTAAGGAAAGCATACTCTAAGAGATTTTTTAAACAAAGTATTTTATGTGAATTACTGTAGTACTCTTCCATTTTTTCTAAAAACTAAAATAATTTCTAAATCCATTAACGACGACTGTATTGTTCTAGTTGAATAAATGAGATCATATGTGATGTAAAATTTGAATATAAAAAACACACAATATAAAACAATTGTTCAACTAGATAAGAGTACTATTTGCTGAATAATTCTACTGATTTTTAAACAAAAAATAATTCTAGCTTTTGAAACTTGCCGTTTTTAATAGTTATTTACGATACAAGTGCGTAAAGCTAGTCTTTAGTCACGAGTCGTACAGAGTAAAAAGCCCCGCGAGGGACTAGAGATGCTTTACGCATGTGTATTGTACAATATTGTATCTACGATAGAGTCTAAAAACACGATAAATATACAAATTATTGTGAATATAAGTTATGATTACTACATTAAATAACAGGTTTGCATTGATAAGAAAAACTAGTAACCCTAGTAACCGATCGTAATTTTGCGTGGTAAAAATTTTTTAACAGGTTGCTACTGACGACGTGAACTAATAAAAACATGTTATTAAACAGTCGTTTTACAAACTTAAAACAGCCAACTAAAAGTCAATTTTATACACTGTCGCAGATAAATATTTTTACATTCATTTTTGTACAATCGTATCGAAATGACAACTGTTTGCACAGTTTCTAGAGTCAAAAGTTACTGTTAATACCACTTTTAAGTTAAGCTTGCGAATTACGTTTTATCGTTATCAATGGCAACGTGCCATAATAGCTATTTATATAACAAGTACGTACTGCATGACTTGATGGGACGGGTCGATTTCACAGTCGAACCAGTTTTGCGAGCGAGGTCAATAAAAAGAACGAACCAATAAAGTCAGATAATGTACAAGTTGCCTACAAAAGTTTATGTTCAGGTGCTTGTTTACTTAAATAATAAATAAATATATAGTAAAATCATATTAACACGTTCTTGAAATAGCTACAGTGCCTTGATAGTTATTAAGAGATTATTTATAATGAACATATACAACAACAAAAAGTGTGTTACAATTATGCATTGTCATAATAATTAAACGCTAATTCTTGATTCATAAACACTGTTTCTTGGTATAGTAACTTACCATACAAGCGCGTAAAGCTAGTCTTTAGTCAAGAGTGGGGCAGAGTTGAAACGCAAGTGAGCGAGGGTATTAAGCCCCACGAGTGGCTAAAGATGCTTTACACATGTATATCGTACAATATTTTATCTACGGTAGAATCTAGAAAACACGGTGAATATAAAAAAAAATTAAATGCAAATTAAGATTACTAGCAAGCTAATTTTGTGTGGTTAAAAATTTTAAAATACGTTGCTTCTGACGACGTGACTAATGAAATCATTTTAAACACGTTGCTACTGACGACGTGAACTAATTTAAACATGTTATTAAACAGTCATTTTACAAACTTAAAACTGCCAACTAAAAGTTAATTTTACACACTGTCGTGGATAAAAATGTTAAAATATATTCAACGATGTTATATTATGTGTACATTTATTGTAATATTCACTTGATAGTGACAGTTCAGTACAATAGATCTAGTTTGATAATTGTATCTGACGTAGTTACTCTCAAAAAATATAATTGTCTTTTATCTAAAATTGTACCATCTTAAAAAACATTAGTTTATTTATTTGACTAACATTTGCGCTGCCCTACCCTAATAAACCATATCACAGTCGTAAAAGTACTAAAACAAAATATATAACTTTCATTTCTGGTAGATTTAAAATTCGGTTCATATACTCAAATTGGTAAAGTGGGAATCGTAGGTTTTGTGTCACAGAATTAATGTGTAAATGCCATCTTAAATGTGATTCGATGGTAACACCTAAATACCTTTGCTGATTTTAATTCAATTTCTTTATTGTGATTGTGCACAGATAATGTTTGACAATGTGGGAGGTTGTTCATATAGCTAGTAAGTGACACAAACATTGTTTTTTCTATAGCACATGTTAAAGTGTGCTTTTATCAACTCAAAACAAAAGGTCAAGTTTTACTTTAACAGCAAGGGTAGATAAAGTAGCACTTTAACATCAAGGATAGATAAAGTAATTTGATTTTCTAACTTTTGTTTAAATTAAATATGACAGCTTCGTATTATCGTAGCAACCCAATCTAGCTACTGACATTTTGAAATGTGATTGACTGTCATTATTTTCTATTGAAATTGTTAAAGTTCTTGCTATAGAAAAAAATATTGTATTATACACGACGATAAAGTTATTTCTATCCACTCTTGAATCATTAACGTCTCGACTTCGTCTCGACGTTAAACTATTCACTCGTGGATAAAATTTTACTTTATCGTCTTGTATAATAAATTACTATTTTCTGTAGTTAATTGATAATAATCTATTACTAAATGCTTCCATATTTTTACTACGAGCAGCTTCTGCTATAAGTTTTAAATCGTCCTAGGTATTGCTGTTATAGAAAATTACCATATTATATGCAAAATCTATCGTTTTGCCTTGACATTTTAAAGTAAGAATAGCATTAATATATAGAATGAAGAGGATTGGTCTAAGGATAGTTTCCTGAGGAACCTCATATTCAACCACTTTACTTTCACTAAGAATTGAGTTTATTTTAACATATTGCTTTCTATTACTTAAATAGCTTTCTATAAGTTCATATGAAGGTCCTCTAAAACCAAGATTTTACTAGGTCCCTTAGTAATTCATTCTTTTTATGTTTAATTTTGTTTTAAACAAAATTAATTAGCAAATCTACAAAAAAAATGTGGCTTGATTTACATTACCTACAGGGTGTACGATAGACCAGTGAAAATATTGTTATGATACACTATATTCTTTGATAATTTAAATGAATACTAAAGAAACAGTTTAGTCAAATAAATTTGGAAGTCAGATATAAGCAAATTAATGGATCTAAATACATGTTAAAGTATAATGAAATTAACTTTCTTATTATTGGTTAGTCAAATAATAGCATAATGATTGATTACTCAAACTTAATCTGTAATAAGAAAATTCTGAATAGGAATAAATACCAAGGTTACTACTAAAATGTATCTGTTATGATAATTAAAATAAAATATCTGTTTTGATTATATAAAAAAAATGTATATAGGAGGCAGCAAGAATCGTGTCTAGTAGTAATAATTTGTAATTTGTTTAATTAGTTACTAAAAAAACAACTCAAAAAATGTATACATAATTTGATATGGGTGTGATTTTCGAATAAAGAAACATTAATAAATGTTGTATAATTTGTAAATGTTATGGTTGGTACAAATTATATGGGTTAAAAGCAAAATCTTCGAGGTGGAAACATAAAATAAAATATTAAAAACAAGAAATAAAGGGACAAGCTTTGGTTAGTGAGGATATTATTGATAATACATTGGAAATGGAATACAAGCTACAAACAAGAGGTTAGTACGTGCAGTGAATTGTTTTTGGGAAACCTGTGGGTATCATTGAAGACGCAGGACCATCTAAAAAAAAAAAGACAAATTCATATTTGGAACAAGATTTATGCTGACACTTACCAGAGAGGGATCGGAGCCGCAGTAATCCAGTACAGGAGCTAGGAGACTTGAAGTTGACAGCAGCAGGGGACAACGACAGGAATCCAGTATAGGATGTGGAAGTTTTGAAGTGGATGGCAATAAGGTGATGCTGGGAGTTTACATTCATCGCAGGTGATGCAGTTTGGATAAGGACCCAGCAGGTGTTTGAGTGCAGTCGGAGTGAGGATCCAGTTTGGAAGGATTTTGGCAGTATTAACAAGCAAAGTGTTAAATCAGATTTGTGTTTTAAAAGGTTAAATGAAACATTTATGAAGCTATACCTAGTAAGAAGGTATAAAAATATCAATTGAATTTCATACTTACATAAGAGATTGGTAAAAGAATTGCATATTAGATCTTATTGTAAAAACCTTGATATTCGTTCTGAATTTTGATTAATTTGACGTTAGGTGTCAATTTTTTTAAAGTCAATGAACTGGCAATTAAACAAAGAGAATTTGACAAGTCAATCATTGGGTTACTAGATATTGCGAACCACCTGAGAGAGTTTCATTAATAATATTGTAAAATACGGATTTGAATTGAAAGTTAAAAATAAAGGGCAAAATAGTAATACGATAATTTAAATAAATTTATCAGCTAGCATAACATAGCAATATTTTATACTATTTGTTTTTAAATTGGAATAGTTAATGTACGCTTTTTACGTTTAACTTGGGTGGGATTTTGTAAGATTTCATGTTAATATTGATTCCCATGGCATAAGGGTTAGGAATATGGAGTCTTAGTATACAGTGTGAATAATGTAAGACTAGATATTGACAATTTTATTTTAGCATTAATCAATTTACTTATGCTAGTGACAATTGTCGGTTTTGAAAGTACAATGAAATAATCCAGTTTCAATTAGTTTCTATAGTCACTGTGTTGTTATTTTCTATATAAACACCATGGTAACATTAAGTAAATGTCCTATGTCTAATTTTTCATAATTCAACCATGTATAGCCTTATATTATTCTCCCTGTATATAACTTTAAGTCGTCTTGCAATAAGTTTACTCGACTTTTTACAAATATGTGGTCAATCTCGGAATCAGAAAATCCTCTAGTTGCTGCATTTACTACCGATTGGAACCAAATCTATTACAAGTGTTCAAATAATTTAATACAAGTTCCCTGTCTTGTTCTAGTACTTATAACATGGGTTTAATACCCAAACACCCCATCTACCATTAAAATCTAGGGCTAACTCCAATTGTCATATTCTACTTTGGTCATCTCGGGGTCTTAACGTTTAGACCTCTTTGAAGAGAGGAGACCAACCCCTGCAGTGGGGATGATACCAGTAGGGCTGATTAGAAAATACCTAAAACGAATTAAATCAGTTGTTGGTAGGCATCAACTAGAGAAAACCCTTCGACTGGATCAAAAGGAAAACATATGAGATATCTCTGTCTCCACTCCAAAAGGGAATAGTTATTTACATTACAAGTGCGGTAGGTCGCATTTTACAGCGCGAGGTTTTAATTTTGAAGCACGACGCGAAGCGGAGTGCTTCAATAAAACCGAGCCACACGGTATGGGAAGGCTGACGACGCTGAATGCGACTGTGGCGAAGACTCTAACACCACAGAACACTTCTTTGAACGCTCTCTGGGACGCAGCACAAAGGTCTGGCTGAACGGCGCCTGGTGGTAGAGAGATTAAAGCGGCCGAGCGATCTGGAGGACGTCGTCTCGCTCACGACGAAGGTA
The DNA here is from genome assembly GCA_940337035.1 of Agriotes lineatus. Taxonomy (NCBI): domain Eukaryota; kingdom Metazoa; phylum Arthropoda; class Insecta; order Coleoptera; family Elateridae; genus Agriotes; species Agriotes lineatus. The sequence goes on along the minus strand of OW679195.1, from coordinate 59,936,464 downwards.
GAATGATGATGCAAACTTCGGAAATTCGCGTGAAAATTGTACGATTACGGACAGCGCGCGACTGATATCGAACAAAAGGCGAAAACGGTTTAGTTATAATTAAGAAAATGGAGTATAAGGTATGACCAAAATATGATTTTTTAAACATTTTTTTGGCCTGATTAGAAGTTAAAACTGAGATTGTTAATTATCGAGATTGTATGTACCTATATGTTGTATCAATAGAGGAAGCATTGTACGAGAGGATGATTTAACATTTCTAAACTGCCGTTTCTTTATTTTCTCCTTATTTTATCCTTCACAGTTGCCTTCAGTTAGTAAGGAAGCGCCCTTATCCTTGTCGTTATTAAAATCCGAAAAAACCGTGGCCATCAGTTTGACGACCCAAACCCACGTATCAAACTTCTTATACAGTGCTGCAGGTTTCGTATCAAGTAATAGTTCGGGTCAAAATTTCATCGGAAGTATCTTCACAGAAGTTCAAACACTGCAGCGACGTTGCGACATGGTGGCGCTCATCTGGTGCTCACTTTCAACATGGGAAGATGAATATACAAAATATTCAAAATGCTTATACCCGATACTCGAAGCATTTCTTCTTGAGGAGGGGGCGGGGGTATCTTCTAGTAATAATTTTTCAAACTTTTTGACTATTTGCACAGAAGTTGCCTTGCTGGGCGAGGATTGTTAATCCTCTGCCTTAATTGAATAGATCATGGTTTTTCTTGGAGAAGAGTCATCATGTCGTAATTTACCACTTCCATCTCTACCAAAGTCACTCTATCTAGGCTTTTACTTAATGAGAAATGTAATGACGACGATGAACTCAAAATTGTCCATATTTTGAATATCCTTCCAGATTTGGATGCAGAATGATGATTCATAGACTGCTGAGCCAAGAGAATTGACATTTAGTACATATCTTAGTTATTACTCCTTATTTTCGCCCCAATTCCACTAAATCTGTAACATTTATGGACTCGTAAGCTTATCAGTGGCGTAGGGTTGGTTAAATTACTTAACCGGCATATTATAATATAATATATTCAGTAATAATAAAAAAAGACTCGAATAGTACCGGGTGGCCATAAATATCTGATATCACATTACCTTTGGAATCAACACCGCTTTATTAAAGTGATGAATCCAACTAAACTAAATGTCATTAATGTCATCACAACTAAAATTCCCATCTGTCAAAAATTATTACAGATTGCAATAAGTATTGAAGTTAGAACAGGAGATTTTTATAATCGAGTCGTAGGCTAAACTGCAGAATCTGGGGCACATTCCCCTCCTCTTATTTGCATTTTATTACATTTCATACCAATACTTATTATAATTGAAATATGTGTAATGCTAACCAACATTTATAAGTAGCTAATTCCATGGCTACCGGGATCTCAGATGTTTATGGCCACCCGGTATATTCAACAACACTTTTCCGATTTGAGAACAAAATTAGTGTTGCTTGGAAACATCTCGAACTCAGCGAGAGAGGTGGTTCTTGAAATATAGTATTTTACATTACAAGCCAGGTAAAACAGTTTTTACTGGCGATAGGATTGGGATGACTGGCGAGCCGTTAGGCGAGCCTGTCATATCCTTGAGCCAGTAAAAATGGTTACCTGGCGTGTATTGTTGAATATTTTATTTGTTCCTCACTTGTAAATAACTAGAAATTTACCGTTTATTCAAAATGTCAAACTGACAAGCAACTAAATTCATCAATATGACACATACTAAGGAATACAACTCTGGCTTTGCACGCTATCATTTATCTATGAGCACGCTTGTAAAATATAACTGGCTAGCCAGTAAAAAATTTACTGGCTAGCCAGTTATGAAAAATTTTCAAGGTGAATACAGTGACTTGATAAATTGATGTTTACAAGTGAGGAACAAATAAAATGATTTAATCATTCTATTTTCAATTTTTGTGCTGCAGGGTTGACATTATAACAAAAAACAAATACATAAACATTGGATCCTATTTAGCAATTGACATTTTAATTAATTTAAGGACGACAATCAGTTTAATTTCCGTTTATGACACGTCCATAAAATAATCCATGCCAGCAAGTCACAACTCCACAGAACTGTAAAACCATTAGTTTGAAATGTCAACGAATATACCTTTACCAAACGAACCTTGAAGCGCAATATGCGTCTGCTCATTTATAGCCGCATTGATTTCCCTTAATTGCTGGGAAATGCGTGCCGACTATCCGGCGTAAACCCAACCCCGCGCAGTTTCGCCTAGCAAGCAATCCGAAAAACCATATGTAAATACCAAATCTGAATGGCAGTTATCGCTAACGATTATGACGACACCCACTCCTGGGACCGAGGGGAATAACTGGCAAAACTGGGGCCAATTTCCGGCGCCGAATCCAAGCGGTCAAACGAGCACACCTCGGTCTTAATAGTTTGGCGGCGGAAGGATCAATCCTTTCACGTCGAGCGATCCTTCTTGAATGGGATCCACCGCGGGAGCACGAGTTAATTTAATTAAGGACCTCATAACTCATACATGGACGGATGAGTGCGTGACTGTCAAGGAGGCTATGCGTAAACACCCTCCGGTGCGTTCAGGGCGCGCCCGGGGCGTCGCCTCCTTCGATACCGTGTGGAATAACAGGAAGAAGCGCGCACGAACGCTAATATTTCCTTTGCATATTTATCTAACGTATGATATATGGTGGCTCTTAAATCGTTATCAGCGTAATAGCCGCTGCTTTCACCAAATTGAATAATACCTCCTTTTGTCAGAGATAATATCAAGCTCCCAGTGAAAAATGAGGAACACTAATTCTTCTAAAAGCACAAGTACATAAACACGGAACGAAATCCATTCAGCGACGTGGAGTGAAAGGTCAATGCGTGCGTACAGGGTGTATTGTTCGACAAACATAATGTAAGAAAGCTAAAAGCTGTTTCGGAGCGACACTCCTTAAGGGCGTTTAGTACCATTCGGCCACGCATTAATCAGAATTACAAATTTTGCCAGATGGCGAATCTTATGACGCAACCACTGCCCTTTTCAAAGGTCAATATGTGAAAAATGGATGAGAATTTTCCATGATTACCGGCTATAACTTACCTAATTTTAAAAGTTCCAAAAATAGCGACAGAAGTTTATTAACGAGATCATCAAAATTCGGATTCACAACCATCAATTATGTTCTACAGTGAAAATGCGTCCGTGTTCAACCAGAGCTTTTATTAATGTCCAGGGAATAATTATGGTTCTATTTAGAGTAATACAGAAAAACACGTTCCGCCACGCAATCTTGTCGCTTTGGTTCATTATACCGGGTGGCCACAAATATCTGAGGTCCCGGTAGCCATGGAATTAGCTACTTATAAATGTTGGGTTAGTATTATATTTCAATTACAATAAGTATTGGTACCTATGTAATTTAATAAAATGCAATAAGAGGAGGGGAATGTGCCCCGGATTCTGCAGTTTAGCCTACGACTCGATTATAAAAATCTCCTGTTGTAACTCCATTTATTTATTGCAATCTGTAATAATTTTTGACAGATAGGAATTTTAGTTGTGATGACATAAATGACATTTAGTTTAGTTGGATTCATCACTTTAATAAAGCGGTGTTGATTCCAAAGGTAATGTGATATCAGATATTTATGGCCACCCGGTAGAAAGAGAAGCATTGGTAATCCTGAAACGATGGACTACAGATTAAGGTCACAGCAAGCGTAGTGTGCTTAGTCATTTTATAGCTGGGATTCACTTCCCCTTGGTTCTCTGACAAAAACAATCCTGAAGTTTTTCTTCAAATAGATATGAATCGTGGGATACATTTTATGAACATGATAAGCTGAAGTAAGCTTGAGGTTAAGTAGGAGGCAAGTTTTAAAGGGAACTTTTGTGTCCAGTAACCTCGTTTTAAACACGATTTTTGTAAAATTATTTAACGGAAAAAAATATTGAAGTAATTAGCGTAATTGTTCACTATGAACATTTTTTATATTTACTTGTATAAACACCTAGACTTAGACATAAAATTAATTTTCCGTTATACTGGGCACTTTTAACATACCACTCTCATGATTAAAGATTCCATGAACTATGTATCTACGATAACGCACAATGATGATATGACAGATGAGTTAATTGCTATACATATATCTACAGTCAAATCTAGGACCCATTTTTCATCACCATTTTAGTTCTACTTGAGCATGCATATATTCTTATGAAAGATATACATTTTGTAATAACACTCTCACACTTTTCCATTCCAATTCCAAATTCCAATTGAATACTCATAGTGATGTCAATTATATTAATTGCAGTCATCGGCTACCGGGTAATAAGAAAGGTTTTTGTCGACCTATTATTATCGTCAAATTTTTGAGCCAAAACACAAAAAAATACTACATTTGTTAAATTTTATATACAAACATAAATGCCTACTGAAGGACACTAAGATAGTCATTCATGAAGATTTGACTAAATACCGGCCGACTGAGCTCTGTAGGTTAGTGGTTAGCACGCCATTCGGTAGGTCGTGGGTTCGATCCCCGCGACCGCCTGCTCTGATTCAGGTTTTTAGGTGGCTTTCCTGAGTCTCTACCTTTCCTGGAATTTATTCGATTCTCCAACACCCCCCCCCCTTTCTCTCACCCATCCCATAAATCCCGTTCTTGGCTGAAGAGGGACGCAAGGTCCCTATAGCAGCCCTCCCCCAGTTGGGGGAATTGAAATTACCTTGAATCTTTGTACCTTTTACCTACAAGCAACAGTGAAAAAAATCGGATATAAAATGGAGTGGACAGGTGCATGTAAGGTTTTTGTGAAACTTAATGACAAAACTATCAAGAACATCCATTCCACAAACTATTTGAGTACTGTAAATTAAAGAAACTGAATCGCATGCCAGCTGCTTCTGCAGTATTCGTAAAGGATAAGCAGCTCGTTCATCAACATTTTTGTTATTGTATATTTCATTTATTCGAATTTTGGTTTTCTTGCAGGTGGTTGTCATGAGCTCCTGTATAAATAGTAGATAATGATATTATAATTTTTTTCTACGATCGTGTCAAAATGACAACTTTTTGCACTGTTTCTAGTGCCAAAAGCGACGTTTCTAGCACTCTTAATATTAGTGCCCGATATACGTCTTATTCTCACGTTGCCATTGGAGGCGTGTTTTAATCTAAATTAAAACACGCTTTGCACATACGTTTGAATGTTAACATAAGCAAGAATATCTAACACAATGTGACGGAAAAAGTGTCACCCAACGAAGTTTTTATATTTCTGTTACGATCGTAGAAGAAATAGCGTATGATACACGTGCATAAGAGCCATTAAAGCACTAGCTTCCTACGTGCTTTAAAGGCGTACTTATACGCTAGTATCTTAATATACTGTTAAATATTGCAAATCTTATAAATTTCCATTACAACTTCAGTTTTTATGCTAATTTGTCAAAAATATGGGAGCACATGAAATTGTGATAGCACATAAAAGGGATGATCAATGTATTCACAGCTTAACATATAAAAAAACAAACTAGACGCTTGAATTAAAATTTATTTTCACCCTGTATAGCAATATATTTTTTCCTGAAATCGTCAAGAAAGCGGGTCATGTCAAAACTCAGTTTGATCTTGAAACTGTCACTTTGCAAGAATAGTCACTTTTGAGATTTTTGCAAGACTAGTCATTTTTACTTTACTTTACCTAGGTAACCGGTCACCTTCACCGTACCCCTTGATGCGATAAAATTAAATTTTAAATTCTTAAAGAGAAAAAAAAATGTGATACATTACTCAGCATGGAAGCGTCTATGCTTGACTCGGATGCTTTGAAGAAGTATTCGAACGCTTTGCTTCCTCGTATCCTTCAACAAGCCTCCTTATCTGCAAAAGTATCACTTTCATGTCTTGTAATGTAATATGTATACTATTCCAAACGATGCTTTAGTGCAGCAATTCTCTGCAAGCACGAAATTTATTCAGTCAACACCAACATTGGACCACCACGTTGAGGTGCATATTTAGTAGATTCTCTTCCAAGCTTAAACTCTGTTGACCAATTTTTGACAGTACTGTAAGAAGAGGCAGACTCACCTTATGTAAATACTGGTAGATTTCAAGAGGCGTCATTCTTTTCGCACAAATATTCAATTACTGCACGATTTTCACATTTTTTTCCCATTTACGGAACCTAATAAACGTTGCTTTACTAAACAATTAATAGCACAGCAACCAATATGCAAGGCACATCATGCCAGAGAATGCTGGACGTTCATCTATAAAGACTACGCTAAATCAAAATTCCGTCTTAACAAGAATTTTCATCGTAAATATTTAATAAATTTTGAATTATAGCAGTTCTTGCGTTTTTGTTTGTTAATTGAAAATGTACTTTTATTCGCAATCACATTGTAATGTGTCAATTTCATGATATGACAACAGTTGGGAACTAGATGATTACTGAAACTAGCCGAGAAATTATTACATACCCCGAAAAATATTACATACCTGAAGACTGGGTTGTTTTCAGCTATAATTTACCAAGGGCAGTGATAATCACCCGCAATAATTTTGACAAATAACAACCCGAAAGTGCTTGCCTAGAAATAACCCGAGGCGAAGCCGAGGGTTATTTCTTAAAGGCAACGCACTTGAGGGATATTATTTGTCAAAATTATAAGGATTTATCACTGGCCGCGGTGAATTCGGAAAGATAAGTTCTTAAATTAATTAGCCATTTTCTGACAAATTAATTTGACACTTCATTATAATAATATTATGTTGGTGGCACTGTAAGTCTATGTCAAATTTGAGGTTATCAGGTTAGCTTTTGCGTCAGTTTTGACACGGACTGACGGAAAAGCTAACCTGCTAACCTCGAATTTGACTTAGATTTACAGTGCCACCAACTTGTGATAGGATACTACTGAAATTTAATTAGGTAGTTTCCATAGTGATTGAAAATCACCCTAGGGTCGTTTTCACTTCAAGTGTGGTCTGATTTGTCAAACTGAGTCACGTGATTAAAAATAATCAAATTGGATTGGTCTGCAATATATGTAAGAACTTATCATGGTAACAAAACTATTGAGTGGATTGTTTTCATAGTACCAAAAATATTTGCTACATCAAGATATCTATTATTCAGAATTCAATTGTAGTTATTTTTAAAATTAGATGATTGCGAATAAAATAGTATACATACCACGGGGAAAAGTTTGATTCCTGTCTTTAGATAAAGTTAACCTCGACGCTGCACGTCTGTGTAAACTACTTAATCTCTCGACAGGAATGAAGCACTTCCCACCTCGGTATGTAATATACTATTATTATTAGCTTCAAGTGTGTAATGATTTCATCAGAATACTGAATATTAAAAATGTAAATAATCAAACTTTTTCCACGAGCGGGAGTAGAAGTCGGTTTCTATAGCATCAAAATTGTGACAGAAGGAAAACATTTACTCCCTAGAGACTAAATAAGACAAAAATTTCCCTAGGGAGTTTTCATTATGACTGACACAACAATTTCGAAGTTATCAGGTTAGGTTTGGAGTCAGTTTTGACACAAACTGAAGCAAAACCTAACCTGCTAACCTCGAATTTGACATAAATGTGAGCTCTTGTTATAATGACTTACAGTGCCACCAACTTTAAAATTTATCATAGGCTACTAATTTTAAAATAATTGCAACTAAAATGTCAATAAATGACGTTTACAACAACGGGTTTTTCGTTTTAAATCTTCCTGCAACGTCAAAAAAATAGTATTTGCAACTCGGAGAGAATGCTATTTTGCTTCAGTGCAGAAATTGCACCTCAGCAAAATAACGCATTTCTCTCCCTCATTGCATAATCTACTATTTTACATTTTCCAAAAACATAAAACAAAGATTTTTAATAGTAGATTATATTATAAGTCATTATTTGCGAGTGACAATTTCTCACGAGCTTATAATGGCATTTCGCTCACGTGTGATATACGACGTTTTATCTTACAGTAGCAATTCTTGTGCCGAAATAGTTTGCGCAGTCAGAATATGTCGCGAAATAAATTTATAATTAGTCGCCTATGATTTGTGATATACGTTTGACAGTACTGAAGTGTATTGTCAGTCTATGTCAAATTCGAGGTTCGTAGGTTAGGTTTTGTTTGTTATTTGACAAAGACTGACGTAAAACTTAACCTGAAAATTACGAATTTGACATAGCTTCACAGTGCTACCAACAATGCAGTAGTATAAATAATGAAAACTCACTTGTGAATAAAACTTCATTTTAGTCACTGAAAACAGTTGTATAATGTATGGTAACAGGCGCTACTGTAAGATAAAATATTTTTCTTCTCAGGAAGTGCTCCAACCCAGTATATCGACTTCCTTACGCTGTTCATCATAATTAGGCAGCCATTAGGAAACTTACAAATTGAGTATTAACCTAAACCTGAAGCACGAATGTTTTTGTGTAAAGATTGGAACAGTTGAATTTTGTTGCAAAAATAACTTTAATGTATACAAAGTGATTAGTGGCTCTACACTTTCTGAGAATACACACTAGAAGAGTAGCTCTAATAATCCTTGAAAATTGTTGACTCTTAATGAATATACGCAATACTTCCGAAGTACCCACGTTATGTATATATTTTAGTATATTTTTACACCTGTTAGGGATCGATATGGCTAATTATTGCACATTCTCATTGCAGAGGATTATCTGTGCTCTTAAATGTGCGGTAAAGGAAACTAATTTTAGGACGGGACATAATTGTTAATTTTTAAACTTTGAATTTGGTTTTGTTTTATTACTTGCATAAGTTCTCATTAAAATTCCCTGTGTAAAGCTTTAGCGCATACACTACCGCTAAACCAACATGAATAACCTTTTATAACTAGCTCTATGTTCCTTATATTTCACATGAAATCTTAATCAGGTATACGCTCTTTGCGAACATTTCTACAAAGTTAAGCTGGACCCGCAAATTATGTAAAATAATTTCTTGTAACTATGTAAACTGCAAGTATATTTTATAACTACAATTTTTCCAGCAATAGTTTCTCAAAAAGTTTCGCTGTAGCCAAGAAAAATATTTGATCCGAAAGTGACATTATCTGTCGCTTCTGTTAGCGAAAGTAGACGTTTGGCTCCCTTGTTGGTTTCCAATGGCGGCAGAGACGATATAAATACATGGGCTCCCGTTGCCATTAGCGACGGGAGGAAATTTGATTAATAACAAACCAACTAGTATCCTACTTTTTATATTTATATATTTTTAAATGCAGCTGAATATAAGACATAGCCTTATAAAATCTAACTGTGTCCAAAAAATCATATATACGAGTATAACTCTGGAGTAAAGTGATATTCTCTCCCATTGATAATTACTGCTCTCACTGACGCTCAATGGAGGTAATAATACACTTCCCTACCTAGTAATACAAATAGTTATATCTAGATCGAATGTTACTTGAATTGCAAGTTTTAAGAAATAGTATTAAAAATTATTTCTTTTCAGGTAAATCAGAGTGTACAATTGCAGCCTGTACCTTTGCTACCATTGTTCATCGAGGGTGAGTTATAGTTGTAGGTTTTTTAGCGCTACCATATTACAATAATTTATAAAACGTCTGCAATTTACTTGTTTATAGATAGCCAGTGGTTTATATTATAGCAATACCAAGAGAACTACGTGGATTATTTCGTATAAAATTGCTTCATTACTGTTAGATTGTACTGGCATGTGATTATATACTGTTTCATTTAATCCTCGATAGCTTCATGTTAATTACGAGTAACATAGTTACATTTGCCATATGTTTACGAGAGGGTACAAAAAAAAAATAGATTCGAATGTGACGCGTGAACGGAAAGCAGCGGCGCGATGCGCTGGAAGGTGTCGCGAGTCAACACTATTCTGACTCAGTCTGCCATATGGCGTGGTTGTGCTTTGATTGATTTGTCTCCTGTGTTTTTTTTTTCTAGTAGTCAAAAGCTACTGTAGCAATTTTGGTAATTACTGATAGTAAAGGTCAAAGAGGTCGTGTAAGATTTGTTTTCTTCTAGGGAAATTGGGCGCTGAAATTAATTTAATGGTTAGGAAGAAGCTTTGTGTGGAATTCAAGTGTTCGAGTGGTATTTGAAACTCGAAAACTTCATCTGCCTACTCTTGATTATCTATTATCAACCATCACAAAAAATTGTAACATTTTCTTCCAGTCACTTGGAAAAAAAAACACAGAAAACAAACTAAGCAACCTAGAACCACTGACACATTGGCGCAAAAATTCCATGAGAATAAGTGTCAAGTATTGCATCAACACTGCGTGGATTTTTCCAACATTATGCTCTTTCGCAGTCTTTGTCGTCACGTCCGTTGGTTTGCCTATTTTATTTACAAGAAACATTATTGTGCCATGTACTATACCATTTGTAGACTTTTTGTGCCCTGCACGGACGATAACTAGGTGTTTATAAAACTATTTGGCTTTGCTGCAGTAAAATACTCAACAAATTTAGGCAAGAATTAACGGTGGGTAATAATGTCATTCCGATAGATAGCTGCACAGATACTCTAGAAAACGTCGTAATCTCTCCTATATTTGAGGATGAAAAATGTATATTGCACAGGTTCCTTAGGCTTGTAATTTCTCCATTTGTTTAAAAAAATTAAGCATCTACTAAAGGGAGAGAGAGAGACATTGTTAATAAATTCGAAAAGTAGAGGAAAAGTGTTACTCCTATTTTAGCGAATTAGTGGGACAAGCATTAGATAAAATGTAACATTAACAAAAATTCCTAATAGCAATGTCGCAATTTTATTAACAGTCCAAGCAACTACCTCACACGGAATGCAGGAGACGAGGGAGCCATGGGCATAAACTACGAAATCAATTCACCTACTGGTACGAGCTATAAAATGATTTAATAGCTAAACATGCTAGGTTCAATAATTTACCGTAATTCTCTGTGTTAAACTACACAAAATAAATGAGCTGGAACGAAAGACAAGCTATAAGAAGATGACAAAAACCAAAAGTAAAGAAAGATCGGCCATTATCGGCCATCATCAATAACAGGTTTATCCATAACGACGACAATAAAGCATAAAAAAACATTAATGACACAGACGCACATAAATAATGGTTAACGCTTAACATAAACTCCTCGCACGAATAGTACACAGGACCATGTGAGCGAAATGTTCTGGCATCATAATGAAAACTCTCAATCAACGCCCAAGCAATGCAAAAAGTTAAATTGATTCACGAATACAGTCGTCGAAAAGGCCGTCTCGAACGCAACTCTTTCATGTAAAAAATGTATAGTATTATCGGTTGCTTCTAACACAGTCTTCCTGTTAATCTCCAAATATCGCATGCATGTATACTATTGAAAACGTAATACAAAATCAAAAGGCTTATACGACACAAGCAACGGTGAGTGAAAAATAGTCGTCCATCGACAGTATGATTTATGTAAAAGTAAACAAAAACAATTAACGGTCATATTCTATGTATAATAATTTGGCACTTGATGCCCGCATCGAATTATCTTTCCCACTGAGAGTAACTCTGCAAACCATGATTTTTTTTTTAAACCTCGAGGCTATGAATCCATTATTAGAAAGATTTAAACTTGATGGCGACGTTGCGAGGTGAAGAAAACCTAGAGAATCCGCGGCTTTGGGTGAATAATCATTCGCTAAGCTGGCATATGCTGCGATTTCAAGCGTCCATGGATTGCTTCTTCAACAGCGATCTCTGGAGCTTGGGTTCTCATATAGATACCTCAAAGTTATAACGTACGCTCACAAGCACGTTAACTAAATGATGAATCGAAAACAGGAAGAAACGCAAAAGGTGGCCAGAGAGATGGCGAACAGATATGAACAACCAAATTAAAAAATCTGGTGTGATACACTCACACAACTTCCTTTTAGAGTGATCTTATAATTCGCGTCTATCAAAATTTCCAAAAATTACAAATTCTACAAAAACTGTACAAACTAGAGCGTTAGTTAAAGAGACAACTGTTTCTAAAATTTTAAGCTGAATTCAAAAATGTAAAAATATACACGGTGTTCTATTTGAAATAGGAGTTAATAAAAAAATAGGAAAAAACCAAAGGAACCCTCTTTAGAAGTATTCAACTGGAAAATCACCTATCTCACATTAATACACATTAAACATGTAATAAAAATGAAAAGTTTGAAAAAAATCGTTAGAGCCGTTTTTAAACAAATCGAAAAAAACTGAAAAAACTCAATTTCGAATTTTTGGGGTGAATCCAATACTTCCTTTATCGTAAAAGGAAGTAAAAATTAAAAGGCCTGAAAACAAATTCGACTAAGCCTTAGCCCAAATGAAATTAATTACAAACGTGTTTTACCTGAGTTGATGGGTGGCCAGTGAACAGTTTGCTTTGAAAGGAAAACCACCATATCCTGAAGTAATCCGCGGCGATCTCGCAACATAATTAAGACTGTCAATGTGACGGTTTTTCCAAAAGGAAAATGGTGCCCCAAAAAGGCATCTCACGCTTCCGAATTGCGCATTTGCAATTTTTGGAGACAAAATCGCGCCGTTCCCAAAATCGAAGGTTGCTAGACTAATTATCTGATTGGAAACGCACGCAGGTGTCCAAGACGGATCTGCGACAGACCAAGGTAAAAAATTTATCAAACGAAACTTTCGGATCATAATAACTAAGTTCATTGGATTTCTAGAACTCTTAGCTATATTCCAATAATAAATTTTAAGCAAATGATGGATGGAGGAACGCTTAAATTCATTACTAACCAGAGCCATTTGTATTCTGTTTAGCATAATTTAAACAATCCCTTACGTTTTTATGTGAGGAAATTAGATCTTCAATGGAGTCATGTTCATAATGTCCATTTACAATGTACCAAGGACAATAACATTTTAGTAAAAAAAAAGAATAGTTGTGACTGTTGCAGATATAGTGTCGAGACATAGATGAGATCAAATAAAAGCACATCAATGGTTCCTAGAACAGCTTCCGTCATTTGTTGATTTCCTCCTAAGACATTTCAATAACAGATAAGGTCTTCAAACGGCATCAGCATATGAAGCAATACATTAAATAAGTTGGTCTATAATTGAAAAGTATACAGTGTAGCTTGCAGAGTAAAGCCTACACATTCTCCTAAAAAAACATAGCGTTTAAAAACGTATACCTTACATTACAGTGAAATTCAAAAAGATCATTTAGATCACAGGTAGTAGACTTCGGAAAGAATTTTACATATACCTAACCTTTAATGTAAGGGATGCTCTAAATAGCACATTATTCAAACGAAGACATCCTGACCTATGTAATCCGACATTTCTCCTCGTCGAAGAAGTCCCTAACGTTTAAAATAAGATTTTGTGCTTGGTCACTTGTTTGTTATTGCGCATTATTTTACTGTCATTTTGGACAAATGTCACATACAAGGTGTAACGTTCCGCAGAATGGATGCATTGTAGGCGGAACCTCAAATTCAACCAATAAGGAATGGGCCCACAAAGGGAACGAATAGTAGTACTGAAGAGTATTGTTGAAGACGCTGTCTATATCAAATCAAAAATCTAAAAAAATCTACCTCTGCTTGTATAGCTTTACGACGTGCGTGTATGAGACTTTCAATGCCACGTTATGTACGAACTCCCGACGAAACCGCCATCACAGGATCAGTATTGGTCTTGATGTTGGATTACCACATCCTCCTGATTACTTCAAGACATATCAGTTTATTTTTTCTTCAAACAAGTTATTTACTGGCTGCCGACGATCTGAGTTAAGATGCGACATAGAACGTGGAATAATGCTGAGTCAAATTTAGTTCTAAGCCACTTTCAGATGTCTGTGTGAGTCCAAGCCGTGGGTATTCGGTTCTAAGTTAAGAGCTCTGGACATTAGGACAAGCCCGCTAAACGAAGAATTCTACACACTGCCGAGATTTACCTATTATGCAGGGTAATCACCAAAGTCAAACATTTCCATTACTCTAATCTTATGGGTGCCTAGCAATGCACGACCCGCTTCTAACGGAAATTTGTGGTTTGCAGGATCATGAGAATCTACTCGACAGGGTAATTTTTATATGCGAAATGACACCATTAGTCGTTTGCTGATTAAACCTTATATTTATATCAACTTTACTGCCATTAAATGACCAATAGTCATCGTCACCCATCGTTTTCTATATCTTTCACGGTGTAAGACCTTTCATTCCGTATTTTGCTTTCACTTGTAACATGAATAGTAATCGGAAAACTTAATTATAGCGAAGATTGTCTGTTGAAAACGACTGCTAATATTCTTAATACTTTGTATGAAAGGCTTGCGTTCGAGGAAACCTTTTCGATGACCACATCTGCGATTCAACTTAATTTGTAGTTATTTTTACCTTCATTGCTTCGCTAGATCGATACCGTACGCTCTCAGCAAGTCAAACCTTTTGCTTACCCTGGCTCTTGTAATATTCGTGCACTAAATTTAATATACGGATATATAACAATAAGATAACATGAACAACAAAATAGAATGCTTGAGTAAGAAAGAGATGACCATACAACAAAATTATTTTAGTAGGCACAAGTAGTTGACATATGTCATAATTAAAGTATATTTGCTACTGTGTTTATCTCTTTCTTACTCAAGCAATATGTGTTATTTTCTTGTTCATGTTATCTCATTGCTGTTATATATAATTGTGGACTCATCGGTATTAACTAACATGTTAACAATTTATTTCAATTTGGGGTAGTTTTGCGTTCGCAAACTCGCTATGATTACTGTATTACCGTGTTATTAATGTATTTCTGTGCATTATTGTCATCGCTCTGAATAAATGTGTTCATGTTTGAACACTTTCCGATTGCGTTTTTTGGATGGTATTCGTTATCTCTTTTTAGCTTGTCTTACGTCGCAGTTTTCTCCGCATGGCTTGATCGACAATATAGTAAGTTGTTGAACCTGGTGCCCTAGAGCGTTATGAGCGGACGTTGATAACGCCCACTCATTATGTCATCTCGAGAGGGCATAATGAGAGGCCGTTATCATTACGTACACAAAGCGCCCTAGGACGTTATGAACTGATCTGATAGCTTTTCAAGTTATTTGCATATTCAAAGTGGAAAATAAAACGTTATATGCACCACCGGAATTACTTGATGTTCATAGCCCTTGGGCGACTTATATAGCCTCGGGCCAGAGCCCTCAGGCTTGTAAACTTGTCGCCCTCGAAAAGCCATAAACGTCTTTATAATGCCGTCGGTACATAAACAACTATTTTAACTTCCCTGACTTGAGTGTAGTGACTATACTTGACACAGCGAACAAATACATTGGCTTCTGCAACCCAAATGACATATTACAAAGCTAACTGGAGCAGTATTTTAATAATTATTATTAAAGAATCAGAGATGGCGGTCCTTATAGTTAGACTTGATTTCAATTGACATTAAATAATTTTTTGAGGTTATGATACAAATAGAAACTTGGTTCAACTTAAAAAGCATGGCATTAGTACACTAACTTGTAATATGTAGAAATGTGGTCTGGCTTTTGCTAAATTGCATTATTGCCTACATATTACAAGTGCACAAATGCCATGCATTTCTATTTATATCATGCCATAACCTCAAAAAAAATTTAATATCAGTTAAAATTAAGTCTAATTATAAGGACCGCCGTTTTTGATTTTCTAGTAATTATTATTAAAATATTGATCCATTCAGCTTTGTAGTGTGTCATTTGGGTTGCATAAGCTAATCTATTTGTTCGCTACGCCAAGTATAGTGGAAAGTGAAGGTGAAGCATAACAAATGTACCTGTAACGTTTTAATGGTTATGGGGAACAGAAAGGGGGGGGGGGGTACACCAAGTGGTTTCACCCGTTGCAAATATGCAAGCTATAATGGTATTTCAAAAATAATATAAAAAATATAAAAATTCGCCTGTGTCTTACTCTACATCACACTGTTTTATTTTATTTCATAATCATTCTCTATAAGGAATAACCTCGCAATGTTACTCGTACGTAACGTACCCTTAAAGTGCATACCTTAAAAGTAAAAAAGATTAATACAGGTATATGTGGGACTTCATTAAAATTCGGGCCATAAAGACAAGGAAAAATAATTTTAAAAATACGTATTAACTCAATGCCAAAATGTTGATAGGTGTGACCACCGCGTACACAGAGTACACGTTATATAAACACAAGGTGCAATCTAGAGCAAAAGGTAGTTTGATGGCTAATTAACTTGGTCTCTTTCCACCTCATCACGGTGTTTTACGGTCACCAAAACAAACACGGCTACCTCTGCTGTCCCGCATTCTCTCATTACCGGAGTTCACAACTTTGTAGCAGTGAAGTTGACATATTTCGGCTGGAACGCACCGGGCAACCGATCTTATCAAGCAGACAGGCATCTTTATATTAATTATTCTCGTATTTGTAGCAGGCGCATACCTGCATGATGAGCAGGAATGTCGGGCATTCATTCGACTCTCAGTCGATTGTATCCTTTTCACGTGTGTCATGCTCGAATTCGAGGTCGAGCCCTTTGATATATTATTGTCGACGAAATTATAATGAGTTTGTATCTGCTCGCTCGGAGTGAGCATCGACCGATGTAGGAAATGTATACCCGTTCCGTTGCCCCGAATTAATTACTGCCTTGTTCCTCGAGCCTGGTTTAAATTTCAAAACGGCTCTGATGAAGTACCGTTTTTTAGGTCGTTTTGTTTGTGCCACACAATACTTTTGGCTGTGGGGCGAAGGCAGGGTGGATTATCTCAAACGTACGTCAACCTTTTCATTTGGCATAATGTATAGAAAGCTTTAATCCTGCGGGAGATTATGAGTGGAGATTTCATGATGGGATCAAGCCGGGAGGTTCGGGTAAAAACAAAATTGAGATAACGCTATTGTATTACGTTAGAATGGCGTATATTCTATAGCAGCCTTCGAATGCGCATTGAAAGGTTTTACCTGTTATAATGTTTAAACAAGCTGGAAATATTTATTGTTTTGAGGACTCAATAGGAGCATGTCTTGTCGATTTCACAATGACACGATGAGTCACCTGATAATAAATGTGATTTAAAATAAAATGTAAGCTTGTGTGAAATACTACTGAACATTAACGATGTTTTTGTATTTCGTTATATCAAAGCTAACTTTTAAGCCGACTACGTAAGTGGCCTTTTTATAACGACAATAATTTTTGCATTAATGCAGATGTTACCGCCGAAAATATTTTTAATGTCTTTAATCAAAAAGGTGCACTACAAGAACATTAACTTCTGCTAGGTCGAACAACGGTTGATGAGTGTTCACAATTGTGTACAAGATAGGTACAATATCTTAATGTTTCGGCTTAGCCGCTCGCCTATACTTGAGCCGCCGAACAGATAGAGTGGAGCAGGCAACCCAAATAACATATTACAAAGGTCACTAGATAATATTTTAATTATAATTACTAAAAGGATCAGAGATGGCGACCCTTATAATTAGAACTAATTTCAATTGACATTAAATAACTTTTTGAGGTTATCATGCAAATATCATGAGATAAAAACAACTGATCGCCAGGGGGCTGTGGAAATGAATAATGTGTTGGTGGCACTCTAAATCTATATCAAATTCGAGGTTAGCAGGTTAGGTTTTGCGTCACTCTGTGTGAAAACTGACGGAAAACCTAACCTGATAACCTCGATTTTGATATCTTGATATTTGCATGATAACCTCAAAAAGTTATTTCATGTCAATTGAAATTAGTTCTAATTATAAGGGTCGCCATCTCTGATCCATTAAGCAATTATAATTAAAATAGTATCGAGTGACCTTTGTAATATGTTATTTGGGTTGCCTGCTCCACTCTATGTGTTCGTCGGCTCAAGTATAGGAATAGTATTTCACGTACCTGTTCATAGTTGCATTGCGAAGGGCACGGTAACGGTGATCGATCGATGTAGTCAGCCGATCGGTGACGGTGAATATGTGACACATATAAGAATATAAACTGCATTAAAATGTTCTGTACTGACATATTATGCTATATTGGGCGCTCAAGGGACGTTCTTCAACGTTTATCATCAACAAAATAACTGTTGATATGCTCGCTCCTTTGATTCTTATATTCTCTTGCACACCCATTCATTAATGCTTTTCTACTTCTTTCCCTTATCAGTAGTGTTTTTTTTAAGTTCTTTCTCTTAACTTTAGTTTTGGAAGCCTTAGATCGGGGTTCGGTCTTAAGTGTAATTATCCATCCTACAGTTGCTTGGTAGATTTTTGTTCTTAGGTCATCATTACAGAAACGCTCTCATTCAAGAATGTTGTTATCTTGTTCGTTACTTTTACTAGATATTGTACTTCATTTCACAACTTGTAATTTTAACGGCCTTCAATATATCGACCATATCTATCTTTTTCGCTTTTGCGTTGAATAATTAATGCCAATTTTAGCTCAATGCAACACAACACCATCATTGAAGTGCTTAGTTTATTATACATTAAAAGTAGGTCACTACGTACCGTCACCATGGTAAACGACCATTCTATTACCACAGCGTAGGCATAAAAGCTAGAAAATTATGTAATCACTTTGACTGTAGAGCATACGTCTTAGTTTCAAATTATTGTTGTAATCGCTAGTAACGAGTTGTATATCATTCTGAACCCATGCCAGAGTATTTTAAGAGAAAAAGGAAAAATAGCGGTTTCTGCACTGACTCATGGTCCTGTATGTGTCACGTATACTATAAATGTCCTAAATATGTATATTGAACCTGATAAAGTATATCTAGTAATCGACGGTATGGTATGTAAATGATATCCAGAACTACTTATTCTGCTTCCACTCAGAAACTAAATGGTTGCATATTCGTTTGCAATAACGTCCTATATCTCTTCTGCCTGCTGGTTCATGTATCGTGGTATATACTGTTTAAGTGCTGTAAGTAGCTGTCTTACATTCTTCTATACTGTATTTAGCACTCTTTCAAAAGTATTTTCATCACTAAGTATTAGATCATCTGCGAACACCAAGTAGTTGATGTATAAATCATTGTTTAGTTTCACTCCTGGGTTTACCAGCTTTTCCCATCGTGTGTTCTGTGTTGTGCATTAAATATTTTTTATTAATAAATTAGGATTGACTTTTAGTTTTCAAAAATTATTTTTAATGGGGTCAATGTTGGCAGTTGTAAATTTCCCAAATCCGGCTTGAAACTTAGAATTTATAGTATTGTAGAACCAGGTTATTTCTTGACAGGAGATGGAATTTGTTGGTTGCTATCAGATGTAACGGGGGTTGGCCAGGCCTAACCAATCCTTTACAGACAATTTTTGCCTTCGTATATCGTTACAAATGAATATACTTTCATTGTTTAAAGTATATTGATTTAAATTAATAATAAAGAAGCTTATACAATTAATGTGTGTTGTGTTTTAACCTACTATTCAAAAACACGATCGTATGCACTTAGTACAGCGTAATTGTATACATTGTTGGCAATTCGGCCTACTACACTTCGCGTAATGCAAACCTTGTCGAAATGCTCGCTGTATTAATTTGTAATATGACCTAGTGCGTTGATAAAACTGCCGAGTCTTTGTTTACAAACACTTAACTGGCACGCTTCAAACTAGTTCTTGTAACCTAATTACATGCACTGTTATATTTACACAAGTTCAGTTCATTTTACACTTTTTGCTAAATCCATGGTCAAACAAAAGTTTGAACAGCAGTTATGTCAATGTTAACCTCTTAAAGGAATATACCGTATTTGTTGAGCATAGTGCAGGTCATTTTTATTTAAAATATTGTTTTGTCTAACAGGCACCTGAAGTTAGTCGATAAATTTTATTAAAGTCATTGCCTGTTTTTGAATTATATGTAAAAAAATCAGGAAGAGTATATTTTAGCTAAGTAGAGATGTTTTCGGAAAGAGATATTTCGGCGACCCTGACTCACCTTGTCTCAGGCCATTTTCCTACATGGAATGAAGTTCCCGAACTTTACTAGAAGTGTATATTCTGTACAGAAGACATTTTTCTCTAATTTGTTGCATATGTGCACATTTCTTTAAGACTGCTTCTAGGTCAAGATGATTCTTTAAGTGACTGTATGTAGAAACATTCTAATGCTCCTTTGATTTAAAATCCTTGGTTTTTTAAATATGTACTAGTAGTGTGATTCTGTTTTTTTTCTGCCAAAGAAAATTTATAAGACGAACGGTTATTGAAAAAAGATAGGTTCAGTAGCAACTGGCCGCTAACGTAATTTTTAAAAGTTAATTGGAGTTGCAGTTTTAATAAAGACGCAGAGAATATTAACAACTGTTTAGGTATTAATGAAATTTTAACGCTGAAAAACTAAATTACGAGAAAGCGTGCTCTGGATGGGTGTGACACATCGTTCAGCGAAACTTTTATAAACTAGAATAAAAACTCGGAGAAGTAAAATACGAGGGGTTGCTCGGAGACTCTGATATGTGGGTTATTTCGGGTTAACGTTAAGCCTAACACTTCTTGATAATATAAGAAGCGACACTCTTCCGCGTGAACTATATGTATATTGTTTTTGTAGTGTCTTCGCGCGCCCTACTTTCAGTTTTATCTCGTTACAGAAGTTTTCCTCTTCCGAAACATCTATTCCTGCAAAGCTCATCCATATTTCAGATCATATGTGTATTATACGCACTTCAGGCGGCCTAAGCGAACGATATTCATGAGGAGGGCGATGATTTATGCGGGGACGGCGGCTAAACGCGAACGTGGGGCGGCAGCGCCGTTCGCGTGCGGCACCCTCTATCGTCGTCAGCAGGAAGCACACACATACACACCTCGCTCTTCGCATTATACCTCATCGTGGAGATCAATGGCCCGCCATTAAAAATACCTGCACACGGGAAGATCGAGGGAGACTGATTGCGAGATTTGCGACGGTGTTTGATGTCCCGATATAATACGGGTCGCGCTAAATTAGATGGATTCCTGATATGATCGGGTCTGAAAGGATAGATTGCCATCGAGTTTGGGGCTATCACGACGCCCATGCCGATCGACTTCGACTTGATTGAACGCGCAGATCTGTCGCCGATTACACAAATTACCCGAAATTAAATTCCGTCCGATACAAATCACTCCCGAGATGACTTAAAGACTACTAGAAAGGATGCTTTACTAAATAGTCTCTTGATTATCTAAATTAAGGCGACAACGAATCAAAACCACGAACCGATGCTTAAAATGTTGTTATTGATGTGCGATTAAATGTGAGGTGGCGCTTCTCAATTGATTCTTACTACTCTTGTCTTCTTACCCATTTTATTGTTTAGCAAATATCGCCCTAGCATAACAGGTTTAAGAAAGCGAAATGTTTGTTGCGCGTGGTACAAGTAGTAATCTGGTTTAGAAAATAAAAAACTCGAAATAACATACATATTACGAATAGCCACCAACTGAGAAACGCCCAAATTAACATTGATAACCCAGTTTTTAATGATATAGCAGAAATTTGCACTTATTCGGATAGCAGTACGAGTATATAAGAATACATCGTCATCAGCATCAAATGCAGACTCAATAAATTTAGCCCAGTACTACGTATAGGCTTCCTCATATTCCTTCTATTTTTGTCTGTCCCTCGCTTCTCACATCCAGTTTCAACCATCCGTTTTTACTATGTCATCCCTCCAACTTAGATACGGTGTTCATACACCCCCCTTTCTCAAAACTACTATAATTCATCTATTATCTGCTGGTCTCGCTAACTGGTCGGCTCTCTTTCACTTTGATTTTGCTGTTGTTACTCCTTTTACTATAAAGGAAGTATTGGATTCACCCCAAAAATTCGAAATTGAGTTTTCAACAGATCTTCACGTTTTAGAGTCCCCTGATCCCAAAAAACATATTTTTTTTCATTGGTCTGTCTGTCTGTCTGTCTGTCTGTCTGTCTGTGTGTGTGTGTGTCTGTCTGTCTGTGAACAGAATATCTCAAAAACGAAAAGAGGTATGGCGTTGAAACTTCATATATAAGTTTTGTGTACTATGTAGATGAGACAGCAAGCTTTTAAAGAAAATCGCATAACCGGAAGTAGGTGTTTACTCTTGAGATTTTTCAATTTTTTTCGATTTTTTCAAAAACGGCTCTAACTATTTTTTTTAAACTTTACATTTTTACTACATTTTTAATGTGTATTGATGTAAAATAGGTGATTTTCCAGTTGAATACTTCTAAATTGGGTTTCTTTTGTTTTTTTTCTATTTTTTTTTATTAACTCCTATTTTAAATAAAACACCCGGTATATTATTACATTTTTGAATTCACCTTAAAATTCTAGAGAGAATTTGTCTCTTCAACTAACGCTCTATTTTGTACCGTTTTTGTAGTATTTGTAATTTTTGAAAATTTTTGACAAATGGCAAAAAATTAAAAATGAAATTTTTGACCAATTATAAGAACACTGTAAAAGGAAGTTGTGTGAGTGTATCACACCAGATTTTTTTCAGTAAACTCTAGTACAAAATACATATGAATGTGAAAAAGGTATCCTCAAAATTGGATCTGAAAATGTTGATACAACCCCAATAACGTATTATACAATTAGCTCTTCAAGCTAAGTTGGTGAAATTATTTGTAACTATAGATAAAACTTAGGTCTAACACTTTGAATTTAAATTTTCAGTTTGCAGCAAATACACGCGAATTCATTCCCTATCAGCAAATTCACAGTACTGCCTTCAGGAGAGACGCTCTAGAACACTGTTGTGAATTCCGACGACGATGACCTAGTTGCTTGACTAAATATACGAAATAGGGGTAGTCTTTTCTTCTTCCTCCTCTTATTATAGGCCAGTGGCCTGTTTCTAACCACAAAGTGGTTATATGAGCCCCCTTTACTAGTGAGTCGAAATGAAAGAAGAGTTCCTTTATTAGGGGTTAACGACTACCACACGCTTTAGCGTGGTAACACGGAAGCGTACGATTTTTAAAACCTTATAGTCTCCGGGAATCGAACTTGGACCGGCCCCTAAGAGGCGAGCATTTGCTCGTTGGGTAACCATAGAAGCAAGAAAACACTGCTGTTTTTTTATTGAAGAATGTATGTATGTATAATCTGTAACCTCATTTACCTTCCGGTTTAGAGGCTGGTGTTTTATGCACTGGCATCTGGCGGTAGAATGCTCAACTTGCCCCGGATTCGGGATACAAAGTTGGAGCGCGCTTTTAGTACTTGCGCAGCAACCATTGTGTGATGTGTGTCTTGGTGATGTGTTGACCTTATTACTCCACCTCTTAGGTCTGTGATTCTGTGTAGAGCACAGTTAATTTGGCACCTAACTGTGAATGGTCTCACCGAGCCCGATTCCAATCGCCAAGGCTGCAGAAAAGATCCGGCCCCCGCGGGATTCGAACCGAGGACTTGCTTAATGCAAGCCTGGCGCTTACCCAACTGCTCCACGCGGCGTCTTATTTTTATTGAATAATACCCTAGTCATAATCTATAATTGACTATTCAACACTATAACATTAGAGTTCCTATATATAAAGAGTTGGGACATTGGATCCACAAATCAAGGATCACATGATTCAGCAATAATATAATTCATTTTTTTTTTATTTGAAAGAAGTAAGACAAACAAAATGAAATTAACTGACATGTCAAATCACAGAATTCATTCAGTTAGAAATCTGAAGCAACTTGCAAAGAAAATACTATGTATGTGGAATTATTAAAACTTAATAATTTTGCCGGCTCAAGTATTGGAATCTTGTGTTATGAAAAACCTCTGCTTATAATCTTACGTGTGAGGTAGGATGTTTAGTGTCAGCTGTAAATCTGGTATGAATACGAATTTAATCCTCGACAACTAATGTTAAGAGACTGAGGCGAAGTAATTCAACCTTCCCAATGGAAAATTGTCTTTTTCTACTGATTAACACTGACCTGAATAATCTGCCGTTTGATGCTTTCAATTCACCATCGCTTAGTTCGTTTTCCTCTATTTCAGAATTTACACATTTATTTAAATCTGTTTGCCAAAAATTGAATAATGTTTGAATATCATTATATATCAGTGTCGTTTTTCCATGTTTAATTAACCATTGATCATCCAAATGTTCATTACATAAACGGCTTGTTGCCTTAAAATCCTCAATTTGCTGTTAGTTACCCAGACACGCTTTATTTTCTCATTATTCCTTAGAAAACAATGTAAAGAATATCCCAGACCTGTTCGATTTTTCCACTTAATCGCTGAATAAACAGCCATTGCACAATATTCTTTGTTTTAAAAATATTTGGTAAGTATTTGTCACAACTGTCACAAAATATGATTCTAATTTGTATACAAGGCAATCACATTGCAGACATTTGCTTTTTTCAACCAATAACAGCAGTATATCACTGAATATTGGGCACCATGCAAAATATTCACAAAACAATGTACGTACTCAAAAAATAAATAGCCTTGTTGCGAAGTATCGCTTAGCAACGATGTTCTGTCCTTAGTGATATCGCTAGGTTACGTAACACTAAACCCCAACAAACTGTGTGGCTTGTTTTAAAAATTTTAAAATGCTGTGTTTTGGAAGTATTCCGCTGAATTTAATTGAGAATGAATAATTATATTAATTGTTGGATTATTTTTCAATAAAGTTAATCATTATGTATTAATATTGTTAAATAGTCGTACCAAATACCACTCGAAGTGAATATATATTTTTTAAATATTTTGCCATTTCCATAGAAATTATTGCAAATTTCACTCAACAAAATCACATTTAATGTGATTTTGTATCGTGAAATTTAAACGCAATAATTTACATGGAAACGACAAAATATTTGTCAAAAATATATCCACTGCTTGTGGTATTACCCTTGGAAATTCTGTATAAGCATGATACTGTTACTAAATGCTAAAATACCAGTTCGAAATTTTTATACATTTTACTTTCCAGTGGCTAAAACTAATGTCCTTGTAAAATCTCCCATTTATATTATGTAATTATTGTAATATTGTTAGTGGAAAACTTGATAGATTTTGTTGTAATCTAAAGCAAGTAAAATAGTAAAAGCCTAGAATGGCATTTGTGAAGACTAAATAAAATTATTTCTTTGTTCTAACTGTATCAACTTTGTAGTATATTCGTGTTTCACATCTCTCACTACCAACATCTCCCGAGACGCCTATACCCACATCGTGCTCGATGGTGGCTACTTGCTCCACAAATATGTGTGGTACTGAAACACTTCAGTGAAGACCATCATTGACGGATACATTAATTTTGTGAAAAACCATTTTGGGACAGATGTAACCATTGTCTTCGATGGATACCCGGAGGACGCCTCTCAAAAAAGTACAAAAAGCGCCGAACGTCTCAGACAATACTCCGCCCTCAACTGCAGTGACACGAGGCACTTCTTCCCAGCTGCAGCTATTTCATCGTGACTTACATCTGGGCGGAGGAAGACTTCTGCTTGCCTGAATAGTGCTGAATTCTTGAGGAAGGTGTTGACAAATTTGGTTTTCCCCTGTCAGAAAGGGGCAGAGGTCGTGTCGCACCCGCTAAATGCGTGAAGAAACATAATTACCCCAGCAGAGTAATTACAGGTTCTGGTGGTGAACGATGTAGATGAATATTGGACGTCTGGCTCCCCTCTTCTGCCTTTCTGGGGGTACTCGTAGATGGTGTATTTTTTGGAACTTAAACCAACTAACAACACAAGCAGGTCCACATCTTCCCCGATGATTACAACCTTCTCAGAAGAGTCAGCTTTGGTGATGGCAGCTCTAACAATGTTAGCATCAGCGTCCTCTTCTGAAACTGTCACCTCAACACCGTGCTGCTCAAATCCAGTAGTTCTATCAACCTACACTTATTAGTGTCGTTTGATAAGAACTTCTCTTCCTCCGCCCAGATGTGAATCACGATGAAATAGCTGCAGCTGGGAAGAAGTGCCTCGTCGCGAGATATGGAGGAAACTGACTCCACCCTCAATGACCTGATATACCTCCAGTTCATCAGGTCAGAAGCTACAGCCTAAAGTCAACCTCGCCCGTTTGCCGCCAACCACAGATGCTGCAAAACATCATGCTTATCGTGTGTATTACCAGTAGCTCTATCAGCCTACGCTTATTAGTGTCATTTGATAAGAAATTCTCTTGTGTGACGTTGAGAGTAGTTGAAGTTAATAGGAAAATGTCACTGCAGTTGAGGGCGGAGTATCGTCTGAGACGTTCGGCGCTTTTAGTACTTTTTTGAGAGGCATCCTCCGGGTATCCATCGAAGACAATGGTTACATCTGTCCCAAAATGGTTTTTCACAAAATTAATGTATCCGTCAATGATGGTCTTCACTGAAGTGTTTCAGTGCCACACACATTTGTGGAACAAGCAGCCACCATCGAGCACGATGTGGGTATAGGCGTCTCGGGAGTGTTGGTAGTGAGAGATGTGAAACGCGAATATAAAGCTGACTTAGTTCCCTTCCTCATTCCAGCTTCGTTGAACAGAGACATTGGGTAAGGGGCCAATTCATACTTGAAGTGGACTTTCAACTCTGCGTCGGATTTTTTGCTGAGCTGGCCCTTTTCAAAAGTTCGTCAATGACTATAAAAACCACTGTAAACTTTCTCCACTTAGTTTAACGACATTTTCCGCCGACATGTTATGAAAAAACATTAATTAAGGTGTTGGTGAAGGAAACGATGTTACTTAACTTTCAACCAAAAAGGAATTTTTTTCATCTTTTCGTTTTTTGTTATTTCTGACGAGACTATCTGAGCTACAAGGATCAGCCTTAGCTCATATTAAAGCTTATTAAATTTCCTACAACTTTTATGACTTTGAATTTTCTGTAAGACGTGTCATTTTGCCGGTATCCCAACTCGCAATATGCAGAAAACTTAAAATTTTCACTTTTTGAAAAAAAGGTCAATCTTTGAAAAGCTGTATCTCGATAACTATATAACTTACAAAAACGATGTTGATCCTATTTTGTGGAAAATTTAATTTAATTTAAAAAAGCCGTGAAACATTTGTTCCAACAAACGCATAGTTTAGGAGATCTTGTCAAAAAACCGAAAAAAGTCTGAAAAAGTCGCTGTTTTTCGACCGCCATTCAGCGAGCACAGTTTTCTGAAGGTTGCAAATCTGGATTTGTAGTACCAGTAATGGTCCGAAACACCTCTGCAAAAATTATTAATACCCCATTTAATGTTAGTTCACGCATTTTTTGTGTAACATTTGACTGGGCTATTAAGCTTTAAACAATCTACAAAAATCAAATAATTAATTAAAAGTCATTCCTACTTGGTAAGATAACTAAACTTTCACAATAAGTATTATCGTAAACCTAACCAAAAATGTTTATTTCAGATTACAATTTAAAAATGTCAATATGTAAACCAAATGTAAACTCACAATCAAACACTGAAGAAGGCTTACAAATAAGCTGAATATATATTGTTTAAGAAATTTGTAATTTTTTTTTCATGCAACATATATGACCCTGAAATTACCCAACAAGAATTGTATGTCTACGTTACTTCCCTATACTAGTAGCATGGTAAGGTAACAATGTAATGTCTGCCATGTTAGTAGTTATTTATATACTAAGGATGCAAGAAGGCGTTTATAACCGGCGTCGTAAAAAGCACGACAAAGACCATAAAGGCTGTTTATGCACGAGGTGCATACAACATTTTATGTACAAATCGGAATATTCACCATGAAAACCGGATTCTCAAGTTTTAGAAATTTTGGCAACCTACGATGTCACTAATTGCCACTTTTCTAAAACTAACAAACCAGTAAAGTACATTATAGCCCTTAGGTTGTAAAGTGACACATTACGCCCTCAAAGAGATAGTATAAAGTGACTAATTCCGTCTGGTCGTCCCTAATTTAAATATTAAAGGTATTGGTAAAGTCTGTGTCAGAGAAAACGTAAATAAAAAGAAATAACTTCAATAGAGACATCATTTTGGAATCATCGGAACCACGACTTGAATTCGCCAAGTACTAGCCACTTTCTCTTTCAAGAAAGGTTAACGAAGCATTCAGGAGGCACAGTTGGCGCAACAATCCGGATTGTCCGATCGTAGGCGGGAAAAACGAGATCTAATCAGATCGAACCGACAAGGAGCTATAATCGATAATTAGCAGTTGTTGTCAGCCTGCTGACCTGCAACTTATCAAGCATCTATTTGTCAAAACCAACTTGTGCGAAATGTTCAATGGCGATTTGACCGCGCATTCTGACCTTAATTTTTCTTGACGGGCGTCAGTCACGGACATCTTCAATTTTCCTGCTGCTAGTACTTGGGGATTTATCTTGGCGGAGGCATTTAGGCGAAAATTCCGAATAAAGGCCAAGTAAACACGGGGAATCCGGTTCGCATTAAGGTACGGCCCGAATTCAAAACATTCCGCAAAAAGTAAATGACACGAAAAAATGTTAATGGAGCTGCTCCGTATTGTGTAGGCGCAACGCACAAATTAATGACGGCGTGCTCGAAAATTACCCGCGTCATTTAGCAGGGCCGACGTAGAAATTAAAAATGTATAAAGCTGCGCTTTTATTCGGTATCGCGAAACCACCACCGCACAATTGCACCGCTTTCCACATCGTTCACTGCAAAGTTGATGTTTTCCGCCTCTTAAACTTGGAGTAGCCGTTAAGTGCACGCGCATACGATACGGTGATCAGGATTACGCGGAAGTTAATGACGACAGACCGCTTCGTTTTAAATTTTAGGGATTAGGCGGAACTAGACCGAACCGAAATGCATTTGCAGCAAGCACCAAGGGGTTAATACTTAAATGGGAAATTAGGGAATCTGCTACAAGGGGCTTATTTATTTTCCCTGGAGATTTACTGCGTGGTTTTGTAGAGTACAATTACTTCAGGAAATATCTTTCAGAAAGGCAGGAACATTTTAATTTCTGATTTATTTTTGTAGTAGCGCACTGTTAGATTTAAAATTATAAATACGACAGTATCCACACGTCGGCGCCGTTTTGTGATTTGAACTCTTTGAACTGGCATATGTTTACCCACATTCTAAAAGTTCCATTGCGGAACAACATTTTGGATCTAACAAACAAATTTTCAGTTTCAGTAGGACCCACCCACATGCTACATATCGAAGCGGAAAAAGAAATATATTCAAGAAAAGAGTATAAATTGTAAGAAGAGAAACTTATGTAAACTCGATTACATAATTAAAAGAAAAGCGATCAAAGCAGTAGTTCGGGTGTGGCTTCGGGACAAGAAGATTTTGGAAAATTATCACTTATAATACCATGAGTAGTCAAAGTTATGTCGACTATTTTTGCGGTGGTGTCACGAATGTCCATTGCGCTTTGGTACGATTAGGACGAGTGCGCTAGCACGAGTCCTAATCCCAAGCGCAATGGACATGAGTAATGATACCACCGGAAAAATAATCTACTTAACTTTGACTAAGAATGGTATTCGAGGGACTATTTAATGAACCAAACTACTTTTTCAAATTAGTTTTCAGTAAATCGACCAAAAAACTACCCAATTTCTATAGTAACAGAACACTAATATTGACTTTTTCTAATAAAAATCACATTTGTTTAAAATAGTCACTTGAATACCTTCTAGGAAGATATATCCACTGATATATTTTTGATTGGTCAAGAAACATCAGAATTCTGGATTTTCATTGGTCACGTTTTGACAGATGACAGGTGAATTGAATAGTCAAAGATATTTCTTTTTCCGTTTCCCAACTTTTGTCGGCTTCTAGTAGTGAACTACTTAACAAACGTAATATATTCAGCTAGAATCGTCCATGGATTTACGAGATATGATTCCCTGGATTTCACCCAATATACGCGAAATTTAAGTGCATTATCACGGTTAACCCAATTTTGTAAAAAAGAATAACAGCCATTCACTACAAAGCGGCAATAGTAAATACATAATTACTAACGAATTGACCGCAACATAAAAAATCTGTAAAATGTTTACCCAGAACTTCCCTCGTCGACATTGTGACACTAAATAATTTTAAAAATCAAATTAAGTTAGGAGTAAAAATATCTTCACGTGTCTAATACATTAATAGTAATTTATTGTATAAGGGCCGGTTTCTGAAACAAATTTTTAACTGACCGTTAACAAACGAGCCCATTAATTTAACTGATCCATAAAATTACGTCGGGTTTCTGAAAACAATCTCCATTAGTTTATAGACCGGTTAACTAACTACGGGTTCTACACTGAACTAGTAGTCATCAAAAAATGCGATAGATGCGCTACTATCGCCTCCGTCAAAATTGACAGAATAATTCAAAACTTTTTGTGTTTTGGGTGAATCATTTTTGCTAAATTATGGACCCCAAGCGAATGAGAGGAAGAATTTCACCGAGGGGGAAATGTTTTCCTCTTCAAGGTGGTTACCACCAAATATAAGTCGATCTTGGAATTGAAAAATAAACAATCCTATGCGGTAATCACCGCAAGAAGGAATTTGGCTTGGCAAGAGATTGCTAGAGAATTTAATTCGCAAAATCAAATGTCCATCGAACTGCCAAGCAGCTTCATGCGCTGTACGATAATTTAAGAAAAAAACATTCTGGGCACACGCGAGTACGAAAGTGCTGCCAAAAGAACTGATTCTGTTATATGAAAGTCTTCAAATCTTTCAGTTTTTGTTAAAAACACTAACATGTCTCGATATACGCTACCACGTGCAAAGAAACCGTTAATTCCATCTCCGGCGCGCAAACGCAAGTGCTACTGCTAACCTATGCTTTGCTACATATTTGTATTATTGGTGGTCTAGGCACATTTTGTTACATGAAAATCTTGGGATTCATATTAAATTTGAACAGGAACAATACCAAACAACGCCAAAACAACGGTTTCACGGTTTTTTATACTCTTTGGCACTTTTAACCTGAGCTGTCACTTAATTTAACTGACCACATTGCTGCGTTAATTTAAATGTGCAAATACGCACAGTTAAAGTCAAATTGACGTTTCAGAAACCCCTTTACTGCTTTATGGAACAGTTAAACTAACTGGCCCGATAAATTAGTTTCCAGAAACCGGCCCTATTAGTGTTTTAGATGGTGTTTAAGAATGTTTAAACGCGAGAACTCAGTTCGAGCGTTTAATTTTCTTAAATGGATAAAACGCAACTAAAACACGAATGCAATACAACGTTTTTCCAACAACTCAATAAATATCTACGTTTTGTATTGACAGCCATGAAAAGTCATAGTGACAATTTGGAAAGTACCGAAAGATCAAATGTTATACGTTTGGCAGTACTGAAGTGTCAATCTATGTCAAATTCGAGAGGTTAATAGGTTAAGTTTTGTTTGTTATTTGACACAGATTGATGCAAAACTTAACCTACAAATTTCGAATTTGGCATAGCTTGACAGTGCTACCACCAATGCAGTAGTAAGTGACATGGTTTTATCCCACTAGTGGAATAAAGTAATTTCATTATTCCACTAGTGGATAAAGTGCTACTTTAGACGGTTCATAAGTGTGGATAAAACTTCAATTATAAGGTGATTGTTAATAAATATATTTTTAAATAAACAAATGTAGCCCGGTGGGGGGATTTGAACTCCGCCGCATCTGCGAAGAGTGACATTGGCACGAATGCCGCTCTTATTATTGAAACATTTCGACTCTTTTGTGACGTTGTCCTGTATGTGTTGAGTCCTATTTTCTGCAAGTGTAAACCTGACCTATGTGAAAATTATTACTTCTTTATTTTCAAAATTAACGCAAAAATAAACAAAATGTTATTTTTTTAAGGTGCTCACCCTGTATATATTTGTCTGAAATTGTACCGGTTTCATTCCAGGTATCATAATGTGTATGAAAAATATCATCTTCCTCCGACAAATAGTTTTTGAGTTATACCGCCAACAGACAGACAGACAGACAAACGAACGGAATTGAGAAAACCTGCTTTTCGTCGTCTAGGGACCCTGAAACGTGAAGATCTGAAGAAATCTCGGGAGATGATTTTTTCGTGATTACAATACTTCCTTCGTCTTTCAGACGAGGGAAGTAAAAAGTTAAGGTATGTTTACGACCTTCATGCGCATTTTATTACAGTTCCGTGATTCGAGCATCATTGCATAAATACTTAAACCGTACTTTATAAAAGCTCTCATTAATTTAAGCACCGTAACTGCAAGAAAACTATATAAACAAAGGCATTGGAGCACCATATAGCGGAACAAAATAAAAACCAACCAATTCAAACCGAGCTCTGTGGATTAGTGGTTAGCACGTCTGCTTAGCATTCAAAAAGTTCTGGGTTCGATACCCGTGGCCGTCTGCTCCGATTCACGTTTTTAGGTGGTTTTCCTGAGTCAACAAGGTTACCTTCTTTGAGGCGAATGCCGGGGCTGTACTTCTCCAACTTTCTTGGACTCTCTTCCATTTTCTCGCCCATCTTGAAATTGTCGTTATTGGCTGGAAAGCGACGCAAGGTCCCTATAGCAACCCGCCCCCACTTGGGGGAAACGAAATGACTTTGAACTTTGAACCTTGCTTTATAACAGAGAAAAAGGTGAGCTAAAGGCGGACGCAGATGAGGCACTAGAAACATTGAGGGAGTGTTTTACATAATTACTAAATAAAAATTATATAGAAGAGAAAGATTGTGAGATAGAAGAAGTAGATCAGTTGCACGTGATGAGAAAGAACTAAATTACCTGCTTTAGAAGCTGAGGCAATCATTAAAAAGTCTAAAATGCAGTATAGTTAGAAGGGAGGATGCCATACGAGGACTTAACCGATGCAAATAATACCCAATGTATTATTACTATTATTGTTTATTTCCCAAAATAAATAGTGTAATATTATATATATTTTGCATAATAAATATAAACTTTTAAGGACGTGATGGCAGTCAGATGCCTCTCTAAAAGAGAGTCCCTTCTCTAACTTTAATATGACTCAAGCAATGGCAATAGCAATAACAATAAGACAGAAATGATCAAACTTATATGAAATACTTATGTTCTCCAAATGCAACTATAAACAGATTGCAGGTACTAGTTGCCGTGTGTTCCTAGTAGCCAAGAAGATTGCCTTTAGTGCGGCTTGGCTGCCAGAGCAAATATAAATTTTGTGCTCTGGCTATGTCCTGCCCTTGTCCCTTGTTGCCGCCGATAGGATGGCAACTTTTGCTTGGAATACCGTGGTGAATATTCCTAAAGCATAGTTTTCTTGTACTCCTCGGCATTCTATGTAAATTCCTGTTTCAGAGGATTGCCTTTCCGCCACTCGAGAACAGTCCGTGTAGCATATTAAGGCATTCGGCTGAAGGTGAGCCCTTTTTTGCTCCCATTTTTCCCTTGTTGGGATTGTGAGAGAGTATCCGTTTTCTAACCTTAGCCGGTCCTCTGCTTTGGTTACCCTGTAAGCTGATAGAGGTATTTCTCTAGCTGCCACTTTGGAGATCCTTGCATGGCCCTTGTGAACCCCCTGATCATTCCAAAGCTCCATATCCCGCATTCTGAGGTGGGTAGCCATGTCCTCTCTTTTTATACAAGTGTCAAGGCGTGGGAGGCCCGATGTTACCTCAAGTGCGATCGTTGGGGTTGTTCTCATTGCCGCTGTACGGTACAAATTGCAATAAGCTTTGCGTAGACAAGCATTTATGTGTTGAGGAAATCTTAAATCTTTATCAAGTATAATTCCCAAATGTTGGCTGAATTCGTATATAAAATTAGCGTGTCTTTAATTTTAATTTAAATTGCTTGTAAACATTAATTTCTGTGGTTAGCCCAACCAAATACAAGAATATCAGATTTTGATGGGTTGATACTGAGCGAAAGTAAAGCTGCCAAATCAACTCTGGTTTGAATGGTAGATATAGATTGAGAGAAGTGCTACATGAACAAGAAGAATATAAAGTAAACAATAGAGGACCCAGTATAGAGCCCCGGAGAACGCATATTTAACAAGGCGTAAGTCTGAGCGTTTCGTATACAATACTACGCACTTTTGTCTTTGAGTTAAAAAACTCTTACATAACAGCTCCCTCAAGCAAATGCAAAATGCTGCAATAATATAAGATGACCAATAATTAATAGATTAATTTACAAAAACGAAGGGTTAATTAACTTTGCATGTAAACTATTAACAACGTCCATAAAAAGCAAATTAATGACCAAAACTAATGGGATAATGACGTACACTAATGCAGGTTTAGAGGAGAATGAAAGGGAAGTGATGGCTCAAGAATTTATTTTAAAATAAATTCATATAGAAAACCAATGAATGCTGCTCGCTTCGTAGATTTTGAGTGAGCGAACGATAAAGATATATGAAAGAACTATTAGCAGTAGCGGTCAGCAAGATATTAATTAACATGGTAAAAAATACGCTAAAACAAATAGAGGGTCGGGTGGAGGTGACGGAGAAAACATTTAATAAGTTCGAGGTGAAAGTAAAACTGAGACAAGGGGATCACCTGTCAGCATTTTATTTAATCTGTATGAAAAGCAACTATTTAAAAAACAAGGTTGCTATATCGTAAGAAACATAATATCTTAGTGGACGACATCGTCATATTAAGCAACTAAGCAATTAAGTGTTAATGTACTTAATCGTTCCTCTAAAATAAAGTTACATCAAGGAACACGAAACTGCGAATATATAAACAGCAATCCAGCCATTTGTAGTATTTGTTAGGGAAGTCTGGGTATTGAGAATGGAGTGGACAACTCAATTAGAGATATGAACGAAGATAGTGGCAAAGAATATATTTAACGGCAAGAAAATTAATAACATTCGGGAGAGAAAAACAGATCCAAGGTTTATTTGATGAAGCAAATACCATAAAAGCACAATGAATGACTAAGATAGATGGAAAACATAATCAGGACTAAAATGTTAAGAAACTATTAACGTGTAGCATTGCATGGAAAAAACATCGAGGGGGGGGGGGCCCACAGAGGCTTAAAAAAGAAGGAAGAGGGAATTTAAAAAATATAACCAGCTGTAAAAAAAAGGTCAGTTAAAAATACATATTTAGGGTTAAGCAGCTAAATGGTGACATCGTCCTCTTTCCACACTCTAGGAATTTATATAAAGCCATATCTCTCTAGGGTGGCTTTGAAACATAGACTGGTGTAATTTTAAACACATATCTAAAAAAATAAATAATAGAAGAAATCTAAAAATAGATATGGCTTCAAAAGAAAAATTACATAGGAAAAAACAGCAATTGACATACGAAGGATATTATGAAGATGATTATGCTCGTTTGGGGGGACAAGTTTACAGTCCCGAGGGCTCTGGCTCGAGAGCTTGTAAGTCTACCGAGGGGTAGAATTATCAATTAATTCCCGTGGTGCATACAACGCTTTATTTTCTACTTTGAATACGTAGATAAATTTAAAAGCTTAAAAAACTTGAAAAGCAGTCCATAACGCTCTAGGGCGTAAAGGGCATAATGAGCGGGCGTAATCATTATGCCTCTTCTATATGCCCTAGGGGTTATGGAATGCTTTATACACCTCGTAGCACAGATATAAGCAACAAGTAATAGATCAGTTGAAAATCAATATTAGTATCCAATGTAATTAGGAAATAATGTTCTAATGTTGAATAAATCTCCGGAAATTGTACTAATTGAATACGCATCACAACATTTTGTAGTGTTTATACTTAGTGTTATGTATAGACTGCCAGAATTTGAGTAATCCTTAACGAAATCAGATTTAATTATTAAGAAACTAGCAAAGCTACAACATCGTGCGAGCTCTGATCAATGCTGAGTTGGCGCAATAGGTTTATCATTTCCATAGAAGGGTATCAGCGTGATACGTTTCCAATTCCGGCATTCGTTGGTCATCAAAGTTGAGCCGTACTTAATCTAGCAGTTTAACTCGAGCGCCGTAAATTGGTAACGTGTTCATAATTCGGATAGCGCCGGTGGCGCTGCAAACTCTCATTTAAGTTATTTGCGGGTCGGCATCAAAGGGAATTTAGATGACATGTATCTATTAGGTTGGTACCTCATCAGCGGCAGGGTCTCCGGGGACGCGCCATTAGCTAAGTGGCCGCCGGCGGACCCGCGTTATCGGGATCGGGACAACTTGCATGTAGGACCGCTATCTGCCTGACCCAAAGCGCCTCTTTGGCTGTCCCTCGTAATATCGCTGCGGCCGTTTTGCTTACAGAAACGATTGATACGCATCTAAATTTACCTCCGAGCAACTCCGAGCCAATAAGGAACGACCGCAATAAATCAGATTGAGGAGGAGCAAAACACCATGCACGGCAAACGGAATCATGTCTATTTCCAAGCCTTTTGATAAGACCTACTTTATATTCATTAGGAATTTAAGCGAAATTTCGAACCGTTTTTGACTCTAACGTTTCCGCATTCACTGGGACTCGCTGAGGTCCAGTGCACACGAGTGCCACTGGCTGTTTACTTACAGAAAGGGAATTAGTGTGCTCTTGTTCCTACGGCAGCTTAATTGATCCGAATTGATTTTATGTTTACATCTCGGGTGTATTTGTTCACTTGGCGGAATGGGAGCCCGAATTAATTTCTCCCTATCGCCATGTGCAGGTTTTGAAATGGCGCGGTGCGAAGTTTCCCTGAACTCGAGGAACATTAGGAATCCGTATTGCAATAAGTTAATTACAACAGACAAGGAAATCGACCGCATCTTGTCGTAGCTAAGATCAAATTTCAGCAACCGAATGAAACCTCTTAGACTTCAGCTCGGGGATTCCTGTCAACGTCCGTATTTCAGCAGTAACTAATAAACAGGGCTGACTTTTAGCTGGAAATTGCATTCCGCTTCGACTTACGAATGCTCATCGTGCGCTATGGATCTGAGTGCATCCCTAACCGTCTTAAGGGTTTTCCATTTCCTTGACGTGAGAAAATATATAATGTTATTTTGAAACCGTTAAAGTTACCATTTTCAAACAATCTTTCGTTTCCATAATACATTTTATAGAGGTAGTGACAACGTGACAACTTAACCATTATAATTATTGATGTTTTCCTGCAGATATTACCATGCTAGATGCATTTGCACCCCACGCATTTTAAGAAATTGTATCGAGCGAATTTTATTTATCTCCTTCTATCGAGTTATCATGGAGTCGATCGTTTCCTGCCAGTTCCCAATTCTCCTTCTATTGATTGCAATTTCTATATCCATCTCAGCTTCACCCTCTCTCTTGTATAGCTTCCTGAATACATCGCTGCCACTCATTTTCTCTAAGTGGCCTTTCTCTGTTTTTTTTTGCTGGCAGTACCCAATTCATAATTCTCTTCTACAGTATATTATCTTGCATTTTACGCCCGTTCCGTGCATATTCGTTCGCCGTTCTACTTCCTCATTTATTAGATAGTCTGTTTAAACGATTTTCTGCATGGGTCCATTTCCCGTCTGATTTTTATTTGTTTCTGCTGAATTCCAACCATCAATACACTTTATTTATCTAATCTCCTTGTACGGCATTCATTTCTGTGTGTCTCTACCAGACCTTAGGAAATTTATAACTTTTTAACTTCAAAATTTTATTACTTGTACTTGTTTCCTAGCTACCAAAGTAACTATTGCATTTTCTATTTCGATTACTCTTATGGCAAATAGCAATTGCCATGTTCCGTACAATTTTAGACAACCTGTATATGCAAGACCTAGTACGAAACTGGTTATATACCAACTTCTATCTCAAAAAGAAGGATGACGATGAAAATAAAAAATGAGACCTTTCCATGATTTATTTATTCCCAACCGCAGGCTTTCCCCAAACGTTGCAACCAAGGTGAAAATGCATGCTGCCGGTGCAGCTAATTAAATGCACTTAATTTCTTTTTGCAGCTTGTTGAGCAGAAAGAGACCGATCGAAGAGGCAAACGCTGGGTCACCGTTACAAGGTGTCGGAGCAGGAGCAGATCTGATCTAGTATCCAAGGCGAGGGAGAGATTTCGAGCTGTCGCTAGAGTTGTCGCCCCGGTAGTCTGTACTAGTATGCGAGATTAGTAGGACAGGCGACTGAGGAGCAGAACCAGGAGCGATCCTGGTATACGTTCCGATATGCGTTAAGACCGTGGTTTGAGGTGTTTGGCAGGCTCACCGATGACGAGTATCCGAGACAAGCTACCCCGAGCAGACCGCGCGGAGTTTGCCTAGTAAAACTGTCTGGAGGCGAGGCTACCCGTCCTACAACCGCGGAGGCTTGCGTATATTGCTGCGCAACCGTGGGTAACGATGCCGCAGGCATAAATGTTGCAACTGCAGAAATGCATGGCAGCAAAAATGTGTGGTAGAGAATACGCACAAGGGCGACCCAGGAGAGCACATACGGAGTCTTACACAGCCCAGTTCTTTCAAGACCGTACTCTTGCCTTCTCGTGGTGGAGCAGAGCTGGCCTGTTAAGCAGAAAGAGGCGGATCCAAGGGGTGAACGCGGGGCCTCCGTTTGAGGTGTCGGGCAGGGAGTAATCCTGCCCTAGTAGCCGAGGCACGTGAGAGATCAAAGTCGTCATTTGAAGTGTAGGTCACAGGGAGCCGGATGTGCTAGTATCCGCAACGAGTCGTGCAGTTGATTGAGGGGCAGGGCCAGAAGCGAACCTGGTCCGCGCTCCGAGACGCGTCACGCCTATCGTTGAGGGTGTAGGAGTGGTTACACTGTGCTAGTATCCGGAACGGGCTTCCCCGGAGTAGACCGCACGAGTTCATCAATTAGAACTTCCGGATACTACCCTGCCTACACTTGCGTGGGCATGAGTATTCCGTCCGCGTATTCCTGCGCAGCAGTGTGAAGACGTCGAAAGGAGGCGTGCGCGGTACTGCGGAAATGTTAATCCGTGGTATAGAAATGTGTGGTAGAGAGTTTTCTCGCTCACGGTTCCTCGTCAACCTTTATACGAGTACTACGGGTAGTTAGCGTAAGCCCCGGTTGCCTCAGTACATGGCGTTTCGATGCCCGGTATCTAGGCACGTGACTGACTGAGTGAGGACGTATTCGTAGTGATTGGCCGTATGGTGGCTGCGATATCGGCTTAGGCCGAGGTTTCGACGGGTGAACACTCATTATCAATTGGTAGGTGATCTGGACAGTCACCAAGAGAGCGGGATATGCCTTTGAAACCCTGTCTGGTTTAAAATGGTACAGGAATTGCTGTGCACCTTATTTACAGTGGTGTTCCGGACGTACGAGTGGATTTTGCCATCGGAAGCGAGTTGAGATGATATGCTTTATTGCTCGGCGCGTGCTAGTCTCAAAAGGCAGGCCAATGTGTGTTGAACGTAAACGAAATCAATCACTACGATTTCGAGCTGCTTGAATCCAATTGTCTTTGATGCGCTTTAAGTCGTCCGTCCAACATGTCGGAGATCGGCCTCTGCTCCTGTGTGCTTCAGATCTTGGTCTCCACTCAATAATTCTTCGAGTCCATCTTCCATAGGTTTGTTTACTCTTCACCGCATCTGTTACACGTGTTCGTTGTCTTATAATATTGTTGGGGATGTTATCTTTAAGCGATATTCCCAACATGGAGCGCTCCATAGCTCGTGAACTACACGAAGTTTATTAGTCGTTTGTTTGGTCAGAGCTTTTACACCATAAGTGAGCAGCCGTAGCACATATTCATCAATAACCTTATGCTTCAAGCATATAGGGATGTTGGACTTGAAAATATTTCTCAGCTACCCGATTGCTGCCCGTGTTAGACCAATGCTATTATTTTCTCCGTAAGTTCCGTTGT
Source organism: Agriotes lineatus (assembly GCA_940337035.1). Classification (NCBI taxonomy): domain Eukaryota; kingdom Metazoa; phylum Arthropoda; class Insecta; order Coleoptera; family Elateridae; genus Agriotes; species Agriotes lineatus. The sequence continues at coordinate 59,896,664 of OW679195.1, read as the reverse complement.
CTTGGCATATTTTTATTTTGAAGCCTAGGTATTTGTTGGAGACAATTTTTTCAATGGGAATATTTGCTATAGATACATTTTCATTCGGCGCAAGATGCGCCATAAATTTTGTTTTTAAGAGCTTCATTTCAGGCCACACCTAAAAATAGGTAATATTATACACAAAGGTAGAGAAACGCCCGAGGGTGACGTTCAAGGGCTACAAATACAACAAAGGGTGAATGACGTTCTCTCTAGTCATGAATATTAATTATTTTCACAACCTCAATAATAAAGCCAAGAAACAAATATGTTCATAGATAAAGCATTACAATAAATAGAAATTATACTGCAATATTTAGTAGCCTTGCTTGTATTCATCGTCAGATACTTCAGTTGCCTAAAGGGTTTTTCGCGACTTTTGATTTCGAAGTGGCACACTTGTCTTTCGTAAACAATCCGTACATAGCTTTAAAGTGGAGATATTTTCCGATCTTCATTTCCTTTTCAGGAATTTTGAGCATTCTCGGTCTCACTTTCGTAGCTACTCAATATATTTTGTTCGAGATTTACCTTTTGATAACGCTTTATGATCGGATTTTGGCCCTTGAAAAATATTGTCGATTATGAGGAAGATTTCCTCTAACCGATTCGGTGTGTCGCTGCTCACAGCTGTTTGATGCAGCATATGATAGATTTCTGAAAGTATGATATTGGCGATCTATGATTTGAGATAGGATTCGATAATCTCTGCTTCCACATATAGTCCAGTCAATCTGTACATTTCACCTTGAATTAAATCGGGTAGTTCTGATTTTTTTATATGTTTTATATGATTGAGGCGTAATGATGAATCTAAGTTTTCGACCTCGGCCGAGTGCCGGAAGTACCTAAAATAACAAAAAAAAACGAGACATTTTCGACCGAAATACGGTTTTTGTCGATTTTCATCCTGAAGCACTGGATTTCCAGCAAAAGTGGTTATATCCTGTGTTAAAGTAGAGGAAATTTTAAACAATTGAAGACCATACGGTGTCTGCAGACCTTATAGTTTTCAAGATACAGCTCGTCAAAGTTTCACACATTTTTCACATTTTGCCATTTTTATGGATTTTAGTCGGTTCTACCTCGAAAGGTTCGTATTAGTAGAACACAAATAATGTTAAGCAAATCAATCTGCATTCAAATTATAATAATATGAGACGAAAATGGTCCTTCGTACTTCGTTCTCTCATAAGCTAAGTTGCATTGTAGAATTGTTGAAAAATAACTGTACCTAAAAGATATCTTCTGTATACAGGGTGATTTATAACGGGCGGACCAAACTTTAACAGTATGTTGGGGAGGTCATTTTGAGTAAAAAATATCAGATGAACATAGGTCGTATTCCATTTAGTTACCCAACTACAAGAGACCAAAGTTTTATTAAGGGGTGGGTAAAGGTAAAACCTCTAAAAGTAGCCAATGTTTCAAGCGTCATATCTACTACGTATGTGGGCCAACCATATCAAACTTTTTTTTGTATAATAGCCTGTAGTTTTATCTATCAAACGATATGGATTTGATGGCAATTTATTGGTAGGAAGGGCATTAAAATAGTAATTTACGATTCAAGTAATGTTATCAAGCTTTTTACATTACGAGAGAATAGTTTGAATGAACGAGCGACGTTAGGAGCGAGTTCTTTAAAATTCTCGAGTAATGTAGAAAGCAGATAACGTTACGTATATCGTAACACGGTTTATTTTATCCTAAAATACTAATCTTTGAAAACTTGTTATTAATGACACAACAGCGAGACATATATCTGCTATGGCTGTGGTGGTATCACTCAATACTGCATTGTTGGTAGCACTGTCAGGTTATGTTAAATTTAAAATTAGCAGGTTAAGTTTTGAATCAGTCTGTGTCAAATAACAAACAAAACCTAACCTACTTACATCGAATTTGACATAGAGTGACATTGTCACTAACAATACACATCAGTACTGCCAACATTCCAATAAAGTATCGTGATGTTATTTTTCTTAACAACACTAGTGCTGTTAAATGCATCTTAACGCAACTCATTGCTAAGGAGTTATTATTATAGTAACATAATAGGATAAAATAAAAATATTTTAAAAACACATTGCAATTTATCTCCAAAGAGTTTTTCTCCCAAACAGCTTGTCCAATCTTAGTCTTTTTTATATCAGAATTATTCTTTTTCACAGTTCTACTGTATGAGATAAAAATTGAATAAATTCTAAAAAACTGTAAAAAATAAGTTTGAAACTCACGTTCCCTTTGTACGATTTTTATGAAATTATCTCATTCGCTAGATATTAAGGAGTCTAGGACATTGGGGTAAACAGAATTTGAAATTTATGTTTCGTTTTTGAGCAAAACGTTAGACAGATAAAACTACAGGCTATGATACAAAAAAAAATTGATGTGATTGGCCCACATACGTAGTAGATATGACGCTTGAAATATTGGCTACTTTGAGCGGTTTTACCTTTACCCGCCCCTTAATAAAACTTTGGTCTTTTGTAGTTGGGTAACTAAATGGAATACGACCTATGTTCATCTGATATTTTTTACTCAAAATGGCCTCCCCAGCAAACTGTTGAAGTTTAATCCGCCCGTTATAAATCACCCTGCATAGTCCAATCAAATGGTAGAAAATAGGGGAAAGTTTTGGTGTAGTTTTGATATTTAGTTCCTATATGTTCTTTGGGTCGCTGAAAACAAATATCAGGTTTGCCAACAAAAATTTTGACCGAAAACATGTTTTTTAAGCAAAAACAGTGTAAAAACCGATTTTTTTAGTTGTTCTAAAATTACCCGAAAGCTATCGATTTTTCGTAAATGTTGAACCTATATGAAACGAAAGAAAATAAAATTTTCTACATTTTATGAGGTCGAGTTTTTTTCTTCGATCAATCGTTCAGCCGCGAGAGCGCCGCAAAATTATAGTCCAGTCAAATGGTAGAAACTAGGGAACGTTTTGGAGTCTTGGTTCCTATATGTTTCTTGGGTCGCTGTACGCGAATATCAAGTTTTCCAACATTTCATTTATGAAGCTTCATTTCATATGCCATTTTTGATTTACGAAAAATGGATAGTATTCGAGTTACTTTGAAATAAACTGGGATAATTTCCTTTTTTTTGCTTCTAACACCTAATTTCGCGGCGCTCTCGCGACTGAACGATTGATCGGAGAAGAAAACCTCTAGTTCATAAAATGTAGGAAATTTTATCTTCTTTCATTTCATATAGGTTTAACATTTATGAAACCAGTTCTTCGGGGTTAAAATTGACGAAAACTGAAACAAGGTCGAAAATTTTGGATTTTTTTGGTTATTTGAAGTACTTCCGGCACCCGGCCGAGGTCGAAAACTTAGATACATCATTAGGCCTCAACCATATAAGACATATAACAAAATCAGAACTACCCGATTTGTTGCAAGGTGACACCCCCTTTTGATGACAGATTGACTGGACTAATAGTCTAATACTCTGCTAAATTTATTTTTATGCCTTTTTTCTTGTTCAGTTTCTTTTTCCTTTTTCTCCATTTTATTTCGTTCTCAGTTTGATGTAATTTTGATTATGCGTTAATGCTCCGATCTATCTGCCTGGGTGATGGGACTCGTTGTCCTAGTAACTGAATTTGGCGCGCGGATGTGTGAAGTTACTTTCCGTGCTATCTTCCCTGCCCGTTTGGCTACGAATCCGACGACGGGAAGCTCTTCTTACTTTCTCACACCTGCAGTCGTGAATTCTCTTGTGTTCTTCAATGCGTCAGGTCTTTCTCTTGTTTCAACCTTGCCCGCGCCTGGCAACACATCTTACGCTTCCCAACACTGTTGAAAATCGTGGTTTATTAGGTTGCGTTCGCCAGTCGCTTACTGATTTAACTCTATTTTATCAATATACAGTAATTATGCTACCGATGAGCAACTGTCCGTTGTCCACCAATTTTCATTCGTTCGCTTATTGCCCTTGGTAAACCCCAACTACACATGCGTTATTCGGCCATTAGGCAAATATTGTGTGTTGCGAGAAATAACATTATTTCGAATCACCTTAATCTAAAACTCGTTTTAATACCGATATCAAAGTTTTCCAATTCCCAAGCTGTCGTGACTACGTGGACATATTAGAGGACCGACATGCTGCAGTAGAGACGGCTTGGATTTTTTATAAAATATTAAATTATTATTATAAAGCGGTGCCAATGACCAAATCAATGCCCTAAATCAATTTTGACGTTTGGTTATTTTAATATTATTCAACTCAAAAATCCGAACTTTTGTAGCTTTGTTAATGTAGGCCCTTCTAAAAAGAAAATTTTAGTTTTTATATTTTCACTCACACAAAAATATTTTCATCAACTACCACCGTGGTGCATCGGATCCAACAATGTTACTGTTACACACATGTTTATATTACTGGTTATACATTTGGCGAGGCCTTAACTTTTTTGTGTTAGATCTTAGTCCACACTGAATTTATTTCATTTTCACGTAAGCTATGTAAAGTTACACAGTGTGTTTGTGTGGTACTAACATTAGTACTGGCTCACTCGCGTTTTAACTCTCCCCCACTCGTAACTAAAGACTAGCTTTACGCACTTGAATCATAAATTACTATTATTATATTACTAGCAGTCCAGTGAGACAAATGTCTCATTTAACGCGCCTTCAAACCTCAATCGGTTAGGCAACCACCCAGACCTGGAAGGTGTCAAAGTGGTTGCCTAACCGATCGAGGATTTAAGGCGCAGAGGGTCGCAGCTACGTTTGGCGGCCGAAACAGTTTTTATTTAATACGCGTTCTATTTGAAAAACGGTCTTTTTGTGATATCTCGAAAACCGGAAGTGTCACGTGACTGAAATTCGGTTCCTGACCTGACATGACCATTCCAAACATATAACTTTAATAACTTTTTTCTCTATCTCTTACGGTTTGGCTGCTGAAACAGCGTCCCGGACAAAACAGCGTCCCAGACAGACACGTCTATTAGATAAAGGATTTACATGAAAAATAAACACATAAGAAGTAAATATAGTTTTTGAGTTGATTGACTTTCATTTTAAACTAATGGGTTCAATGGACCCAATATGGTAGATTATGCGAGTATTTTTTCACTAGGATTCATTATTCTGATATTAGATGTATAAAAATCAAGATTTCTAGAGAGATTTTTAGCATATGATCTCTACCTAGGGTGTATCGACTTATGCCTGTCACGAGTTTTGGAACCTACAGACTGATTTTTACTCAAGCTATTGTAAAAAACTTATTACTTACAAATTTCTTAAATTTCTGTTCACTTCATTTTGAGATTTTTTTACGTTTTACCTTGTTACTAGACTTTATCTGGTAATGTGTGTTACTAAAAAGTAGTAATTTAAGGGTGAAGATTCCTTTAAAGCAAATTCTTTGTAGCTCAAGACAAAAACTTCAAAACACAACTTTAAAATTTTTTACTTTTATTAGTGCAAATGTTAGGGTTGAGATATGTTATCGTTTTAAGATGCATTATTTTTAAGTGTGAATTACTACGTTTGCCATTTCTAGAATATTTTGAGCTCTTAAATGTAATATAATGTTGACGAATGAATTAGGCGTTGGATCGCAGTTCCGTGTTTGAGAGACGCAGACTGCACGTGCAAGTAATAGCCCGTGCTGGGGAATCTCGCTTGACCAGTGATATAATGGGTATTGAGGAGTGCTTGTTCGAAATGGAAATTGGAATGGGAGAACGTTCGGTACTGTGGTAGGGACTAGATGAGTTTCGTGAAAGTGGGCTGATTTGCGTAGTTAGTTCCTGGCACAAGCGAGTCTGCGGGTATGCGAACCAATAATTATTTGGAATGTGTTAAGTGGCAATAATGAGAGGTAAAACTTCCAGCGCAGCTATGCGTATTCTTAGTTAGTGAATTATAATAGCTAGAGTAGACTGTACGTACTATCGTAGTCAGTTCAAAGATGTTTGGAAGCTTTTTGGCAATTACAGCAGTTCTTTCTCATGCAGGACGGTTTTCTGAAAATCGAGGGTTTAGATCCCGCGGGAGCACGAAGTTCCGCAGTGGGCAGTAGCCGTGCAAGCTTTACGGTAGGTAATTACTTTACTGTGAGAGACCAGTAGCCTCCGGTTATTACCGACTCTGAAGGGGTTGTAACAATAGTTAATCTAGTGGCTTACTGTTGGACAGTACTAGCGAAAAGTACCGACAGCTAACCCAATCAGTGAAGGCAGCAATAAGGTGCCAAAGGGTGGATACTGACTGATGCAAACCCAAATATCGTAATATTACTGCCGGAACGGCCACCGCCGCAAGTAAAATTATAATTATTGATGAGATTTACAGGTCAGTAGTTTATGTTCTTTTACATTTAACCGCCTGCCTCCGTTACTGGGCCAAGGAAGTGATGTTTACACCCTATCGCCGCCTTGTGGTCATGGGTAAGTCGCATCCACCACTTTGACATAATTAATAAGTATCGAAATCTGAATTCTAATATAACACAGAGAAACGCGTCTAACACTAATACATATACAGTGGTGAAAACCAGGTTAGGTTTACCTTTCAATCTGCATCATTTCAAAAATACTGGTGTATTCTCAACGTAGCAAAAAAGGGACGAGTTTATAGCATTTTAATAAAAAAGCAGAGAAGCTGTAAAGCATAGCAGTTTCTGTAGGGCCAGTCGATTAAGGGAATCATAAGAAAAACAGATAAATCACCGAAATCGTGAAGTAGGAGAATGATTAAGAGTGCCGGAATAAAAAAAGGGATACATCAGCGAAATTATAAGGCAAAGGACGCTCGCCAGGATTTATGAAGTGGATCAGCACTCTGCGATATTCGCGTTATTTCATAAATAATTATTTGGCAGGGTATAACCAAAAGTTAAGGACGCAAGAAACCTATACATTTCATATTCGATTAGTTGATGGTGATGGTTTTGTGGTGCTCTTTACAGATCAATTTTAGAATCGATGATTTCTAAAAAATAAATTTATATTTACAGCCACATTCTTTTCGAAGAGTCAAATGAAAATGACATAGGGACTTAATATTATCATGTGCAACTAACATCCACAGTCCACAGTAATTTTAACCAGTCATCTGCTGAATCAGTTACAATAAATCAGTTCAGAAGAACGATTCTCCCCTGGGCACATTTAGTTATTTTAAACGAGTTCATATACGACAGAAAGACTTCAGTTGGTTTTATTAATAATTTCAAGCACGAAAGAGCGAATTAATTTAACCCGTTTCATAAGGCTGGCTTAAACGGAAACGTGTCAAAAAAGGAAACAGCACGTATGTAACGCATAATTCGGGAACAAGTAGAGAATTTAGGTGTTACATGTAGGAAGAAGAGGAGAACCGCGAAGGAAGGCAAGAACATATTCAATTTTACGGGTTGCTTACAGACGCGCACGGCAGATTTATTATTTTCCGAGCTCGTTCAATCTTGGGGGCGCCTGCAGAGCTAATCTAAGCGCGGAACGCGAATGACAATGCGGGATATGTTTTCATAAGATCCCGTGAAAACGGCGATTTGTGTGTATAGCCGGATTTATTATTAAATTACGGATCAAACTCCGGATACGCCCTCGCATTACGCTTATAAATTCAGGATTTACCGTCAATTTCCTCCCTGAGCGGCTACCTGCACGACACACGATTACCGATTCAAATTATAAAATGCCTACAATGGCACATGTTGAGGAAAAGTTCCACGTGCCAGTGCTGGGCGATGGTTATCGGCCCTTGAGGAAATCTATGTGCGAAGCATACGTGATGCCAAACCGTGGAAAGACGTGCAGCAGCCAACGAAATCAGAACTAATTCGCGGAGGAAAACTAGACGTAATCTTCTCGGCCTCTTCCTGTGCGGATCCGAGCCTATTGAGATACAAATATTGTTACTGGAAATGGGCCTAGTTTAAATTTATTATGACACTTCATGCAAACAAGCAGCGGCTACAATGGGCGATACATCAAAGTGGAAGCGGAAGATTCGTCCTCCGACAGATTTTGTAAGGCGACAAACTGGTAGCAGGATAGACTGATTCAATTTTGACAAGTTACAGTGGCATGTGAAATTCATACGACTGATGCTAACGCAATAAATATGGTAATACAATACACACCTTTCCGTTACTTGCTGAAAGTTGGCTTCATCAACTCAATGTAAAGTTGCGAAAATATGCAATATTTTGAATTTAATATAGAAATATTAGTAAATGAGAGAAAGATAGTGTATTATGTTCAATAATATCAATTATATTAACATGATCCTTGATGATGATTATAACTAATATTGCAGTGATGATCTTAAATTTAAAAGTTTACTTCGGCACCGAAGTATTACTATCGACCATTTTTTTTTATATTTACCATATTTATCGTAACCTCTCAATCAATCGCGACCAATTCAAAATTATACGAAAGGTCTCATGAAACTACATCACGTTTGTGAAGACAGCATCCGTTTTGGTGGAGAATTAATTTCAGTGAAGTATGTCACTCCAGATGGATGTAACAGTTGAGAACGACATAACGCATTAGCAAAAAGTATGCAAACTCTTGGGTATTACGTTGATTTTTGCACCAATTTGTGTGGAATGCTAATTCAAAGAACTTACCTTTTTTGTATGTATCTTTTGATTTGTATTAGCGTTATCAGTAATAGACGTTAAGCAGACGCCTTAACTACTTTCTCAGAGTGATGTAGTGGATTCTCGTGAACTGCTGAGTCTGAGGTCGCGAGTTCGAATTTCGGTGCAGGCAATATTTTTTTCAAATTATAGAAATATGCGAATGCAAATTTCTACTTCTTTTCACCTCTGCTGGAGGTATTGATAAGTCGCAGATTTTCTCCATCTAGGTTTTGCAATAATCAGTTTCCATCAACCTTGCTAATTGACTATAGCTGAAGTCGTCGCACATATGCCGCGATTATGTATGTAACCCAATATGGTAACGAGCATACCACACCGAAAACACTGTTTCAACAGACTACAAAGACTAAATGTCTTAAGGAGCGGGTGCCCTAAATAGTGAATGGCAAAAACTGCCCCATCGTATCGGTAAGAAGCTTACACGGTCTCATCTTGTTTTTATTGAAGTCATATCGCACCTGATCCAAGCCGATTAATCAGCAATTTTGCTTTGTCCTAAATGATCTAGTAATGCTTAAAACTAAAATATCGCCAATTGGTGCCTTGTTAGCTCATAACCGTTTTATATCACCTCTTTTTCGTTGTTTATTACACTTTTCCACTATGCTCTGATTTTTATAAACACCTTTCACTTGTGGCTGTTACACGAGGTACGAAGATTTTGTCCTTTATGCTGTTGATTTGATGTTAGTCAGGCAGCTAAAACATGTTGAAATGCTTGTGGAGCCTAGCTTTGTGCTTTTGAGCGAATCTCTGAATTCTTTCTTTGACGGTCTCAATCTTGAGTTCCATTTGAATTTTTTTATATAACTATTTTTCCTGTATAAATGTAACGTTAGCTATGTACAATAATAATTGATCAATGGATGTTGAATTATTAGTCTCAATTCGAACAGTTATTAATACGGTGGATTGTGTATCGATAATAGTAGATTATATTATAAGTGGGAGAAATGCATCATTTGCGAGTGAGGATTTTATAATGGCATTTCGCTCACGTGTGATATACGACGTTTTATCTTACAGTAGCAATTCTTGTGCCTAAATAGTTTGCGTAATCAGAATATGTCGCGAACTAAATTTATAATTAGTCGCCTATGCTTTGTGATATACGTTTGACAGTACTGAAGTGTATTGGCAGTACTGAAGTGTATTGTCAGTCTATGTCAAATTCGAGGTTCGTAGGTTAGGTTTTGTTTGTTATTTGACACAGACTGATGCAAAACATAACCTGAAAATTACGAATTTGACATAGCTTGACGGTGCTACCAACAATGCAGTAGTATAAATAATGAAAACTCACTTGTGAATAAAACTTCAGTTTAGTCACTGAAAACGGTTGTATAATGTATGGTAATAGGCGCTACTGTAAGATAAATTATATTTTTGGTCAATTATATTTCGATCAATTGCTGTTTCATCAATTGTTTTCTGTTAACTTTCCTGGACCCTATTTAAACACAGATGGAAAATACCACAAAAAAAAAGAAAATACGTGTAGCAGGGAACACAAAAACATACAGGGTGTTCATTTTATCATTCCCCACTGAAGGTTAATTTTCAACATAAGTATTGATAACATTATTTATGAATAAAAATTAAAGACGTATTTCTGCTGTGATAATTTTTTATTAAAAGAATACTGTTTTTGAACTAAGTTGTTTCTGAAGTCTAATATGTGTTGCCTATTATTAAACCATCAGAGGATGTAACGAGACGTTTGTCAGCTGCTTCGTCTGGATGTTACATTTAAATCAAAAGTCTCGTGGTTAATAAATAACTTATTATTATTATTATTTGTCCAGTTCGTTTACCAAGCTAGCTTAGTATACATGAAACTCTTAAATATCCCAGTCGTTGTTACGAGCAGTCGCTATTTGCCAACACCAGGAATCTAGCATGAACCTGTAGAATTCTCGAGCTGAAACTAAATTCAAACGTATACACAAAAAAATCAAATTTCCATACACAGATAGACACATATATTAACCTTTGAAAGACATATAAAAACAATAAAGAAATTCAGGACTAAAACCTAAAATAAATGGTCATTTGACCAATTGTATCTGCCATACAAGTACATTTACACAACATTAAAATAACGCCGAAAAAACTGTCCTCAAAAACTGCATAGAAGGTCTCTGTTGCATTTCATTCATCAATACCCGTCTAAGCAGCGCTACCTTCTGCGCTCTTGAAAACTTTATAACGCAAATGAAAGCGCCTGCTTATCGCTTAAGCTGTAAACATTCCTTGAATAAATTTACCTTAAAATTCTTAGGCCTGAGAACTGCAACGTACCTCTTGGATTGAATTGAGTCATCAAATCTTAAACGGCGCGAAGTTTAGAAAATTTCTACGAAAGATGCCGGGGAATGCCCTTGCTGTTGGCTCTGGTGCGGATATGGCGGCTGATGTCATGTTACCCAAATGGCCACCACAAAACTGCTTGGCTGCTTTGCAAGTTGTGTACTTACGAGTACACTGCATTCAGTCCCTTTATTTATTTAACTCACCGCAGGCACAATTCAATGGGATCCGCTGACCTACAGGCGGGCCTGGGCTAAGCCCTCTATTAACTTAGTTTAAATTGCCAGCGGCCCCCTCTGAAGGACCCATTTCGAACGCGTAATTGATCGATGCACCACAACAGGGCCGTGCTTGTGCACTTTCCACTATGCGAAGTCAAACTGGCTGTATGAGTAAATATAAAAATAAACAAAACAGGCGAGGAAAAAGGGATGTCAATTTCAGAGAAAATAATAAACTGGGAACTCGTAGAGCATATTATGTTATAATAATGTAAAAGAAGTACTAAACTTCAACTTTCTAATTCAAGTCGTAGAAAGTACAGCTCGATACGTCTGATTTGAATGAAAAACCAGATAACTAAAAGGAATATTAAAAATTATAAATTAAATAAAAAGATCATGATTAAAATAAGAAGACAAACTAAAAGAAATTAAAAATTTTTAAATAATTAGGACATTATGAGTCAAAGTATTAAGTAAAATTTTGCATGATTTATTTTTAAGGAAAAATAAAAATCATTAAGTCGTAAATCAATTTAATGATAAAACGTTTCGCACAATAAAATTGGCTTCATCAGTTTTTTATAAATTATGAAAACATTATTGAGAAGATAAAGTTATCAGTTTTTAATGAATTATGAAAACATTATTTAAAAGGTCAAGTTGTTAATTTTATAATTCTGAAATGTTACAAAAAATTATAGGTTAACGAAACATGAATTATTTGCTTAATTAAGAATACTTACGTTTTGAAATTTTTGTAGATAATTATTTAAATCATTACGACTTTTTATATTATGTTAATTAATAACATTATTAAATAGTGAATTTACATAAACTATTAAAATATTTGTACATGAACGTAATTAGACTTATAGCGTTCATTTTGCTGAAAGTAATTAAGGGCAAGAAGGAAAAACCCCGTAGACCCTAGACAGAGAGTCACAAATGACTTGACTCAATACATCAATGCCAAGAGAATAAATTAGTGAGGAGAAAATAATGAAACAGTTAAAGTTTGATATGCAATTAAAATCATTGTAAAAGGAAGATTGCGATACCGTACATTATATGAAATATCAACTCTAACAGTTATGATCTGACAGGGTGAAAATATTTACAATTAAAATAGAGATGGCGTTGGAAAGACCATCTCAAGTCTCGTATCATATTTAGTATCTGCAAGATTTGTTCTTGGTGTATTACTTTAAAAAGTAGAAGTGCGTTACATAATTTGTCTTCATTACTTCAAGCGTGGGTTTAATTTTTAATATTCTTACCGTGTCTGGATCAATATAAATTGTATAACATAAAAAGAAAAATATGCATAATACGACATCAGATTTTTTTAACGAGATTGCATTGTTCTATAAAATCACACTGTTGAAAGTTATTGTTATGTTACTGTTGGTGTGAATCCGCAATTTCCAACTAGCATGCAAGGTGCATGACTGGGGAACTCCCTGCAATTTTAGCATTATTTATGATGAGAGTATAATGCTCCAGTTCATAACATTATATTTTGTTTAATCGACAAAGTGCATGTTGGCATAAGTTCACTACAATATGATTGTAACTTTTCATAAAGTGTATTGTACAATGTTGACAATTCGAGCACGACACATGTTTGACAATTTCATCCATTTGTTGAGGAAGGTTAATAATTTATTATATTTGAGATATTAGTTGCCAGAGGATATTGAAACTTCGCAACCTTCTAATTTATACGATTTCATATAGGCATAACTGAAATATCTTTAACGTTTAAAATTATTTTAGGAGTACCTAATGTAAAATATGGTCCCTGTTATCTATAAAACGTCCCTAAACAATGTAAAGACACAAAATGGGATTATATTAACGGTTTAGGTATATTTACTTATCTCCGAAGATACTTACACATACTACATACATAAACATTGTTAACACATTTTTTTTATATATTTTAACTCTCATAAGGACTGTTGTTGATCTACTCTACCTGATGGTTGAAGATAGAGGCGAAATGCCACCTCCTATGAATGCGACAAGTAAATGTGTTTATCGGTTTCAGGATATTAAGAATATTGTATATGTAAAACTCCCGCACAACCTTTGCGCAGTATTATTTCTTGGACAAAAATAAATAAAAAATCTTATTAAAAAAATGTTCTTGGAAGCTGAGTTAATCCCGATTATTAGCAAAAGCAAAAATACAACAGTAACAACAAGATAATTAAAGTTAGAGTAAGTACTCAGTGATCGCCATTGTTTTCACTACATGCAGGAGTAATGGAGTTGAATTTTGAATCTGTAACATGAGGCGTAATTTGTTGAACTGGATTTTGTATTATTTGTTATAATTCTGCTTTCGTGTCTGGTGGCGTTTCGTAAACTATGTTTTTGATAAATCCCCATGGAAATGAACCCAAAATATTCAATCTGCAGAAATTGGGAGCAATTCTGTAGGTGCACCACATCCTATCCAATTGTTATCTAACCATCTTCTGACTTCCCGACTGGAATGGGCTGATGCGCCAACATGCAGGTATATCATACTCTGTCTAATAGCTAGTGGCATATCCACCAGCAAGGCCGGAAGTATTTCAGTAAGGAAATGTAGATAGCCTTCGGCATTTAATGTGTTGAGTAGTAGTAGTATTAGTTGTGGGGAGACTGATCTCAAGCAAGTAGGCCTTCACATGCCATTTTTTCTAACCCCATGGACAAGGTCTAACCACGCAGAGTACCAGGTACCTTAGTCCTACTTAACATTTTGCGGAGACCAAGGAGTTCCAACCCTAGCAAGGAATCTTTTATGCTACACATCGTAGTAACATGGGAACCACAGCTCTACATCACTTCCGAATTATTGTATTCTGTAGAGGTTTTCATCAGCATTTTTTTATTTTCAAAAACCTCACCGGGATCGAGTATCGAACTCTCGATCATTAGATTAGTAGCCAGAATGCTTAACCAAAGAATAATGGAGCCCGGCTCAATCTATTGGGTAAGATATATCTGTTATCTATGTCCAGTTACTATTGTCCCGATTATCCCCAGCCAAATTTTTAGTGAAAAACGATGTTGGTGTCCAAATGGTCGCTTATTATAGGAATTTTCGTGTGCCCACTCATGTAAATTATGAATGTTAAATACTCCATCTCTTGTGAATATTGCTTCATCCTTGTACAGGATGTTATTGTGGTAGGTTGACTGTTCATGAAAAAAACAATTGCAAAAAATGACTCGATGAAGATAATCTCCAGGTCATAAAGGGTATACTTTACAAAACCTGCAACGATATTGCCGATCGCACTTGAGAACTTGATGGACCGTTTTATTACTTCTTGCAATTCCTCTGGTACTGCAGCATGGATTTTCTAAGACAGCGTTTAGAATTGCTAGATCTTGGTTGTGAATGCGTTGAGTTTGTGGTCTTTCTGTATCCTATCTCATCGGCATATTCCGCATAAGTAAACAACACGCTCATATATTAGTAAAGAATGAACCACCAAAGAAGTATGATACGATACTAAATTGTTGCCCTTATTACTTAATATATTCATAAAGTAACATAATTTTGCAAAAACGGCTTCCTTTTCGTGTTGCTAATTTTGAACATTGAAGACTTTTCACGAGTTGTGGAAGCGTTTGGTGGCTTTTTCACTGTAAGAATTTCGCCTTATTATTGTCCAATGAATAAAGTTACAGAGAGCTTGTACGTAAGTTTTTACATACCCTGTATAAGGAAACAAGCAGTTGACAATGGGACAGAGGCATATTTATTGGAGACAGAAAATCAATTCATTTGCGAAATGCTGATGATACTACTTACTCATTTAATTAAAAATTAAGAGGAACTGCTGGAGCTACTGAATCAGACGATGGGAATTGAGATGAAAAAACTCGTATTCTTAGGATCCCTAATTGGCAGCCAAGGAGGATGCGAGATAAAAATAATAAGAGTATACAAATGGCTCGGACTGCAATGACCAAGACTAAAAAGATATAAGCACAGACAAGTAACAAGAAATACAAAAATTACCCTAGTAAGCTCCCTAATATTTTCAATATTTCTGTACGGTGCCGACGTAGAAGGATGGACTATAAAACCTGCAGACGAGGCATAGATGAGTTTGAACTATGGTGCTGGCTGTGTCCTGTGCATACCGCGGAGCAGAACGACAAGAAGGACAAACTGATCTGTTCTACTAGAGAAACGTCAATTATTATTTTATTATTATTATTATTAAATAACGAGGTGGCCAGAGGATTAGGTAGTATGAATCCCATACAATATAAGTGTGCAGTTTTGAATTACATGTAGAATTATTATTAAATTAAGTATGAATCCCATACAATATAAGTGTGCAGTTTTGAATTACATGTAGAATTATTATTAAATTAAGTAAAGACAGTACTAGTTTCATACCACTGATCGAGTCTGTTTTTAGGTATATTTAAAAAAGGAGTCCTAATAATTTCGTTTGGAAGATTATTCCATGTTAAAGACATTCTGCTACTGAGAAACTTTTGTCTCATAGTAGACTGAAAATCTTTCTTTAACTTTATACGATGACCGCGCAGCGTTATGTCTGTATTAATAATATACACTTTGGAGAGATCCACGGAAAACATCTATAATATAATTTTCCTTAATGTGTGTTTGTCTGTGGCACAAAATAAAATCTCACGTTCCGGCTTCACAGATGTTTATATTTGTTTAGGTTTTGTTTTTCTTATCTTAGCGCTCGGATCGGAGCTTGACCTTTCGCGTATCCTATTTCACGTGCGCGTAGCGCGCAATTTGCTTGTGTTATTTAAAGTACGATATGTTAGAATAAGGTCACTCTGTAATTTACGATTTTCAAACGTACGTAAGTTACAGAACTTTAGTCTTCCTTCGGATGACGTACATTTTTTACAAAAGGAAGACAAGAAGCGCTGCGTTAGACAGATTCCAAAACAGTTCTATATTCTACAAGGTTTATGTTCATACTGGATCACCAAACTCTTAATACAGGCCGAGGCCATCGATGGCCTTGTACAGGCCTAACGTAGATTTTGAATAGTTTGATTGATGTTGAGAGAGGAGCATTGGCAAAAGTGTTATGGAGTAAGTAGAGCGATATTGGCCCTTTTATAAATGGATGTTATGTGCTGCGATCATGTACGATCATTGATTATGGTGACACCCAGATCACAGTGCGATGTATTTAGTCCTTAAAGTTGACCTTGAATATTATAAGGATAGGACGAATTATTTTTCCCTATTTGTATGATTAGTATTACTCGTGCATTCAATTTCTAGTGCTGAGTGCACCTACAGGTTGAAGGTGCCAGGTTAACATGACAAATAACAGGAATCGAACCCACTACCTGCGGTTTCTTATCTAAACGCTAGACCGCTTGAGCCACCTCGGCCACCCATTTCAACATATTTGAGGAATTCCTCCAACAACTTGGAAGTATCATTCAATTTGCCTTACAAATGAAGGGGTGCGATTCAAAGCAAGTAGCGATGTTCCGTCAGCGTACACACGGAGTAACGATTTATTGGACACTTTAGGTAATCTTGTGTATGTGTGTAGCGTAGCAGCGGATTGAAGGAGGGCGTTAGTCGGCGGTATTCAGGAGACAGAGAGTATTAATTCAACGCTAAAACTATTCCGAAGCGAAGTACATAATGCAGTCCATTTGTTTCGTGCGCTCGACACAATGAGGGTGTCATGAAACCGAGGTAAACTGGTAGCATGTTTAATTATGAAGCGCAGTAGGCGCATTTGTATGCAAATGGCGTATCGCTCCGACTCAGCACCTACGGCAGCTTTTAACGCGGATTAAAGCATGCGAGTGTCCCTGCTCTGAGAAATTTACACGCGCCCGTTATCCGGGGATTTGATTCCGCTCTGATACGTACTAATGTGTTACAGATACCCGCCGTTTTTCGCATTTTGCTTTAATTGCTCGCCGGTGTCCAGCGCCGCCGGTGAACCGAAAGCTCGACGTCGATCCATATGCAGCGCAACGGCTTCGACATCCTAACAAATGTTGTTTCCCCAAGAGTGGCCGGGAAACCGTGTCATATCATTTGCATCGAAGTAAATGAGGCTGACCGCCGAATAACCCCCAAGACAAGCACCATTATTAAAATTAAGCGAACAATTCATTAGGCCTATCTAAAGTAAACGCCCCACTGTAACCTTATCCGCTGGGTTCCTTTATCGCCTCTGTCCTGCATAGAATTACATCGGAACAATCCACCTCACCCCATCGCTGTAGATCTGACATAGCTTATCGACGTTACGTAACGTTTGCGGCTGTCCTGCTTCTTCCCTTTAATTGCATAGGTCGTAGAGCAATTATTGTGACTTTAGAAAGTAATATTCGCTATTTCCAGTTAATTGCAAATAGTTTAATGAATGAAGATGTTCTCTATATATGATTTTTGTAGATTTTAAAGACTATGTACGTTAATGTCAAGTTTAGAGTACTACATAAAAGGAAGAGTAGCAAGTACATCCAAATTCTGCAAGGAGTTAAACAAGGTTACACCTTATTTCCTCTTTGTGCAACGTCGTCCTAGATATTGGGTTATGGGCAGCGTTATGTTGATTATTTAGCTCTAGCAGTTCACTATTTCCCTATTCTAAGTCAAGTGTCTAGTTTGACGTTAGGGGGTTAGGCATATGCTAATACTCCGTTAGTGATTTTTGGATTCTGCGTCAAGAGTAGATGTCTGCTACAGGCATTGTCTCTTGTCCCACTTGTGTGAAATTATTTTCAAGGTCATTCCCGTCGTTACGTTGTTAGGCTTGTCTGGTCGTATCTGAGCGGGGTATCTTGTAGTGCCTTAGCTTTTCAGTTTTCTTATTGGATTTTGGCTTATCGTCTACTCTCTTTCGCAAAGACCTAGTGCGGTCACTTCGAAACATTCTTCTACGATTAGGTTTTCTTTGATTATTTCGTCCCAGTATGGTGGTAATACAACTTATCGGTTTTCTTTTGTCTTTGAAGTAAAGAACTTTCGGGCTGAATTCGTAAAATAAACCATCGCTATCTTCGGAAACATCCCGCCTCACCTTTACAAGGGATTTGAAAGCTTGTGGTTGCTGAATCGTCGTTATTTTCCTAGTCCTTTATTCGTGGTTATTTAAATAGAATCTGGGAAGAACAGCATCTGGTAGATTAATAGGAATATCGTTTTATGGTGAGTTTTGGTCGTGAAACACATGTTGACAAGCTGTTCGTACACATTTTTCATTTGATTTTATATAATTTTTGATCAGTCAGTACCTCCTTATTACACTACTTAGGATTGGGGAGATGGGTCGGTAAGCCGATTTGAACAAGAAGTAAGTGTTTTTAAATGCGATTCACGCCAGTACGTTGTCGCGATACGCTTCAAGTCGGGGTAGGTGGCAATCCTTTTAGTTAAAATACACTTGTACACGAAGACCAAAGCTACTGTTGCGAGATTAATAAGAACACTTAAGTACAAATATTTGCATTTATTTTTCTGCCGTTTACAGAACACTTAAACTTAATACCGTTGCTTCTTAACTTTACTTATTAACATCTTCTTATTAACTAACTAAATTCTAAGTCCAGGTTGACCAAGAAAACTCTGTAGGCGTTTACAAATTTCCAAATAGGCCTATCAGAGCAGGTCTAAATTTTGGACTTTTGGCACGTACATATGGACGTGACAGTTCATAATAGTTCTATGAATTTGACAAATTTGAAGCTTCACACACTAAAGTTTGTCAAGCTCGATCCCTCGCAAATTATCGCTATAAAGTTTTACAATTCTGCTAAAAGAATTTGCTCCCGCCGATACGTAATTTTTATGATCGAGTTGCAACAGTTTCACTCCTGACCACGTGCTAGCCATATACCTTCGGCCAATATTTCAGCTTACGAAGTAAACCCTGCATAAATTTACTCTAATCTTTTCGTGAGATTGAAATATCTCCAGCTTCCCAGAGAAAGGCACGTTTCTAAACATCGGCTAAACGTTCGCTTGTTGAAATTTTAATATGACATTTTGCCTACTAATTCTACCTTAAAATATGTATGATACAAATCGCTTATAGCTAACTAAAGTACAGTCTATTCCTACAACCGCGTATAGTTCATTTCACTCAAGAACGCAAATCGTAACAACGTTAATTGCGTTTTATTGTTTGAGCTTCTTTACTCTTAGAACTTTTGTTCGTATTTGTGGATGCTAGTATAAAAATACCAACTAGGATTCCAGTTCTCGGCTTATGCGGTTCTCAGAACCACTGTCTGGACTAAGAATTAGAAAGTTAATGACGTACATTTGCTGGACAACACGAAATAATGATTCTTTTCACCGCATTGCCGTTGTACCGCCGGTGAGCTTACGTTTCTGTTCTTGTCGTTGTACGACCACAATGTAAACAAAGATAAAAGGTGCAATGGCTGTGTTCGCTAATATCAAGCGGTAAGCCGAGAACTGGACTCGTAGTTGGCATTTTCTATAGCTATGGTTTTTATTTAGGTTTCATTAATCTACGGGGTGTGAGTGTGGATTTCTGGATTGGAGTTTCTAGTTGCGATCTTGCCCCTGGATTGAACAAATAAATCACAACCTTGCTTTAATTTAAATAAATATTTTGTTTCAATTCAAATTGCAGTAATGTGACTAATTTTATGGGCTTGCGATATTAAAATTTTACTGTTTATTGATTTATTAGTGATTTATATTTATATTTCCTATACCTTGCGCTTTTTCTATATGTGCGTTAAACTCAATTTTGAAATTAAAATACATACGTTATACTGTGGACGGTTCGAGTACACGTCGTGGGTTTGGTATTGAGTTCGCCTCAATTACTACGGACCTGGTCTCTAGATATAGATTCAATATGTTAGTTCGGTATGAGGAAGTACCTTCTTATGTTATTTATCTGCAATTATTGCAAACAAATATCACGTTAATTGCGCCTAACTTATGGCTTTTTTCTTTTTGTGGCAAGTTACAGCTTATCAAAGAACCTGCGTCTAATAAATGTACTATTTTTGAGATATCTCCTTTTAATGTAAGTTGTAATTACCAGATCACCCAGGAAACTTAATATTTCTATTTACAATAAGTATATTGACTAATATGTATAACAATGGTTTAAGTTGAATTATTGCAGTATATAAAAATGAAGTAGATAAGATTGTACCAAAACGTATGAGGCATACGTTAGTTGAACAGCCAAGTTGGTGGTGCCCGTAATTAGTTTTGATCATTATAGTGTCAACCCACATTTTCAGAGTAGCTCAGTAGCTAGCCCATTGAACACTATTTATTGGCTATGAAAAAATTTAGGTATTTATAGCTCGCTTTCCTACTTATATTCAAGTGTTGCAAAATTATGATAATTTTTTTGTACTTCCGCCTATTACTACGTTCAGCGGTCACAAATTACTGTGAGCGGTGAAACATAGGAATACATCGTATAAGAAGAGCGTGGCTAGTGTTTGGGACCCTGAAAGGCACATGAAATGGTCCATACTTAACGTTGGGCAACAAATTCCGCAAGCCTCTATGCTTGTGAGCTTGTGAGACATGAAAAACAATAGTCAATAGAAATAACAAATTACAAACATTTTTTAACTGACCCCTTTCTGAGGACGAACCCAAACATCATAACCAAAATAACCCTTGACTGGAATGCCTTAGGTGCACGTAGACCCAAGAGGTAGACCCAAAACAACGTCCTAGTGGGGGACAGTCTATCAACAAATAGAAAGATGGGCAGAGCATGTATAGAAGTAAAGCACATCTCCCAGATGAACCTATGCCCTATGCTCGTATGTGTCAGTGTAACGACACACATTATACAATACTTACACATGCGTATTAGCCCAGGTTAATATAGCAGTAATTGTATGTTTTAGAATTTATTAATTTTTTGGGTTACCTTCTCTCGCGTACAATACTTTCCGCGCGAACGCCTATGAATTTGCCCCATGATTAAATAAAAATGGATAGGACGCGTCGAGCGCAGGGCAAAAATCCACGCGTGCAATGGGCACTGAGCAGTTGGCTGGTAGCAAACAGAGGTTGGACGTTTGTAGGTGGGTCAATCCCGGCTACGTAGTGTCACGCAATGACACAGTGGCCGAAGTGATTATTTTCTTGCTGTGTAGGCTCGTCGGTGTTTCGCCGGATATTTACCAGTTTTAAATCGCTTATACCCTTTGGAGAGTGTAGTTGTCTCTGGTTAAATCTCGCCGTTCTTCAACGATCAATTGAATTCGCACTCGATTCATGCTTCCAATTTGAATACGTTGATTTAGTGTTCTTCCAACTACGCTGAATTGCCATCTTCGTGGGTCAACTTTTAGCGGCAGTAGATTAGTTCGTCCTTGCCGTCCAAATAACCTTCTTTGTGAGCCAATTCTGCCCCAGGTCAGATTGCAGCGTTTTTTACATCCAAAAGACTTTTTAGTGGGGTTGCTCCACCTCCAGGTCTGGCGATTGCCCTATTCTAGTGCACCAAGTGAAACCTAGCTCCTAAAGCTTCGCTAATTCAAGTTGAAGGCTCGCTTTGCGCCTCTTCTTTTAAAGAAAATGCGTGAACCTTGTTAATACATTGATTGGATAGCGGCCAGCCTAATAGCATTTATAAAAAACACTATGTAATTGCTGACGTCACCGTTAAGGCATCTTTTCCCCATTGCAGTAATCCATTAATAACATGTCAGCTTCGGCTGTTTACTGAATATTTCACCCCATTATTCTATGCTTAATAGAAATTTCAGCGTTGTATCATTGTGTTTACAAGTACTCAGTATAACTACATGAAGTTGAATTTATGAGCGCATTAAGCACCAGCATGAGGTATTTAACACGTAATTTATTGACATTTTTAAATTTTAAAGTTGATGGCACTGTAAGTCTATGTCAAATTCGAGGTTATCAGGTTAGGTTTTGCATCAGTTTTGACACAGACTGACGCAAAACCTAACCTGCTAACCTCGCATTTGACATAATTGTTGTGTCAGTCATAATGAAATCTTCCTAGGTAAATATCTCTCCTCTAGGGAATAATTCATTATTTCTGTCACGATTTTGGTATCCTAGAAACCGTGTTTTTTTCCCAGACGTGAAAAAAGAAAATTTTACGGGAGGAGACAAACAATTAACTGTCAACAATGCAAACCTTCAAAACTCATAACCACAAATTGAAAATCACATAACCCAATGTTTTCACGTCTAGTTATTTTGCACGTGTACCAACAAAAATTTCACCCTAATATAGCCTGCTCGGAGGAGGAAGCATTGTGAATGGATTGTAGTCAATTTTCTTCATACGGAAATGCAGTGCATTGGCAACAAGCATCACCACTAGTTTGAATTACGTCGTTACATAAGCTTCTGGTTAATATTTTTGCTGAAAGGTTGGGTTTCATGTTGACCGGTTGATATTTAATTATTTAAACTGTAGTTCTAGCTAATATAAACCTGAAACGTGATTTTGTACTTTGGTTTTAACTAGGTAGGTATTGCACTAAGTGCAATTTCAGTTTATAATAACGTGCATTACAATTTAAAATAATTGTGATGTTTTTCGGACTTTTTCCACTGTCTAAGGTGTAAATCACACAACGTTTGGGGAGTTTTGATCTACTTCCGTCTTCAGGTGTTCTTGGTTAGTTCTGAGAAGAACTGATATTGTACGTTTTTCTACGTAAATTTGTGCCTCCCCCGGCGTTTGAACCCGGGACCGCTGATCGCTGTGATTACTAGTCTGCCACTCTAACCACTAGGCCACCAGGGCGGTTATATATTTTAGTTGTAAACTTATATACAGTGTGCCCCAGGATTGATGTTACAAGAGGTGAGATGGACTAAAATTTCTTGAATTTTATTTTAAGGTTCTGGGATTCGGTCCTGCTTGGCTTGAAAAGAATTTTAAGAATATTTTCAGTTTTTGAAAAACAAGTAGTCCTTGACAGGGAAACTAAAACTATTTTATTTTCTGGTAAACTACCCTTTTTGTTCATGATATGGCAAAATTTTATTAAGAAAAGTTCTTCAGAATGATAGATTATCGCCCTATACAAAATTTCAGAAAAAACTAAGCAGGACCGAATCCCAGAACCTTAAAATAAAATTCAAAAATTTTTAGTCCATCTCACCTCTTGTAACATCAATCCTGGGACACACTGTATATCTTACCGCTGTATGCGCAGTAGACTATTTTTGTAATTCTCTGTCTCTGAGCAGTAGTGGCATCCAAATGTGCTTTAGTTCTGCGCTAGCCTGGCTAATCGGTTCTACTGCCAGCGCTATGTATGTAGCCTTTTTCAGCTTCCTACGGAATCTGTTTTCCTCTTTAGCTACAATTGATGCGTTATCCCATTGTATACGGTGGGCTTCGTTCCAGACGTGTTCTGCTATCTTGGATTTGATGGTTTCGCCCATTCTAACATTTTTGCGGTGTTCCGATAATCTCACTCGTAGACCACTGCCAAAAAATGACATTCAGAGAACAACTAAAATAATTGTGTTGTCAATTAGTACTTACCTGAAACCTAACCTCACTTCTGAAATAATAGCAGAAACTTATGTACTAACACAGTTGAATCTGGTTATAACTCGCATTGAATTTTTATTCAAAAATGAACTATAACATATAAGTAAAAAATTCTAGACAAGTTCCCTGTATGCCCAATGTGAGAAGTGGCCAGTCAAAATTGGAGAAGATCGTTTTTAAAGAAAATTTAGTCTAGGTGCGTTTTAGATTTATTTCTCAAACGTAGATCAAATTCTGCTTCTCAAATTGCTTAAAAATAGGCAATAACACTTACTGATATCTGAAGTAAGTAGTTTCAAACAGTGCTGGACATATCCACTCTGGAAAAGGTAATAGTACATTACGTTACATATTTAACTTTGGGTGCTTTTCTTTGTAGTTTTTCAAAACGATCTATTTTTTTCAATAAACCATTAATAAGCACTGTTTTACATTCGTAGGTAATATTGATAACAAAATGGTAAAAAATCATACATATCTAATAAAGGTTCAAATAACATTAAACTTCCGGTCCAAAATTAGACATGTTCAATTAATATTTTTGAGGAACTTCAGTCTTTCTTCGTCTATCACTTCCTTAACTACTTTAAGTATTTCCACTGGGCTCGGTTGTATTTATTATTTTTTGGGTACCTGTATTACAATGAATAATGAATAATTATATTTTTACAGTAATTGTGAATGGAAACATTGTAAAAAAAACATTAAGACTAAAAGAAGTTATAGACAACATTCTGTATCAGTAAAGTTTGTGGCATTGTTGTTAGTCACATTGGTTACGATGCAGCGTGACGGACGTATGCAGCTTCACTGGCTTTTATACATAACAAGCAAACGGCGCGCTACGCGCACGTGAAATAGGATACGCGATAAGCTCCGAGCCGAGCGCTCAGATAAGAAAAACAAAACCTAAACAAATATAAACATCTGTGAAGCCGGAACGTGAGATGTGCCACGGACTCGCGGACACACGGACACACATTAAGGAAAATTATATTATAGATGATGTACCCTATAAGCATTATACACATCGCATAGGCTTATTCATTGAGAGTTTTATGTACTTTTCAGATATTGGACACTATTTTCTTTTTTCTACTATCATAGCAGGATGCAGGCTTTTGCGCTTGTTAAACGAAGTAAAGTTTAGTGCCTGACTTTTGATACATAATGACTTTCGTCAGTCGCTTGGGAATCAGTTAACTAATGGATATTAGGTAATTTGTCTTGGATTACAAATTAAGAAGTTTAGATTCACGGCTGGGAGAAAATATTTATGCACCTTTGGAGTAAACTTTGTTAATGCATGGACTGAGAATTACTTACAGTTTTAGGATTAAAATTGCAGTGCATAAATAATTCTTAAAGTTTCCCTGTAGCTTTCTATCATTATTTTTTTTCGTGGTTATTCCACTATTATGCAAAATTTAAAACATAAGCTTATTTGGTTTCACATATTTGAAGCCGAAATTGTTAATGAAATTACACTGCAGCAAAATAGCATTCCCTCCGAGTTGCTATACTATTTTTTTTACATTGCAGGAAGATTTAAAACCAAAACCCGTTTTTTAAACGTCATTTATTGACATTTTAGTTACAATTATTTTAAAATTAGTAGCCTATGGTAAATTTTAAAGTTGGTGGCACTGTAAGTCATTATGACAAGAGCTCACAATTATATCAAATTCGAGGTTATCAGGTTAGGTTTTGTGTCAGTTTTGACACAAACTGACGCAAAACAGAACAATTAGGTCAAATTCGAGGTTAGCAGGTTAGGTTTTACATCAGTTTGTGTCAAAACTGACGCAAAACCTAACCTCATAGCCTCGAATTTGACATAATTGTTCTGTCAGTCATAATGAAAACTCCCTAGGGAAATTTTTGTCTCATTTAGTCTCTAGGGAGTTTTAATTCTGTCACAATTTTGATGCTATAGAAACCGACTTCTACTCCCGGTCGTGGAAAAAAGTATTTTTCCCGCTGCTGATCATGTAAGTTAGTGATACAGCCTTAGTAACAAAACTAGTGATGGGCTTATTCGAATGAAAAATAACCGGTTATCCGGTTATTGAAATAACCTATGTAACTCGGTTTTCGTTCCAAGTATTCGAATGAAAAATAACCTCATCCTGATACGTACTACGTGATTGAAATTCTGTAAATAATACGTCATTCACAACTCATAAGCATAAGCAAGACTGATTGTATTGAAAACACCATTTGGGCGTCTCGCTCTACAGTTTTCTCCCTTGATTCCTTGCCAGCTGAGGCTCGCGGTCGATCCGTCGTCATATGATATGAACATAAATCAATTTTTTGCCGCCTTTAACCCGGCCGATCGATAAACATAAACGTTTTACCACTGTTTTTTATTGCGCTTAGCAAGCAGTCCCGCATATTTCTTTCTTTCTACACTTAATAAATACCTCTTAATTTCCAATACATAACACATAATGTACATATTATGTTTTGGTTATCTCATACAAATACAACAATATATTATTATTATATTATTATAAATCGCCAGCAATCGAAAACAATAAAGGTGTATCCAGATAAATAAAAATCATCTATACAATTATTATAATTAACGATTAACTGAGTTCTTCTGCAAGTTACGATGCCGATGCAGATGACGCTGAACCGCGTAACCCGCAAACCGGCGAAATCGAAAGGAATCGAGAGCCAACATGTTTTCGAATGATTATTCAAATAATCATTCGGTTATTAATATCATTCCAATGCAAATAATTCGGTTATGAAAATTGTCCGGTTATGCCCATCACTAAACAAAACGTGTAAGTCGGTGATTATATTGGTTTGCTGCTTTTTCTTGACGACGAAACTTAATATTATTATTAAGTTCCTAGGATCATAAAATTAGCAAAGCAAAATGCAGATTTAGACGTTTTGTTTATAAATTGCAAGTGTTTATGTGACATGTGACACTCACAGGTAACACGACTCACGAAAACTAATCCTGGTGACAGGTGACAAACCAAACGATGTTTTCAAAAATCTAGGAAAATTTCGATAAGCAGCGGGAAAAATATAATAAGATAACTCGAAATGTATCGCCTATTAACATTTTCGGCAGGCAACAAGCCGCGACTTCGTCTCGGCTTGTACTTGCCTACCTCAAATGTTAATAGGGCCTCACACTCCTTGTTACTTAAATAGCTATTATTACATCACTTATGATGATTACTTATAAGGTATGTACAGTCGTGTTCAAATAAATCTGAGACAATGGTTTTCCATATGTAGATTCAGTTAAGAATTGAAGAAAATATCTCCATGAATTTCTTGCTATCAGAAGAGTTACATTAAACTTTAACAGGTAATGAAATCTGTAACACCTTCTGATAGCAGGAAATCCATGGAGATATTCTTCAATTTATTTATAACTCAACCTGCATATGAGAAAAAAAATCCAGATTTATTTGAACTGTACATCCTATAGGCACTTTGTATTAGGCTTGCCGATTTACCATTTTTTAATTTTAGTATTAGCTTTCGAAGAAAATGTTTTAAAGCCAGTAATAAAGAAAGCTCACTGCAAAAAAAAACAACTTTTGCTAGATAGAGACATTACCGTTCTAGAGTGTTCAATAGTATATTGTATGTTAAGAGCTGCAAGTGCATTCTTGCCGCTTTCGCATGAATATTGCTGGTTGAGGCGAAGCCGAAACCAGCAATCATGCAAAAGCGGCAAGCGCACTTTTAGCTCGAAACATACATACTATTTTTTCGACGACTGAGCATGTTATTAAAGGAAAATAATCATATTTTATGTCACAAAGCAACCACTAATAGAGGAGTTTCTTAAATGCACCTGTCAAATAATTGTTAGGGACTGGCCCACCCGTCGGAGGTCGCTAGTGTCGCCACTCGGCAAGGTTGTGAACCAAACTATAATTAATGATGGGTCGGTATGTGAAGAAGTGTTGTTTCAAATTGTGCTGATTTAGTGTAGGAGACACAAATTTCCCAACTGCATAGAAAAACCTACTAATAGAAGCGTTTTCTGAATGCATCTGTCAAATCAAATAATTGTTAGATATTGGCCCACCCGTCAGGAGGCGCTGGTGTCACCTGTCCGCTTTTTGACAAGTGCGTAAATAGTAAACTCATACGTCAAACTGACACCGACAAATGATTGAAAATGCGTGAAAAGCATTTTGAACCAAAGTAAATTGTTGCAATTGAGCACGACTATTGTAAGATTGACAATACTTATTAAACAATATTGCTATTTGAATTACTTAAAATATATTTGTTATTCGCAAATATTTTGTTTGAATTTTCCATAATTATTGTCAATTTCAGAACCTATAAAGATTTTGCATATTCCGATTTATGCGGTTCAAAACTGTAAAATCGAGATTCTGGTAAGGCAAATTATGTATATGCAAAATTTGTATTGCTGTTGACGGCATATCCTTGATTAATCCAAATATCGTAGTAATGGCGTATTTAAATTTTGCCGCCTTGCAGGAATAGTTTCTGGCCCACCCATTGTAGGGCGCTGAAACTTTTATACAAGCTTACTATGGGGGAAATCGCTCTATTAGTGGTTGCTTTTTGTTTCATGTTATTGCAAAAATTTATTCACAATCAAGTTAACATTACTCGCGCAGTCTATGATATGTGACGCGATTGTTTCTAGGCCAGTCAAATTAGATATTTACTTGACAAAAATACTACCTGAAAAGTGAGCATGTAGTTTTATAGAACAAATCACGTAGAATTGAATGAACTAAAAAGTAACAGCTGAATCAGTGGAGAAGTGATTCAAAATTGCGCCCAAAGTAATGAAAAAACGGTTTTTTGCATATAAAAGAGCAAAAAAGCGATGAATTTTTTCCAAAAAAAATAGGCTTATGTAGTTTAAAAAAACAAATAAATTAAGCTGTCGATGGTCAAAATCGATTAATTAGAAAAAAAGTTATCGCTAAAAAGCCGCTAAAAATGACCGATTTTTCAATTGTTCTTAACTTTTTTTAAAAACCCTATATAACGTTGAAATTTTCAGAAAGCATAGTACTCGGTGAGCAGAAAACGCACGATTTTAAAATTTGCAAAAATGTTGATTACTTTTTGCATAAATCATTTTTTTAGGAAAAAATACGTTTTCGCAGAAATTGATTTACTCAGCTTGCAGAAGTCGTATAGCAATTAGCATATGCTTATTTTGTTCCTTAAGAGTTATACTACCACACACAATATGAACGCAATTTTTTTATACTTGCAAATATGTGCAAATTTAATTTGGAAGGTGATCTTTTTTTAGGCGCACAAATACATTGTACAATGTGCAGGGCGAGTAAACGCCCAGTGGAGCGGCCTACTACGAGTTTCTCCCCACAACGAACGCTACTCGCCACGGCACCGCTCTGAACGGAACATACATTTTGCGACGCTTAATGTAAACCGGTTCGCAATAAATAATACACGGTCAATAATTGCGAAATAATTTTTATATTACACTAGAAGTCTTCTACTAAAGTGTGTGCAAATTTCAGCCGCTAATATTAATAATTGAATGTGCAGCAATTTAAAATAAAAAAAATCCTCGGCTTCTATGAGTCGTACCTTAATCTTTTTTTAATTACGGAGAAAATTGGCAGCTATCGAATGGTGCTTATGTAATTTAGGTACAATTAAAATTGACAAAAATATTCAACATTTTGTGCGCGTAAAAAAAAGATCACTCTTCACATTAAATTTGCACATATTTTCAAGTGCAAAAGAATTTGCGCTCATATTGTGTGTGGTAGTATAACTCTTAAGAAACAAAATAAGCATACGCTAATTGCTATACGACTTCTGCAGGCTGAGTAAATCAATTTCTGCGAAAACGTATTTTTTTCTAAAAAAATTATTTATGAAAAAAGTAATCAACATTTTTGCAAATTTTAAAATCGTGCGTTTTCTGATCACCGAGTACTATGCTTTCTGAAAATTTCAACGTTATATAGGGTTTTTTAAAAAAGTTAAGAACAATAATTGAAAAATCGGTTATTTTTAGCGGCTTTTTAGCGATAACTTTTTTTCTAATTAAACGATTTTGACCATCGACAGCTTAGTTTATTTGTTTTCTTAAACTACATAAGCCTATTTTTTTAGGAACAAATTCATCCCTTTTTTGCTCTTTTATATGCAAAAAACCGTTTTTTCATTACTTTGAGCGCAATTTTGAATCACTTCTCCACTGATTCAGCTGTTACTTTTTAGTTCATTCAATTCTACGTGATTTGTTCTATAAAACTACATGCTCACTTTTCAGGTAGTATTTTTGTCAAAAAAACGAGGTATTTTCGACAATTTGACTGGCCTATTCCTCAAATGACGGGCGTTGTCGAGGTAACATTCGGACGTGGCTACCTATTTTGTTCACGCGCAAACCCAAAACGCTCGGCGAGCGGCAAAGTGATGAAAACGCACGCTCAGCGGCAAATGTCAACTTTCTGTTGTCAAATGACTGAGAAAAATCTACTGTCGATGTCAGTCGTCGAAAAAATTATGTACAAAATAGGTAAAAAGATCTTAATGTTGCCAATAATACTGAAACCGTAAAAGAAAGCACTCTGAATAACATTAATTGAAAAAGACAACAAAAAGAAAACAATGCAGTTGGTGCGATTCGAACCTGCGCTACCAGAAGTACTTCCATTGCTAGTCAGAAGCTTTACCTACTCGGTTAATAGAGAGCGATAGCCCACGTATTAGCTTATTGTAAAGAGCGATCAAAGCTAAATTGATCGCGACCGCTCACGAAAATTATGACCATTGTCCACGCTGCACTTTATAAACCTACATTTGAACTACAATTATCAGTATTATCAGTTCAAGACACTTAAACAGTCGAATAAATTACAGAAATCTGCAAGAATATGTACAGTCGTGTTCAACTAAATCTGGGATAATGTTTTTTTTCATATGTAGGTTGAGTTAAGAATTGAAGACTATCTCCATGGATTTTCTGCTATAAGAAAGACTTACATTAAAGTTTAACAGGTAATGACATTTGTAACTGTTTCTGATAGCAAGAAATCCATGGAGATATTCTTCAATTCTTAACTCAACTTGCATATGAAAAAAAACATTATCCCAGATTTATTTGAACACATTAAGCCAAATGTATACATGAAATTGATAGGTAACATTTAAACAGCATGTGGATAAGTTAAACAAAATGTTGAAAATGAATTTTAAACTAAAAAAATTACAGTTCTATGTCAACAAAAAACATTCCGCAGATTAGGCAAGTTTCATTGTTTTCAATGGCCTTGCAGTGTAAAGGATGCAGTGACGAAATGGTTGATCGCCGACAAAGTGCGTCTTATCGGTGCCGATGAAAACGTTACGCAGAGACGAAGGCACACCACAAGTTTACATAAACTAGTGGACCCGTTGCAAAATATTTTGCAAGTTACAAAATTTCTTTGTAACGTGTGGCAGGATCCATTAGCTAACATTTAAATGTTTAAGTTTTTAAAACTACTTACACGTGATATGGCTATACGGATTGTCCGAAATCCGTTTGGAACATAGGAAATTAATGAGTGCGACAAGGAAGACATAAACAAAATGAGTAGCAAGATAAAGATAGAATGTAATTACGGCTAGATAACTTTATAAACTAAAATTAAGTCAATGAAACAAACAAACGCTTCTGTCAAATATTTTATCTGTAATTAAGAGTATAAAGTGAGGTTTAAATATACTATTGTTTACTATTCACATAATTATTTTAATTATTTAAACCTCACTTTATACTCTTAATGACAGATAAAATATTTGAGAGAAGCGTTTGTTTGTTTCATTGACTTAATTTTATTTTAAAAAGTTATCTAGCCATGATTACATTCTATCCTTGTCTCGCTACTCATTTTGTTTATATCATCCTTATCGCATTCATTAATTTCCTATGTTCCAAACGGATTTCGGACAATCTTTATATACTTCACCATTTCTAAATACTGGTTGTAGCAAATATGGTATATTCCCCACTTTATCCACAGTTTGTTCTTCTGATTTATGAATTGCCATGGCAAATGACAGGAGCACAAAAAAAAAATCTTTTCCGAAAGCAAAAAGGTAGTGCAATATTAGAATGTGTTAATCTATACGCGGTAATAATACTCTTCTGCCTGGCTTGTGGCTTGTCCATTTAATACCAAATCTAAGCAGTTCTTAAATAAATTTCCTACCATTAATATTATCTCATCTATGAAGCTAGTAAACACATTTAAAATGTTCAAGGGAATATCTATTGATCCTATTTTTGGTGTTAAGCCATGTGGCAATTTACCGAATCTAGAAATTTCATAAAAAATTATAAAATGTTGACATTATGTGATATAATTGTATTCACACTCAATATTGTTTTTCATATTCATACATACATACATAATCTGTAACCCCTTATACCGTTACAGTGTCGGGGTGCCGGGCGCACCGAGCCGCTGAGGGTGTGTGCATTTTTTTTTAAATTCGGCGGAGCTACTTGGGGTAGTGGAGCCTGTCTGGCTAGAACACTACGCCCGCTCTCCAGCTGGTCACCCATCCAAGTTCTGACCGAGCAGACTGGTGCTTAACTTTTGCAAGTGCCGTGAGAGATGCATCACCACTCAGCCGTACTGCCGGCCTGTTTTTCATATTCAAGAGAGATAAAATTTTGTTGTTGTTTTCTTCGCAATATTGCAAATTTTGAGGACCGCTGGTAGGGTAGGAACGGCTAGAAAATCGTTTAAATAAGTGACAAGCGCTTCACGCGAGAGCAGACAAAACTTAAAAATAACTCGCCCCAAGTATATGGGCCATGTGTACGGAATTGTTTTTGCAGAAGCTTGTTTGCAACTAACTCCGCCAATTCGCGCGGGCTTAAATGTCCAAATATTCGCTTCTACACCAAAATTCCGCGAAACGACGTGGGGCACACAAAGAATCAAAAGCAGACTAACTACCCCATCATATTATAGAATGCCAAAAACCGTGCAAGCTGCTAGCTTTGCTGTAAAAATCAGAGGGAGGCCGAAGCGCAATGAGTTTGCAAAATTCGAGTACCACCAACAAAAGGTAATCTCCAACCTAATGAATTTCGATGTGCGCGAACCGAATATCGGCAATAAAGGTTGTTCACACACGACCAACCGCTAAGAGACTATTTACACAGTAACACCCTTTGGTGGTCGAATTCCAAAATTCCCTGAAAATTACTTGTCCTATTTCTAAGACGATCTAATTTACCAAATGTCAACTTCCTGTCTGTAGTAGTTCGCTCGTTAAGGCAATATTTAAAAAACAGTTCTATCTCATTTAACCCTTTCGAGGAGATTCATTCTGCAAAACCCTGAAAATGGTTTGACATGATTTCTAAAACGAACTAATATGCCGAATTTCAACTTCCTACCTGTATTGATCTCGTTAGGATCTTTAGAAAAACACATTTACCTCATTTAATCCCTTTGAGAGGATACATTTCGAAAGATCCTGAAAATGACTTGATTCGATGTGTACAAGGAATTATTGTTCCGAATCAACTTTCTACCTGCAGCAGTTACCGTATTATGGCGATCTTTAGAAAAACACATCTACCTCATTTAACCCTTTTGGGAGTTATTTTTGAAAAATCCTGAAAATGATTTGACCTAATTTGTAAAACGATCTAATATGCCGAATTTCAATTTCCGGCCTGTAGTATATTTTTGTGGCCATTTTTAGAAAAACATTTCTGGTCGTTTAACCACTTTGAGGGAGTGTATTTCGAAGAACCCTAAAATTGATTTCCGATCAGTAAAACGATCTAAAATGCCGGATTTCAACTTACTGCCAGTAGTAGTTTTCTCGTGGCGATATTTTGACAAACAGATTTGTTTAATTTAACCCCTTTCGGGGATGAATTTTCCAGAACCCTAAAAATGATTTGATCCGATTTGAAAAATGTTCTAATATGCTCAATTTCAACTTCCTATACTTGTAGTAGTTTCCTTGTGGCGATATTTCGAAAAACAGATTTGTCCCATTTAAGCCCTTTCGAGGACGAATTCAGCAAAATCTTGAAATTTACTTGATCTGATTTGTAAAACGAACTAATACCGTATGTCGAATTTCAGCTTCCCAGCTATAGTAATTTCCTTGTTATAGAGCTTTAAAAAAAGGTCTACCACAGTTAGCTCCTTTGGAGGGATGAATATCGAAAAACCCTGAAAATGATTTGACCCTATTTGTAAACAGAACTAATATGGCAAATTAGAACTTTTTACCTTCCCTACATTCTATTATGTAACGATCTGTGAAGTAAAATTCAATGCCGTCGAATAGAGGGTAAAAAAATTCTTTGTGGACGATATTATATAGGCTTTCCTCAAGTCGACCCCAGCCTGATACAGCCGACTGTCCCTGCACCTTGTTGATCGACATGACGAAGCAGGTTTTGACGGTAAATTGCAGTCTCTTAAATTGAAAAGAGTAATCTGAAAGAATAAGGGGTGTTCGAGGAATGAAGACTGTCTCCCCTTCTCCAATACTTATGAAAATTGTGGCCTCAGTGACGTTTTATGCGGAGCTTTCACTTGCAGTCGAGTCGAGTCTTCACGTTTCTCGGTAGTATAATGGGTGCTCTAACTTTCGAAGATAGGCGATTTGGTGCAAGTCCGGGAGGTTCGAGAGTGTGGAGAAACTCAACGCGGTAGTGCACTGTGTCCTCGGCTTCCATCACAGTGTTAATCGACTGATAGATCTTTTTCTGCGAATGAAAGGCTCCGAGGTGTGTGTTGTTAATTTCTAGTACCTTATCATTCTTCAGAGTGATAATCGCCCTTTTTCGAAGCCAGGACACAGGTTTTGCTGTTATGTTCTTGATGTCGGAATATATTATGTTAGTGAGGTTGGCGATATCTGTCACTGCTTGACATATGTTTTCGTTGCCGAGTTTCAAGAGAAGTTTGGAAAACTATTCGGCCTTGGAATATCCTCTCAGGTGAACCCTTATGTAAATTCAAGACAATATGTCCTTATTGTACTGATACTGCGTTTTGAAAAATCACTATTATAACACGTATTTGTCTTGACAGCAACTGCCATTTAAATATCATCGTCGCGCGGGTAAAATCACAGTAAATAAAAAACCACCCATTGCAAAATATTTTGCAACTTATAAAACTTCTTTGTAGACAATGTTTAACGTGTGGTACGATCCATTAGGTAAAATTTGAATTTTAAAGTTTTTAAAACAACGCACACGTGACATTGCTACATATAATTGACCATGGCTAAATACTGGATGTAGCAAATACATTCCCACTTTATCCAGAGTTTTTCCCTGCGATTGATTAATTGTCATCGCCAATGCTAGGCGTACCGGAAACTGTCTTCTCTGAAAGCAAAAGGATAATGCAATATCAGAAGGTGTTTAATCTATACGCGGTAATAATACTCTTCTGCCTGTAGCTTGCCGATTTAAGACTTCCAAATCTAAACAGTTCTCGTATAAATTGCGTACCATTAATCTTGTCCCATTTATTAAACCAGTACACATTTAAATTTTTCAAGAGAATACCAATTGCCGCTATTTTTAGTGTTAAGCAATGTGGAGGTAATCCACTGAAATTTAACGAATATAGAAATTCCGTAGGAAATTGTAAAATGTCATCACTATCTGCAATTGTAATCACACTCAAATATTTGTTTTTGAGATACATAATTTTGTGGTTAATTTCAGTTCAATGTTCGTTTTTTGTGGCTAAAATTGAGAATTTTGAGATACTAAGGATGTTCTCAAGAGTTGACAAACTATTACCAAATATTTATGTAATGATGTCCTCTTTGGCAATCAGTTGAGATGGTATTTTAATTGTATCCTTTTCACCTGTAATCGTGTGATATTCTCCATTTCCAATTTGCAAGAGAATAGGCAATGTGTAGCTACATTCGATTAATAATGAACTGATGTGCACACAAGATTCACTCATACACACTACTTTTCGAAAGGGAAGATTGAAATTTTCTTAAAAATTCGCTGTCACTGTACATGTACTTTGACGTTTCTCATAATTCATAATATAGCAGGCGGTATTTGACTTGTTCCACTGCTACGCGCTGCAAATCTACGTCACTTACGCGCTACAATATTTTAGTTTTTCTCTAAAAGTTAAACAGTTATTTGTAATTTAGGACTTTTGTGCACATCTACACGGTGCCGACTTTAATTGAAAACAAGAATTATCGAAATCGGCCCGGTGGAGGTCTCAAAATAAATGTCGAAAAAAAAACGCTTAACGTTTTAAATATATAGATAAGGCCGGAAAATGTTTATATGGCTTTAAAGATATTTTGATTCTTTGTACTCGTAAATAACTCATTGATTTCGTATAACAAGGAATATGTTATCTGTCTCCTGGTAGTATTAATTTTTGAATTAACAATTCTAAAGGTCTTTCTGAATTTGGGCATTGCCGTTTTTGTATATATATAAACCGTGGTCTTTTTGTTAGCTACTTAGTGAAAAGAACGGCTGGTTTCGTTATCTGTGTGTTTTTTCTTTTTACTTTCCTCGTCTGAAATACGAAAGGAGTATTGTAATCGTGAAAAAATAACCATTCGATATTTCTTTAGATCTTCACGATTCAAGGTAGCAGGATGACAAAGACGGTAATTTCAAATCCGTTCGTCGGCCTGTCCGTCTGTCTGTCCGTCCGTCTGTCGGTCAGTTTGTCTCTCTGTCCGCCTGTTTGTCTGCCCGTCTATCTGTCTGCATGTTGGTGGTGTAGCTCAAAACTATTTGATGAGGGAAGACTTTGCGTGCAGATTAGATGTCTACCTGGCTCGAAATCGAATACACTTTGGGTCAAATATATAAAGAAAAATAAAATTTTGCTTATTTTTGCTTTAACTCGAGAATTATGAGTTAAATAGAAGTATTTTTTTAAATATTTTCAGCATTTTTAATTTTAAAAACTTCCACTTACGAGAAAAGTTCTGAGTAAAACACTTTACATATTTCTCCTTTTACAAATTAAGATTCCCAATAATCGCAAAAATGTAGGTCCTGTTCTATTAAGTCAAAAATATTTTGTCAATATGTAGATTAATCATTACAATACATTTCCACAACTTGACACTTGTGATTCTAAGCAGTCTTTGGATGTGCATTTTTTGGTGGTGTTAGGCATAGTAAAACCATATATCTAATACTTACTATATTGCTAGCGGCTATGAGTGGGAAACTCACCAATGAAGTGAGACAGACAACCAACTCTTCAATGTATAATGGTGAGCTGTGTGCAAGCGCGGCGGCGTCGTCCAACCAATGGGGAAGTGGTCAAGTTTAAAATTCGCTTCTAAAGGCGGAGTTCGAATTCTCACGCATGCGCACGGGGCGCGTTATACTCTAAGTGAGACTATGTCGGCACCGTAATGTTTTCTGACGTTTCCAGGCCCTACTAGCAATATATGTGTATTATATATATGAGTAAAACAAAAAATTGCCAAATTCAAAAGCAAAATTTTACAGTTTCTCATGCTTCATCCATCAAGTGAATTAAAATTGTTGAAAATAACGTAACCATACCCTCCAGTTCGGCAAGATGTCGGGATTTGATTCTATAACTGAAGTACTTTTCAAAAATTATAAATTGTCAATGTCATTTTAACGCTATACTGCGTCTCAGGTTGACTAGACAGTACAGGGCTTATGGCAAACAGAGATGCCATATGTCTCCACAAAAGTGTTCTGTAGAAAATATGCCCCCATCACAGACAAACAAATCCGGCTATTGTAATAGAGACAGCTTAACTATAATCCCTCATTACCTGGTACGTTTTGTCAGTGGCATTCAAACAAGTTTAAGAACGAAACATTTACGTACAGTAGGATCTCCGTTATCACAAACACATAATTCTTTTAATCGGAACTTGTCATAGTTTTTTAATGAGTAAAATTAGGTTTTAACAAGCATAAAATTCGCCAAATTTAGTGGATTTGATAGCCGGTAAAAATAAATAAAACGAATATGTGTTTCACGGCAATCGAGTTTATATATTTAAAATAGAAATTGGAAAAAACAGTAACTGATTATAATTTTTAATTGTAAAGTTTAAAAATTGTACAATTCGTGTATCACCACTCGCTGTCACTATTGTTCGCTTCACTATTAATGTCACTATCACTATCTGCATCATTTATATTTATAATAATTGGTTCTATATCTTCTAACAAATTATCGACTTCCCACATTGTCCTTTCTGTTGCTATTACGTGATTTACATAGTTATTCCATTCCATTCCAAACAACAATAAACAACAATAAAAGCACTAACAATAGATAAATGTATAGAACACTATGCAAAAATAATCGCAAATGGAATATGTCAACAGGCTCTGAGAATAGATGAAGACTAAACATATTTTGTACAAAAATTACCCTAATGGCTTATTAATTTATTTTGCATTAGAAAGTAGTTATGAATCACTCAAACTTTTGGAAGTACAAATTTGTCACCCTCATTATGGTTGTAATTAAGAACCAATTTGATGCATACAGCAGACGTTAAACCTGATGTGCAGTAAATTACTTCAGTTTTAAAAATGATAAGATATAGGTATTAATTATTTATAATCTTCTA
The DNA here is from genome assembly GCA_940337035.1 of Agriotes lineatus. NCBI lineage: Eukaryota > Metazoa > Arthropoda > Insecta > Coleoptera > Elateridae > Agriotes > Agriotes lineatus. The sequence continues at coordinate 59,858,287 of OW679195.1, read as the reverse complement.
TACAGGGTGATTTATAATAGGTGTAAAACACTTTACTATCTTGTTCCGGAAGTAATTTTAAGATAAAAAGGTCATATGGACATAGGTCATATTCCAATTTGTTTTTACTTATGTTTTGAAATTGTTCTTTAATAATCATTACTAATTCACTAAAATTTAAATCTGTTGTAGTTCTGTAACTAATTGGAATATGACCTATGTCCATATGACATTTTAATCTTAAAATTACTTCCGGAACAAGATAGTAAAGTGTTTTACACCTATTATAAATCACCCTGTATAAATAATGGTTTCTGAATTACAAATTATACTTTCTCAAACTGATTAATCTGAACTACAAATGATGCTTTCTGAATTAAAATTTTGCGTGAGAACTTATTGGGAACTTCTGGTTTTCGTCTATTTCGGTCAACTTATACCATCACCCGTTGCATAGAACTGGCAACGTCGGAGCGAAATTCCCATAAGGAAAGCATTCCCTATCCTCTCCACGCTGTCTTGTCACCCTGAGACGCTCTATAGTAACTTTTTTAACTAAGCATGTTGTACACTGATCAAAACATTCATATTCAAGGCCTGCTCAGAATCACAAATAAGTGAACGGGGTATAGGTATGCATCTGCTCCTTCCATGCACTTCATTCCATAAATGCAGGCGGTTTACTATGCTGGTGTAATATGTACATTACATGTAAACCTTCCTTTGATTCTGTCCCCAATCCTCTTAATCTACCGACTTCCCTTTGAAGGCGTCTATTTACATTGCGATTATCTTTAACTCATCAGCACGTCTCAATAAAACCTACTAATTGCAGAAATAATCCCTCAAACCGACTGCATTCAGTAAACACGGCGACCTGCAACGACTTCCCTGGCTGTTGCGAGGGCAAGGGCCGGGGTCATTAGCAAGCGGTATGGATCGAAACCACTTCAGACTATGATGCACTACACCATTTTTAACAGCCCGTACGCTGCAGGTATCTGCATCCCTATTTAAAAAATCCGCATCGACTGGGCCGCGCATCGAAAAACCTACTGGCTATTCTGCAATCTGCAGCAGCACTTTCAAACGGGACGAGCTCAGATGGAGCTTGAGATGTCTGGCGACTGAAGAGATCTTGATTACGAGTCGAGAGCGGTCCGTGGTTAACGAGATGTCATCTGTATAGACCCTGTTTAATGGTGGAACAATGGAGAGCGATTACCGGGTGGTCTGGGCTAGTAGATGATCTTTCCCGTATACGTATTTATCTGGGCAATGTTGTTTTGGCGAAAATCTGGATGAGGGTGTTGAAATATTTGCTCCGCAGGCATATCAGCTTCGAACGGAAATAGGGCACCCTTAATATGCAATATGTGGTTAACGTTGATATAATGATGTCGCTTATCAATTTAAAAAATTTTGATCCTAATACTTTAACCTAAACCTTGCTTAACAATCGTTGAGGAAATATCATCTACATAGGAAAATATGACATATTTTACATATTTTGTTTTGTTATAATACTAAGGGCCGGTTGCAGAAAGCAATGTTAAGTCGCGTCAAAGCAAAGAATATAGATAGGGGAAGAAGGACAGCGTTATGGGCTATAACGTATATGCTGTGATTTGGGTTGCATAACTATTTACTTGGTTAAATATATCATTTTTTGTTCGAAAATGCCGCTGGGAGCTCCTAGCGTCAAAGTGCTTACCTTATCAGTGGCATTCAGCATGTAAATGCGTCATTAGCATTCTTGAGCTATAACAGTGTTGCAAGAACTTTCTCTCTACAATTCCAATAGTTTTACAATGGTTGTACCTACCCGAAATAAACTTGTATTCTGCCAAAGAATATTTAAGTAGTTTGATTCTGCTTACATCTAAGTTAAGTTAGTTACAAAGAATATTAAATATAGGTGTATATTCTTTGGTTTGTTTTGTTATTATTTAAAACATTTGTTGTCAATCGGATGAACTGGTACCAAGTAAAATAAAGGTTTTATAAGTTTCACATGCAACACTTTTAAACATTTAATAGGTAGCTAGGTACCTATAAAAATTACATAAGAGGTTTCTAATATAATTTCAACAAAAAGTTCACCGATGAGCGCAAGATTATACGGAATACGGATTGTCCCCACTTTATTCTCACAAAATTCTATAATGAATATAGAATTAGCTATGTACAAATAATAAAAAAAAACATTAATAAACAATATACGGATTTTATTTAAAAATTTTAATACGAGAGGAAATTATTGTTCAAGTAATGTTGACGATTAATATAGTTTACAGTGATCTATTTTAAAAAGCAAATAAAAACAAAAATAATATTGTATCTTGTGAAGTTGATACGTATAGAGTACAGTACGGCTACTAAAACAGTACGCCTTGAATATCTCATTTACTTGATGCATTAAAAAATATCTATTTAGGCACATTTAAGTTGGCGATCTCTCTATGTATAGTCTCAGCAAAGAATAAGACAATATTATTCGAACATTTATTATCGACATTAAATTATCTTTCAGAAATGTATGCAAAAATTTAATTTGGTGATTAGGGATCTGACCCAAGTCCTGTACAATCTGTTATTAAAAAAAATTAATCGGGGCGGTTTTCACAGAAAACTCACAATTATTTAATAATTTATACTCTAGTTTAAATTACTGCACTTTAAACGTAAATTAGAGTAGAAACGAAAAAGAACTTATGTGGTTAAGGAGCTGCAAACTAATCGAGGGTTGGGGTTCAATACCCAACAATATACCTTTTTTTAACAAATTATCTGTTTTCTTTATTTACCTTGGGGTTAAGTGGTAGAACAGTATGCTAATTCGATTAGCACGCCTGAACTTTGCCCCTTTGAGCAACTTATGTATTCATAATTCAAGTATATTGTAAAATAACAATTTCATTTATTTTTGCTCAATAAACGACATTTATTATTATTATTATTATACTTAAGTCGCTCAAAAATTATGCCAAATAGCTATTTTTAAATAAATTATTATTACTTGAATTTGACATAATTTTTGGGCGATATAAATAATAATTTGTTAATAAAGAGTTAGGTACCTATTGTTAGGGATTGAACCCCAATTTGCCCCAACCTTTTACGGGTTTAATTACTTTTTTTAAAGGCAGATTATAGGAAATTTGAGTCAGATCCATTAACGCCAGTTTAAATTAAAATATTTTGAAATAAAGATATACATTTCTTACTCTCGCCAATTTCAATGATCTATTAAATAAATGAGATTTTCAAGGTGTAAATATTACATACAATAAAACAATATAATATACAAAGTTACAAAGAATAGGAAGTACGCAAATATATCTGTAAGCATATAAACGTACATTTTTTAAGCTTTAAACATTACTTAAATGTTGTATTTTTTTGTTGCGTGTACCAGACTGGTTTGTAGTCCTTAAATCTTGCGATAGCCATTTCAACGTTTTATGGAGTTTGCACGTAATTAAATGATTAATTAAAAACAGTTTATGAGAGTAACATGTGTCTTGCTCGTTAAGCCACCCTGGTACTAAAATTTTCAATTTATTTACACTATATGCTAATAATGTTTTCTTAAAACTTACACACGACTTACTATTTTTAAAATAATATTCAAAATGTTCAAGTAACATTGTAACTATTTTTATTAAAATACTTGAAGGTTTTTTTAGGTTAATAACACAGTCGCCCGCACCATAGTCTTTTTGCTGTAAAAACAGTTCATTATGATGCACTACAGAGTCACGGCTGCACATATTTTGACACTGATCACAATTAAAACGTAAAAGCGTTTTATGAATGACATAACCAGCTACATATACCGTCGCACAAGATTCTAATGTGGCTTCTTGATTTGGTTGTGTTGAAACTTCTATTACCTCACTGAGTAAACTGAGGTCACCATCTTCTGCTAATTCAGTTTGTTCAGCAACTGTATATGGTATGTCCTCAACATATCCCATGACGTCTTTTTCTGGCACTTCAACATTCGCCATGTTGACAACAGCATCTTCATCAACTTCGCAGTTGGAGCTCTCTGTAGGATGCTGCAATTTAACCAGCATGTTGAACTGTAGTGCTTGGCGGAAAGATTTTACTGTGGGGTTCGAAGAATTGCCTCCCCTATACCTCAGGACCGCGAAAAGATTTTCTAGAGGATCTTGGTTTAGTCTGCTGGTCAGGAGGAAATGATACCCTTCTTGTTTTAAGTCTTCCCATAGCTCCATAACTGACTGCATGGTTAAAATAAGTCCCTTAAAACAATAAACACCTTGGTTCACCTTGTTATTAGATGTATATGTTTGCCAAGTCTTAACCCACTGCAAATACTCTTTCAAATTATTTTCAGTACGCGGTACGTTGACGGATAGAGCACATGCATATGGGTTACGGTCTTTCAGCATTCGACTGTTTAAGCAATCAAATAAATAGTTAATTTTCTGTACGAATTCTGCAGTATCCAGAGCGCTGGTGCTTTTTAACTCGCCCGTTCCAACAGCAGTTCTTATCGTAGCACTCATGGTGTTGGAAAACACTTGCGTTGCAAATTTAACCCTAATTCGCTGGAAAGTATTGGGGTAGATGTGGGCATCCGTGATTTTTACAGCTGCTCGAACAGTACAAGAAGATTTATCTATTTTGTATGCCTCTTCGATATCTTTCCAAGAAACTTTCTTGCCCTCCACGTAAAAATCCTTTGATAGAAGATTATTCCGTACGCTTTTTATCAAGTGCGGTACGTCATATATTGCAAAAATTTTTGAGTCGCAGACAAAAAATACGCCTGTTCTGCAGTAACTCCTAGATTTAAAAATGCAGCTCTATTTGTAGCAGCTTGGTCACTAGTAACAGCACGCACTTTAAGTCCTATTCTTTGTAACTCTTCGATGTTTTTAATAATGAGGGAAGATAGCTCTCCATGTTTAATGGTACCTGAAGAAACATAAAAGCTGACAGGAATCTTCCATTTGTGAATAAGGCCTCTTGCCATAAACACTAGTGCATGACTAGCGATTTTGCTTTTCCGTCCAAGATGTCCTAAATCTTCGAAACCTTCAATCATATCTTGGCGTGGATTATATTCTAGACCTTTCTTTAAATGCATTTCGTCAAGTAATACGACACACTGTTTTTCATCATCGGTCATGCTGTTAACTTTAACAGCCAGTTTTTTCATTAGTTCCGTACTTGTGCCTGTATTAAGTTGGTTTAACCGTAACCATGAAACTATTGTAGATTTGGAGGGCATAGTAAATTTTAATTTTTCTCTCATAAAAAGTAGAGGGCTGGAGATTTGTGGTACATATTTAAGGTCAATTCTTTTTCAGCTTCTGTCCAAGGTTGTTTAATTTGTGAGAAAGTTGCATATTTACAAAGACGCGAACGGTTTTTGGTTTCAAGCCCAGTGCATCTAAATTAGCCCCCTTTCGTGCACATTGCTTCTTCATACGGTAAATTTGTGAATTTTTTGCCGCCACTTGTCTTCGCAGTTTTGCAATTTTTTGATGTAGCACAGCAGAACTACGGCGCTTTCTTGTTTTGGTAGGTGTTGGCATTTCTAACATGGCCTGTTGAAATATGGTTTTTAAAAATAAAACATACTAATAACAGAAAAGATTTTCATGCTGTAGGCTCCATTAAAATGCTTTACAAGCTCATTGTTTTGCCTACATATTTCTACACAATTTATCAGAGAATTCAAAACGTCAATAATTTTTCTGTATTTTATGAAACTGCCAACTTTTGTTCATTTTGTGTTATTGAATAAAAACTCCTAAAGATGTGAAAATTGATCACCCTGTATACTTACTGCTTGGGATTTAGTTTTGATTTAATTAATAAAACTTTAAAAGAAATTTTAACTAATTATACCTTATTTAATTAGTACCTACACGAAGATCGAGCAACAAATTTGGGGAAACTATAAGATTTAAGCCCCTATAATCGGACATCGTGTTAACCTACTATCGATGGAAAATTTAAAAATTTTATTATACAGTGTGGTGATAAAGTTCTACACAAAATTAATAATTTTGTTATTTAATGTTTTTTGGGAAAACCCTGACACGTCAATTTTATTCTTTAAAAAGTGGACATGGCACCGTCCATAGACTTTCCCATACTGGAAATTGTTCATATTTTCTTTTGCATTTAACAGTATAGTTGTTTTCCTCAAAACGGCTGCTTGAGCGCTATCGTAAAACCCCGCCTCCTAACATGGTTAGGTGAAATTTTCGAAGTCCCTGAAAATCATATTTTGTATGGCATAAAAATTCGATTTTTTTATTTTCTGATTCTTTGAAGCAAAATAGTAACGACAATTAGAATAAACAATAAATTTTTCAAAAATAGAAGGGTGAGGGAGGCTTTTGTTTCTGCGCTATGACGTCATTATTAATTTTTTCAAATGGAAATCCCATTTTCCCCCCTTATGTTGATAGATCTCGCCAGTTAAATGGTGATATAAAAAATTAGTACCCCACATAACAATTTTTTGAGAAAAATACACATAAAGTTCAAAAAATTCAGATTTTTTTTTAATTAAAATAAAGCACCACATCTGTTTCCTTAGAAACGTTAAATTGTTGACTTTGACACATTTGTGAAACAGTGGTAAATGTTTTAAAATCAAAATTAGGTAGTTTTTGTCATAGCTCTTATTTTCATTAAAAATAAATTCTGAATTGTTTGAACTTCATGTGTATTTTTCTCAAAACAATTGTTACCTACGAGGGGCACTAATTTTTTTACATCATCATTTAACTGGTGAGGAGATCTATCAAAATAAGGGGGAAAATTGAGTCTTTTTAAAAATAAAATGACGTGTTTCGGGGTTTTCCCAAAAAACATTAAATAAGAAAATAATGAATTTTGTGCGGGACGTTATCACCACACTGTATACAGAACGGGCATTTTTAAAGGAACTAACCTGTATCATAGACGAATCCGGTATGGTATCTGCATCTAATTGCATAGGCGAAGCAATATGATCTTCATCCAAATGAAAAGAGCCCGAACTAGACGTCGCTTTACCATAGACCCTTGGCATGATCTCTTTTTTAAATGCGAGTTCTTTGGGCGACACTGGCGATGTTGCGTGGTCAGGTTGCATGGCAGTTTTGTAATTTAAGGGAACAGCATTATGACTCAGCCTATTTTTTCTTGAATTCATAAACTGCTTTTCGGAAAAATGCATGGCACACACAGTTCTTTCACGTAATTGTTCTTCAGATAACGTGAAAAGCTGTGGATTGCCACAATTAATCAACCACAAATCGCGTCTTTCTTTTTCTATAGGAAAACGAAAAAAGCTTAAATCGCAGTCGGTTCTGCGATTTCGCTTACATTCAAAATATACGCACGAATTAACCATGATTAAGATTAAGCGTTCGAGTGATCAATTTCGGAAAAGGAAACGTCAAAAGAGTATACGACAACACTGAAGACAAACTTCAGCACAACTGAATGTGAATTTCCAGAAGAAATTCTTATAAGCTGTCCTGTTAATTAGCTTAAGGAATGGGACACGTCTTATCAGGAAAGCACATCAGTAAGGAACGATGCTAATGAAGAATTAATCGAAAGTAGGTAACGACCTATAACTATTGACTTATTTACGATAGAACTGACCGAAAAACCTATTTTCATAAAACGTAAAACATTTGCCAAACTTTAATATTTGTGGAAAAAATATCAAATAAAAGTCACTAATAATAACTTTTGAGCATATGATTAAACTTTGAGTAGTTAGTAGCTTATTATTTCTTATTGCAGTATGTTTAGAAAGTTTTCACTGCAAATTGTCTTTTGTTTTGTTACATAGCAACCAGAGCACACTATTCATTTGTTGTTACAACTAACACAGTCAAGGCACACTAGATTAAAAAGTGTTTTATAAAATATTTTAAAAGTTTGTGAAAATAAGTATGTGAAACCATACATGAATGAAAAGGGAAAAAATAAGCTTTCCAATGATGCAAAATTTTGATATCCATTCCATTTAAAAAAATGTAAGTTTGGGCTGTACCTCGAAAATTACGAATCAGAAAAATATTAAAGTAGGCCTATTCTTTAGAGCCTACAATTCCCTACAAGCTCTTTTTTGAAAATTGAAATTATATGAAATAATAAAAAAGTTACGCATGGTTGAAAAAATCGACCAGTTTCAGTTTTTCGATTATAACAAGTAGGCTATGCGTTTTTTTCGGAAATTAACTAGCATGGTATATATGCATGTTGTTTTCGAAGTAGTTAGTTTGCTCGAAAGCAAATTTTAACTCTACTTCCTGTATTATCACGCAACTACATTGGCGCATTTGAGGGCCATCCAGCTAACCATTGGAGACGCGTGACAGCGTGCAGTCATTTACAAAATTACTAAAATAGAAATAAAAAGTATGGGCACCAACGAGTCATTTTACAACAAATGTGCTCAGATAGAAACGAGAACTGATAAATTCAAAAGCGGCAATCAATCGCTAGCTAACTCGAGATTAGAGGGTTACAGTAACAAAATAATACCAGTAAATGATAACAGGAGGTACTTAAGTGTAATTTCTATTGTACTCCGAGTACACCCAATGAACAATAATCTAAAATAATGGTACCACCCTAACAGCCAGTCTTATAAAGGCCACTAATCTGACGTTAACTTTAATTCGCCGTTAAAATGAACAAAAGCGCATCAAAATTTGTTTACTAATGAATAAAATGTCATAAGCACTGACGTTTTGATGCGTTTTAGTTTATTTTAACAGCGAATTAAAGTTAACATCAGATTAGTGGCCTTTATAAGACTGGCTGTAAATATCACAAATCCGCCTTATAGGCAGGTCCACAGATTCCTATAAACAATTAACAGTCAAATGTAGAATTACAAACCGACTTGCTTCTAATCAACAAGCATAGTGCCTAGAAAGGTTAAAGGTTGAAATAAGATTCTTAAGGTCAGGTCAAACGTGAGGGGCGAAATCACGGAAACGTGCGTAAAAACATGACACGCAAAGGTAAGAGTTTAACGCTCAAGGGATTACGAAGGAATCCTATCGAATCCGCTATCAATTTTCATAGATAAACATATTTCAACCACGAAATTCAAAGTAACATGTACGAGGCCGTGAAGGTCACCACTCGAGCAAAAGTCGGCATTGGGCATAAAAAGTTACAAACACAATTAGGTACTGATCAACTTGCAAAGGCAAAACCTTCCCCATCGGCTTCCACGAAGGATTCTCGCCCCTCCTATGACATAGTGATAGCTCTAGGAACAATCAGCTATACCATGTGGTCACTGGGTTAAGGTCACGTTGAAATAATGCAAGTAATGACCACATGGGAGACATTCAATCGGCGACCAGACCATATCTTTTTGACCCGATACTAACGGCTGCAAAAGAATTAGAGCGAATCCGCATAAACAGTGACGTGAACAGAACATGCAAAAACTTGCCCCATGTGGACTAAGAAATGCTGAATTCCTAGGCAAACTCACCGCAATTATGCGCTGAACTGACGTAGGAGATGAAGACTAATATAGCATATCCAATTCAAACATGAGGCGATCCGCCGAAACACCCAAGACTCTAAAAAGCGACGAACCGCAGCAATCATGACTGAATTACAGCATGAAACGGCAAAAATATAGTCATGCTAACAGCAAACACCAAAGATCACGCCCGAAAACTAAATCCTTCAGACGGGTAGATAATGCAACGCGGAAAATTTTAATACTAGCGTTAAAGGCGGTTTTACACTGTAGCACGCTGTTCGTACGGCCTATGCTGTTATTCATATTGGTGAGTATGTTTCGTGATGCGTGCGCCCCTTTGAAGTACAAAACCCTCGAAAATGGCTCATGTAGAAGTATATTAGGGTAGATTCTACAATGTATAGCAGTTACACTCTATTTATGATCCACGGCTGGTTGTAGAAATATGACGGTTTTTGTAAACTAGACTTTTAACCTTTATTGAGCTTTAGGGTATGATTTAAACAACTTTTGTTTCTTCCTAAAGCGTATTTGTCGACTGTCTGGTTGTTATAATGATAGCATGATTAAAATATGGTTGCGATAATTCACATGTTTTTGGATTACTTCATTTTAGGAGCCCAATTACGCAATAATTGAACCTCATCAGAAATTCATGTCGTTAATAAAAACGTGTTTGCATGGCAAAAAGAAACAATAATATGGCAAAGTAATATGCATGTATGTATAATCGTTAACCTCTTGTTACCTTAAGCAGCGTTTTCCTCCACATTTGCCAGTCGCTGACGACTACGACCGAGTAGCCGCGATCAATTCGTTAAGACATCTACAATGCATTTAAGCCGGTCTGTTTTTCTAGCTGCTACTAATTCGTTGCTACCAAAATCCTTTCGCCAGTCGCCGGTCGCCAGTCGCTTGACATGTTTTTCAGCAGAGAAGCGACTTTATTCGTCGACGAATTTTGATGTTTTCGTATTGTTTGTGAGTCTTGTTTTTAAATAATGTATTTTAAATTGGCAAAATCAGGAAAATGGAACTAGAAAATAACCTTTGGCAGGAATCTAATAGTTCGTACTTTTTGGTTGTAGCTACACCAAGTATTTAAACATGTACCGTCTTTAGCAAAACATAATTCTTGTGAATAAAATTATAAATTATTATAAGTTGGGCCAATGTCTGGAAAGTGATAATTTTGATGTGTCGACACAAATTAAATGCACCAGTCAATAAATTAAATGTATGTATGTATGTATGATTGTTAACCTCTTGTTACCTTAGCGGTGTAGAGCCTGGTGCTTTGTACGCTAGCATCTGGCGGTGTAGTGCTCAACCTGCCCCGAGTTACGAGATACAAATTGGAGCGCGCCTTTCGTGCTTGCGTAGCAACCATTGTGTGTTAGGTGTGTGTCTTGGTGTGTGTAGACCTTGTTACTCTGTCTTTTAGGTCGGTGATTCTGAGTAGAGCACAATTAATTTGGTGCCCAACTGTGAATGGTCTCACCGAGCCCGGTTGGAATCGCCAAGGCAGCGGAAAATTCCGGCCCTCCCAGGATTCGAACCGAAGAGTTGCTTAATGCAAGGCAGGCGCCTACCCATCTGCGCTACTCGGCTTCTTTGAGCTTATATTAAAAACGTTTTTATACACCACTAACATGGAAATAAATAAATTGACATAAGCAAAGTCAAAAAAATTATGATATGAATGGACAAAAAAAATCCAATTTCCTGACTTTGGCCCAGTTAAAGTGATAACCTGAAATTCGAAAAAATTTTGTTTCATTATCTCTCAAATGATTATTGATTAATATTGATTAAAATCCTTCTACAGAGATAAACAGAGATAATACTTTTCTCCTGAGTCTTTCATGTTCTTGTGTTATGAGGAGGAGCAGATTTTCTTCTTGGGCCTGGTAAGTTAGCAACGTAAAAATTATTGTTTTTATCAATATTCATTTTATAAACTGCAGCTAGTCGCTAGCGAAGAACTGTAATAGCGCTGCTAGAGGAAAACTGGCAGTCACCTTAACGAACCAGTCGCGGCATTTCAGTCGCAGTCGTCAGCGTCGAAAACGTTGCTTTAGCGATGTAGTAATCATATGTAATTAATTCATTCTTTATAAGTATTTATTTACATCTCAATTAGTACAAATGAGTCGAAAGAACTCATAAAATTGCCAATGTCGGACTGGCCCACTGGGAAAATCCCCGGTAGCCTAATGCAGTTTGGAGGCCAAAATGTCCAGAATTTTTTTTTTCAAAAAATTAAAAAAATGCGCAAATGTTTTTACAAAATTTAAAAAACTGTGTGTCTATGTATGGTCTCAGTTTTGTTTGTGCATACATGTATCATGCATCTATTATTTGTTAGTAGTCCTGGAATGAACATGATTGTGTGGGGTTCCCGCAGCTGGTTTATCTATGCCTGCAGAGCCCTGCAGGTCGATTGTGCGGGTTGTATGAATTGTTGTTTTAAGTTTTAATTGTACACAAATATAATTTGCACGCTATTACATATGGCAATTTGTACTTAGCCTACAAATACTTATTAACATTATCATGCACCCAAGTTAGCCTTTGAACGCGTATTTGCCAAAAGGAAAATAATCAAAAATAGGCTAAAAGCTTCTTTATCGCAAGAAAAGTTAGAATGTTTTCTAATTTTGAATGTGGAGTGTGATCTACTCCAAAGCTTGAATTTCGACGAAATAATTGACAAGTTCGCAAGTAGACCAGTCTCTTTAAAATCAAAAATATACGGTACCCCCTACCCCAGAAAAGCGCCGTTCGGTGCTTTCCAATCATACTTCGACACTCAGCATCACTCGTTTTCGCTAGTACAATGAAATGTTATCAACCAGTCATTTATTATAAAAATTGTCAATACGCACTTCACTCCGCTTCACAGTTCAACGTTATGAATCAGTCTATTGTTATAAAAACTATTGAGACGCGCCCTTCGGTGCTTTCCAAGAATACTTCTGCACCTTATCTTCGCGTTTATTATCAAATTGAATGTGTTATTATTAAGGAGTGTATTTAAGAAATCAGTGGAATGCTGTATGTTATATCAGGTAAAAAATAAAAAAAACAATTTATAAATTTTTCATTCCAATCAAATTTTAACAAAAACAAAAAATCAATTCATGAAATTAACTTAAATACTAAAAATTGGCAAATCTAATCAATTCAACTTTGTATGTATTGTGTGCGATCTTAAGAAACCGACAAAAAAGACTTTTGAACAAGTTTAATTAAATTTAAAAAAATGTTTTTTTGTAATCAGAATCATCATCATTAGTGATTTGTCCTATATATTTACATGTGATGATTATTAAAGAAAATAACAACAACCGGACGTATAAGGACATTTTGAGAGCTGGCAACTATTGTTTGGCTCATGGCACGTGGGTCACACCATGGCACGTGGTTCACAGCCATGGCACGTGGTTCACACCCATTGCACGTGGGTCGCACCATGGCACGTGGGTCACACGTGGGAACTTTGAATAGATTAACGGTCATTTTTGAATTGATGTCGGTATATCGAGATTTTTATTTATATGTCGGTTTAGCGAGGTTTTTCGTGTTGTATGAAAAGATCAGAGTGTGTCATATCTTTGGATTTTTGCCTTCGACCATACCTCAAAAGTTGCCTTCATCTTCGGACGACCTATCGTATGAAAAAGGTCCAAGACTTCAGGAAGGTTCCTGGCGACCGGAATCGTGTACACATACGAACATACGTACACCGCACAGCACGTTTAAACACCTCCCAATACGAGGGAGGGATCTAGTGGGCTAGGGTCTTCACCACAAGATCCACACAGCCGAGACGGAGATTTGGTATAGTGGGTTAATTAGTCGGTTGACACGAAATTTTAGAGATATTTGACTCAGAGTGGTTTTGATATGAGAGAATTTCAATACTTCGTACACTTCGTGTCGAAGTAATTATTGATGTGATTCATATTGTTAAGTATAATTATTATAATCTAATAGAGGTGTAAAAGTTTCTATAAGGTATAAGCTTGTGATCATAATTATCAAATTTTTTCGTTATGATTGTTCCAAACTCTAAGTTTATAAATCATAACAGATAAAGAACATTTTTCCTTTTTTTAAATTTCAAAGTTTATAAGAATAAAATAATTACCTACCTCCTACCTGTTTTACTTTTTTGTTACCTTGTTTCATGTTTAATTTAAAAATTATTATAATAAATATTTTTGACATTCCTCCATCGTTTTCTTTATCGTAGTTATTGATTTTGTTGTACTTTCACTGCCATTACAGGTAACAGGGGTACGTTTTGGGTCTTCGAGCGCCCTACAATCATAAAGATTTTGCCTGTGGCAGGGCTTTGCCCTCCGAACTCCCCTTTAGCCGGGTGATGTGCCCGCCCCCCTCTTCTTCCTCTTATTTTTACATGTGGAGGCCACATCCATCCTTGCCCGGTAGGCCAAATTTTGCCAGTCCTACGCTGCCTAGATACATACTACGAGTAGTCTAGTATTCTATAACGTACTTGCTATCTTTTTGGGTAACGTATTTGATAGAGTCTAGTGCTATATAATTTGCTCTATTGACTTCGCTCCAAATTTCTTGTAGTCCTTCATTTATAGTTGTAGCAACGGCCTAGCATCAGATTACGAAGAACCTAATCCC